>CM065713.1:7506582-7514082 GCA_017654935.2 Phymorhynchus buccinoides
TCTATGCTCATAATCGAGGAAACTGTCTGAGTGATCGAAGAAGGAGAAGAAGCACCACAGTGATTTAACAAACACCTATGTCACTAAAAGGCATCCAAATAGGGTATATTATCCAAAGACCCTATTGTCTTAGTTTTAGGGAAGTAAGGATAGACCTTATTTTGTAATCATACGTCACAGAAGAATCCCCAAATAATGCAGATGGATTTTGTTCTCTTAACCCAGGGTTAATTTTAATGGACATTTTTGGCTGAAATAATTATGGCTGGCGGTGGAAGGGTTAAACTCATCTTCCTGATGAAGGGGTGAAATAAAATGTCGAAAGCTGGAGACCATTGGGGGGTTTTGTGGTCATTTTGAAGTCAAAGAATTATTATCAGGTTCAGGCTCTCTCTTCCTCTCTCGATGTGTGTGTGTGTGTGTGTGGGGTGGGGGGGGTTGTGTGTTGTTGTTTTTAGGGAGAGTCGAGAGTGGTTTGGCTTGGTTATCAGTTGTTGTTTTTGTGTGTGTGGGTATAACAGATCTTGGTCTAAAACAAATATGCACGCAGCGATGGTAATGAATTTAACTGTTTCAAATTCAGCTTCCTTCCAAGGACGGTTCCAATTTGGAACGCGCTCCCAACATCTGCAGCAGAAGCTCCCTGCTTGGTATTTTTAAGTCAGGAACAAAAAAAATGAAAGCAGGAGCTTAACACTCTGTCATTCTAACTGTATCACTCCCTCCCCAGCAAAAAGTGACAATGATGGTTGGGGCTGTGCCGGTCGGGGTACGTCCCCGGGGACCGCTACTAACCGGTTAAAAAAAAAAAAAGCGATTGGCCTGACCCGAGACATGAAACGCTGGGGAGAACTCTATTTTTAGTTCCTTTGTTTTTGTGTTGATTTTTTAGTTTGGTTTATTTTTCTTTCTGTCGCAACGCACAACGCTGTATAAGTGTCCAGTGGGACAGAGCAGCGTAGCCAGATTCAAATTCAAAATTCAAAAATTTCATACACATACAAGCGTATGGGTGGAGACATTAGTCGTTTCTTCACACACACTGTTTACCCGGCCAGCCACGAACCAAAAGCTGGTCGCTGTTTTCAGAGTAGTCTGTACCTCTATCTAAGCGGCTTATCTGACTGTGTTACTGTTAGCACGTTAACGTTCAAAAGGAGGGACGCATGTAGTTGAGTTGAGAGTCTCTCTCTCGTCTCTCTGATTGTGGTCATTCTCTCTCTCTCTCTCTCTCTGTCTCTCTCTCTTCCTCTCCTCTCTCTAATTGAATTTCATGCTTGTATTGTAATTGTATTGGGCCAGTGACGGCCTAAGTCTGACCCCGTGCGCTTTATTATGCGTGTAACAATTCTTCCACAGCAGTTCAACGTCGATAAGACCAGGGAGAAATCCCACTGCCTGGTATGACCAAATTAATAGCTAAGTTCCCCCAAGTCCGCCTCCCTCCTCACCCCCTAGGTTTTAACCAAGTCCCCTAACCCCCCCCCACCCAAAAAAAAAAAAAAAACCCAAAAAACCAAAAAACCACCAACCGGATGGTGCTGCTGCGCTTGCTGTCATGGAATTTCAGATCTTCAATGAAACTAACAGATTTGACAAAACAATGTAGAATTTAGTCAAAGGTGGACCCTGACGGACAAGTTTTTTTTTTGCCAAGGAAACCTCACGTCGAGATCACCAGAAAGACAGCATTTTCAAGGATTGGGAACACTCACTTTGCGCTGGTTTCTAATAGAAATCAAACCATCAAAACGGCAAATCCTCCTTTGCGGAGATAGAAGCCCTTTTGAATGGGGTGGGTGAAGGTCCCTGTTTGTGGTTGAAGCGTTTTTTTTTTTTTTTGTAGTGCAGTAAAAAAAATAAATTGGAGCTTGTTCCTTTGTTTTGTGAGCGAAAACTCCTTTTAGATAATCTGTATAAACAATTTTTTTTAAATGAAACAAAATGCTTGTGTTGCGAACATTTCGTGCAAAACGATTTGGTCTAGACGCAGGCGGCCATTAGAAAAGAGACGGCACATGCCTTCTCTTTGGGGTGAAATAATTTGACCTCCAGCACCTCCGCCAAGGAGGAATCGCGCCGATTCGACGGTTTTGATTTCTAGGAAACCAGAGCAAAGTGAGTGTTGCAATCTCTGTAAAGGGTGTTTTCCTGGTGATCTGGACGTGTTTTTTCTTGCACCCCCCCCCCCCAAAAAAACCTCATCCGTCAGGGTCCACCTTTAAAACCTATTCACACGCGCGCAGTACCTTTGATGTGGAGGACGATGAGGATGACAGACATGATGATGAAGAAGACGAGGAAGAGGAGACCCACCAATGAGAATGCCCGGGTGGACGACGAACAGGCTCTCTGCAACACAAAAGGCGTGTGAGTAGAAATCCGTCGTTACTGCAGTGATGCCACTGAGGATCGAAAAATACTAGATATAGTACAAGCTGTCCTGAGAAAAGCACCCTCCTCCTCTGCCCTTCCATTCATTTCAGATGGTTTCAGGTTAGGGATAGGGTTTGGGATAGGGTTAGTAGAAATCGTCGTTACTGCAGTGATGCACCGAGGGTCGAAAAAATACTAGATAGTACAAGCTGTCCTGAGAAAAGCACCCTCCTCCTCTTCCCCTTTCATTCATTTCAGACGGTTTTAGGTTTAGGGATAGGGTTTGGGATAGGGTTAGTAGAAATCGTCGTTACTGCAGTGATGCACCGAGGGTCGAAAACTACTAGACTAGTACAAGCTGTCCTGAGAAAAGCACCCTCCTCCTCTTCCCCTTCCATTCATTTCAGACGGTTTTTAGGTTAGGGATAGGGTTTGGGATAGGGTTAGTAGAAATCGTCGTTACTGCAATGATGTACCGAGGATCGAAAACTACTACTACCCCTATCCCAAACTCTATTCCTAACCTAAAACCGTCTGAAATGAATGGAAGAGGCAGAGGAGGGAGCCTTTCTGAACATTTGCCAGCTGGACATCAATCAAACCGGAGTGGTACGTACCATCATGACTATGACCCGCATGCCACCGTGTTACTATAATGGGAAAAAGAGTGAGATAAACAAAACTGCTTACGCGTACAGAGATCCTGTGACGATAAACCGAGGTCCCGTGTGCTCATGCACTTAGCAAACGTTTAAACCCAGTGGCAACGAAAAAGTTGTCATTTGGTCCAAATTTACCACCACCCAACCACCCCTTTCCTTCGTCACACAAAATTCCTATGCCCAAAAAAAATTGGGGTGGCGCGCCTCTGGCTGCGACGCGTTCTCCAGGTGGGAGCAACCCGAATTTCACAGAGACGCCCCTGTGACTATAATAGTACCTAATACTACTATACTAATAATACTTAACTGGTAAAGTTACTTTCGAGTTAATATCTGAACAATCACGTTTTTCGAGTTATATCCAAAACTGTCGCACTGGGCCCTTATTATTAGTGCTGCATCCAAAGGGATAGGTTGGCTTCCGGGAACCTCCCCCCCTCCCTCCCTCCAAATCCCCAACCCGCCAGCTGTCCTCAAATCCGTTGCTTTTTGGCCGAGAGAGTGGGGACGTACCCTTGGGCAAGTCCATCTTCACTGTAAACAAACTCTAGCCCGACAGAGTAGCACCTGCCTTCTCTGATATATAATAATGTGACCCAACACCGGCGAAAGGGCCACTACAGACCCACCACGTCACGTGTCAACATCACGGTTCGGGAGGAAAATAGGGTTTTACGCCCTCTTCGGGCCTTTCGGCCATGTGGGGGGCATTTGTAAATATAAAGATGGTGGGAACAATACTGGAGGCAATACCCGGAGGCAGTGCTTATCCAGTAAAGTCCCGATGGTTTTTTTTTTAATACAGATATGTGTAGCAGTAACCACGCCTCGGATAAACCTCATCGGCTATGGCGACTGCCACAATTTTTGTTGTGGTTTTCACGTGTTTTTCCCTCTTATATAGCTGATAAGAAATCTCAAAGATGCATGCTGACGCACCGACGATTAAGTCCCTTGTGGGGGATGTGGGGGGGGGGGGGGGGGGGTTATCTTCTGGGTAGCTGTGACCCACATACAGGTGTCCCGAACTTCAAATTGAGGCTGCTCTTTAAAACTGATGTTTCGGTTTGAATTTGGGGGGGGGGCGCATTTATATGGGAGTCAGACTTGTCAAAACAAGATCTCTTTCCACCCATAAGAGGGAAAACACGTGAAACCCCGTGATTTTGACACGTGATCTGGTGGGTCTTTAAGAAGTCTTCCAAGCATATATGGGGAAATGTGACACGTGACATGGGGGGTCTTTAAGTATAAAACTGATCATTCTATAAAAAAACTAATACAGTTAAAACACGAGAATTGTACCCGTGCTTTTCTTCCAAGCATAATTATGTGGGAAATGTGACACGTGAATTACGTGGGGGGTCTTTAAGTATAAAACTGATCATTCTATCATATAAATAAAAAAAACCTATACAGGATACTATACAGGAACCATTGTGGTGTATCGTCTTTCTGTTCCCAAGTTATGTGCATTAGGGTTAAAAAAAGGTTAGTAGGGTGTTCCTAATGTCGGCATTTTTGAAAAACACAGTCCTAAAGTCTAGCCGAGCTGAAGATAAATGCATTGACCTACTTGTTTTAAAACACTTATACCGCCATTATTTAGAGACCATATTAAAGTTTCGTACCCTTTAAGAAAATATGAAAGATAGTATGCTAGAGAACAAGAAAATACCCACAGCTCAAAACTGTCCCCAAAAATGGGATTAACAATACCTTTAATTTTGTTTGATCATTATATTACTTGGTTTAACCCTTTCCGCCGCCAGCCATAGAGTTTTGGGTAAAAAAAATGTCCATTAAATTTACCTTGGGTAGTAGAAAAACATCTCATCTGCGAGCTATATTGGGGATACTTCTGTGACAGATATAAAATAAGGTCCTAAAGTCCTTACTTTCCCAAAACTAAGACAATAGGGTCTTTGGATAATAGACGACCCAAATTTGAATGCCTTTTAGTGACATAGATGTTAAACCATTGTGGTGCTAAAATGCGAATATTGGCAGCTGAAAGGGTTAAATGCAGTAGTAGTCTCACCGTTATTCTGTTCAATCAATTGTTGCAATGCACTTGGTAGGGGAAGACGGGGTAAAAAGCGCATGGGCGGGTAAAGAAGCCCACCCCAATTATCTCATGAAATGAAGCAAATTTCAGTCTCATTTTGCCCATGAGACGGAGCGTTAAATGTCTAGCATTCGTCCCATGGGCAAATTTGACTGACATTTTATTTTTATTTCATGAGATAATTGGGTGGGCTTCTTACCCGCCCATGCGCTTTTTACCCCGTTCTTCCCCTATATATATAACGAGACTTCGAGCTTCTTGTTTGCTCTAATGGTCTTTCTGGTTTGATCGTTTTCTAATGAATAAAGAAGCCTGTTGCAGACCTGCCACATTCTGAGAATAAAAAAAGAGGAGCGAGTAATCTAGGGGCTGGCACTGCCACCCCCCCCCCCCCCACCCCACACCCCCACCACCCACCCACCCCCCAGTAAAAATCCATTGCCACTTCGAAATGTGCGGCCTTCTCTTTTGTTCTTCAAACATGCAGTCGTTTTTGTCAGTTTGAGATCCATTTTAGAGTAGAGTAATATTGGCCATTGTCAATTTGAGATCCATTTTCGTGTAGCCCCTCACTGTCTCATGCTGACCCTTAGATGTCCATTAGCTGGTGCTTTGAATGAATTCATGCTCTTTGTTGATGAAATTGAGTGGAAAATGTACACAAGACAGATTTTAAAATATAGGAGCTGGGGAGGTTGCAAGAGGAGCTAGGAGCAATGCTCCAACATATCTGAGCTGCTCCTCTGAAATCGGAGCAAGTGGCAGGTCTGCTGTTGTGATAAACTAGCCCAGCGACTTAATGTCCATTTCGTGGTGCTGGGTCACATTATAGTTATGGAAGTTGTGGTCGGAAACGTCAGAATAACGTACACGTTTGTTGCTCACATTGTCTTTCTGAGAATAAAAAAGAGGAGCGAGAATCTAGGGGCTGGAGGAGCGCACTAGGGGCTGGCACACCTCCCCCCCCCCCCCCCCCCCAGTAAAAATCCATTGCCACTTCGAAATGTGCGGCCTTCTCTTTTGTTCTTCAAACATGCAGTCGTTTTTTGTCAGTTTGAGATCCATTTTAGAGTCAGAAATATTGACCATTGTCAATTTGAGATCCATTTTCGTGTAGCCCCTCACTGTCTCATGCTGACCCTTAGATGTCCATTAGCTGGTGCTTTGAATGCATGCTCTTTGTTGTGAAATTGAGTGGAAAATGTATACAAGACAGATTTTAAAATATAGGAGCTGGGGAGGTTGCAAGAGGAGCTAGGAGCAATGCTCAACATATCTGAGCTGCTCCTCTCAAATCGGAGTAAGTGGCAGGTCTGCTGTTGTGATAAACTAGCCCAGCGTCCTAAATGTCCCTTTCGTGGTGCTGGGTCACATTATAGTTATGGAAGTTGTGGTCGGAAACGTCAGAATAACGTACACGTTGTGTAGTATTGCGGGTGCGTTCACATTACCTTGCTCTCCGCCCTTGCCCTGCGTGCCCGGCTTGGCTACTGGCGTTGAGGTATCCTTCATCACTGGAACACACACCGACGAACGCGCTGATAATAATAATAATAATAATCATATCATGAAAAGGCAAGTGTGTGTCTGTCTGTCTGTCTGTCTGTCTGAAACACAACACGGGCCTTATAACTCCGCCGTTTTTCGACCGAATCGCTTCAAATTTGCTGTCAGGCTTGCTGTGGCCGGGACAAAGCCTGGCAGCAAATTGGAAGAGAATCGGGAGAGAGCGTCACTCTCAGAGCAGCGCCAACGGGAAACGGGGCCTTATAAAAAAATAAAATAAAATAAAAATATAAAAATAAAAATAATAATAACAATGATTATTTATATAGCTCCTATTCTCTGATTTAGGGCTCTAAGCGCTTTACATATTTAACCCTTTCGCCGCCAGCCGCATTTCAGCCACAAAATACCATTACACTTAACGGGGTAGAGAAGAAAAACAACTATCCGCAATATTGAGAATTCCTTTGTGACATGTAAAACATTAGGCCTATCCTTACCTCCCAAAATTAAGAAAATAGGGTCTTCGGATAACAGGCCCTGATTTGATGCCTTTTAGTGACATGGGGGTTAAACCACTGCGGTGCATAAATGCAGCATTGGCGGTGAAAGGGTCAATACAAATGCAACATAGAATATACATGATCTTATACGATCAGAACATGACGAACGTACATACATTTTACATGAGTAGAAAATAGAAAAGTACATAGTTAGATACAAAGGCACAAAAACGCATATCTTGAAAAAAAGGTACGCAGCTTACAGAAACACACACCACACACACACACACAAACACACACACACACACACACACACACACACACACACACGCGCGCGCGCGCGCACAACGCACAACGCACACGCACGCGCACATACACACACACA
>CM065713.1:7547149-7577007 GCA_017654935.2 Phymorhynchus buccinoides
GGTTATATATGTCACAGAGGAATTCGCAATATTGCAGATATTTTTTTTTTTCTCTACCCAGTTAAGTTTTAATGGTATATTTTGGCTGAAAAATGGCTGGCGGTGAAATGGTTAACCACACACAACAACAACAGCAACACACAACCTCTACAGTATTTTCTACGGCGCGGAATCTGGATAAATCAATCAAAAATCAACAACGCGCACACAACCAATCACGTTAGCATTCATAACGCATTCAAACAAAAATGCAATATACAAAGCGAACACACACGTATGACAAAAATGGTATACAGCAGAAACAGACCTAAAGGCAGAGAAGAGAGAAGAGAAAGAGAGTGGAGCTTTAATGACGGGGGGAACAGGTGGGTTTTTAGGTTAGTTTTGAAAAGGCTGAGAGGGTCGGTCGCTGATGGAGGGTAAAAGGAAGTTTGTTCCAGGATGTCGTTCTTGAAACAGCAAAAGAGCGGCGCACGAACCAATCGAACAGTTGAAAGCTTATACACACAAGCGCCTAATGGTTCCGAAAAACACAGTGTAGTGTAGAGTGGCACAGTGGTAGCGCGTTCGCCTCGTGTTCAAGTGAACCCGAGTTCGAACCTGGGTACAGGGGATTTTTTCCTCTTCACTTTTTGCCCTAGGCCTTCACGGTCTGAATGTTGGAGTCTTTCGAATGAGACGATAAACCGAGGTCCATGTGTGCGCCCATGCACTTATAGCACACGTTATCTTCCTAAAAACCCAGTGGCAACGAAAAAGTTGTCATTTGGTCCAAATTTTCCCCCCCCCCCCCCTCCCTTTCCTTCCTCATCAGTCACACAAAAATCGCATGGCAAATTTTTTTTTGACAACTTTTTCGTTGCCACTGGGTTTAACGTGTGCTAAGTGCATGGGCCACATGGGACCTCGGTTTATCGCCTCATCCTAAAGACCTTGTAGGGCCTATAGTGCAAAGTGAGAGGAAAAAATACCCTGTACCCAGGTTCGAACTCGGGTTTACTTGACACGAGGCGAACGCGTTACCACTGTGCCACTCTACACCCAGCTAAGTTTTAACCATTTCACCGCCAGCCATCTTTGAGCCAAAATTTTCCATTAAACTTACTTGGCTACAGAAAAGATTTCATCTGCAATATTGCGGGATTTCTCTTGTGACACATTTAGAATAGGGTCTAATCCTTACTGCCCCAAATGTAGGAACACAATATCATACATAGAATAACAGACAGTGATTTCAAGAGTTTTGATCACATGGGTGATAAATCATTATGGTGCAAAAATGAGACATTGGCGGTGAAAGGGTTAATGGTGTATAATTTTGGCTGAAAAAAATGGCTGGAGCGAAAAGGGGTTATTAAAACACACTACAAGCGCCTAATGGTCCCGAAAAATACCAGGGACCCCCATTTGGGGGTCCATGAAGTACTAACTAACATTCTAGAAGGACCCTCCAAAAGAATGTGCAGGGGGGTCCCAGGGATGCACTAGAACAAATATTTTTAGCATTCGCAATGCCACTGGGACCCTCTATCCGGCTCTAGGACCCTCTATGCTGTAAGTGAAGGAGTTCCTGGGACCCCTTTGTTTTGCGGGACGATTGGGAGCCCTGGACACTCTATACTGTAAGTGAAGGAGTCCCTGGGACCCCTTGCTTTGACGGACGATTGGGAGCCCTGGACCCTCTATACTGTAAGTGAAGGAGTCCCTGGGACCCCTTGTTTTGAATACACACGTGGTACCTGAAGAAGTCGATGAGGCTCCTCCCCCTCCTCCTTCACCCCCACTCTCCAGGCCGCCGGTGCTGGTGCTGGTGGTGGTGGTGGTGGCCCTGCGGATCTGCTCAGCGTTCCACTCCTCAATCTCCTGCTGGAACAGCTTGTTGTCCACGGCAACCGCCTCCTGCAGGTGCCGCGGCAGCATCTCCACGGACTCCAGGATGCGCCCCACGTTGCCGGCTCCGTTGCCGCCGGAAGAAGAAGAAGGGGAAGAAGAGGGGCCGGCCGCTTCGTGTCTCTCTGTCGGAGCAAATTGTTATAATAATAATAATCCCCCCGTGGGGATAACAGGGGGTCTTTTGTATAAATAGTTCCCCCACCTTCTGGAAGTTCTGTGCTTGTAACTTCCTCTAAATCTGTCACTCTCTTTGACTCTGCCTTTCCCTTTGTTTTAGATGTTATCTACTATCTTTCTGACTTTTTTTTGGCCCATTCTCCTGCCTTTTTCTCCTGACTTAAAAAAAAAAAAAAAATCGTACAAATATTTTTTCTCCATTGAGCTCCTCCGAAATCGGAATGTGTCAGCTGTACTCAGCGGGGAGACCAGTGAAAACTGAAAACCGGACACACACGTACCTTACCCATTATGGCCATATCCTATATATCACAAACACATGGGTGCAACTCCCCCAAATGAAAGGCACGAGTCCAGGGACCCATGGCCCCGGCAGGGTACAGGGGCAGAGCTCCATCGGACGATTCAGGGGGGGGCAACTTAAGAGACAGATAAAACCAGACAGATACAGTTAAAATGATAGACAGAGACAGTTTTTGAGTCTGATAAGCCTTGTAAAATTATTACATTGCCTTTGTAAACTTCCAAGATAGAGCTAGACCAAGTTCAAAACGCCCCATGGATGAATTAAAAAGCCATGAAGTACAGTTTCTGGAAAAATTAAAAACACTGAAATCAGAGTAAAAATGAAGAGTAGCACCCTTGCAAACACATTCGTTTCTTCAGCCGAGTCCTATAGTTCACCAGTGGGGTCCAAAATCTCACCCGCATGATCCTGAATCCGCGCGCGATCCACGTACATGAGGCAGTAGGCGCTGGCATTGTGGTGCCCCCCCACGCTCTCCCTCTCCAGCTCCTCCCACGAGGACTGGGTGACGGCGATGTCGTTGAACTTGAGCCAGGAGCGGCGCTGCTGGTCGAAGATGAAGGCCCAGTAGTGGCCGCTGGCCGCCTGACCCTCGTGAACCAGCACCGCGTGGAGGTGGTAAGGGAACTGAAAACAGGGTGGGGGTAACTCATTCAAAAACTGTTCGATTGCTTCCCTTCACAAGCGTTCAACACGAGAGTACGCTATAGCCGTTTAAACATTCACACTTCACAACTCAGCGAAGCCATGCAACCCAAACTGGTATAAAAGTGTTCCTCTACAGTCCCTTAATACCTTTCAACCAATGAAATGACTTCTAGTCTATTTTTAGGACGGCAATGAATGAAAACGAGTCACTACCCCTCTCTTTCTTTGTCTTCTTTGTCATGCTTTTTTTTTTATAAATCTGCTAATAATAAAATTTTACTTTGGAATTATAACATAGCTAGCTTTTATTATTATAAACAATACCACAAATTTTCAAAACTGCACGGCTAAGCATTATTTTTTTAATAATTTTTTTGTAATGATGCAAACCTGCCTAGTGTTGAATGTCTGCGCGAGACATGTACGCTATAGCGTACATTAGTGTTGAGAGTCATATTCAAATTCTTATCGCTTCTCGGCCTTTTGGCTAAGACAGTGATTCAGGAACATAAATTTTTTGTTTATACCATGGTTTGTTTATTCAGCCCGTCGTACATGGCGAAAGCCGATATGCGACGTTACTATAAACTGAACTTGCATCCTTAGTGTTGAGAGTTAAACTGCGTCCTTAAGAGAGAGAGAAAGCAGGCACCGGAATAAGGGAATCGTGAAAAAAAAACTGAAAAAGCGTGCATCAGGGGACAAAACCCCCCTGAAGATGAAGGTTTTTGTTTGTAATCTAAGCCTAACTCACTCTGGACAAATGGCCCGGATCCGGCTCTTGAGGAGTTTTCAAGAGGTTTTGATTTCTGGCATGTAACCAGCTTTCAAGCGCCAACTTGTAACCTATTTTCAGTTTGCCTTTGACCTTGCCTCTCTTGAAATCAACCAATAATTGCAGGGAAATACATTCAGGTTTGGCTGTAGGGGTGGGGGTTCAATGATCGGAATGTGAAATTGTCCTTTTTTTCTATGTGTTACCTGTTTTTTACAATAGGAGACAAACGACGAAGGTATTGAATCTGATATTTTAGTCAGCACACCCGCGATCAGCTCTAGACTCAACCGGAAGCGGACATCTTGCATCGCCACGCTTCCGCGGCTTATGCTTCGATGCGGCTTATGCGTATGTGCGGTGCTGCTTATATTACGAAGCGGCTTGTAGTCGGTGAACTACGGCACACACACAGGTTGACAAGTCGGTGAACTACGGCACACACACAGGTTGACAAGCCAGTGAACTACGGCACACACACAGGTTGACAAGCCGGTGAACTACGGCACACACACAGGTTGACAAGCCAGTGAACTACGGCACACACACAGGTTGACAAGCCAGTGAACTACGGCACACACACAGGTTTGACAAGCCGGTGAACTACAGCACACACACAGGTTGACAAGCCCCCAGTGAACTACACCTTGAGCATACGGACTAGTCAGAGTACATTTTGTCCAGCCTGTGCTCCAGACTGGCAATGGTGGACTGCAGCTCTGAAACACACAACGCAAACCTTACTTCATTTCTTATCTCGCCTTTTATCCGTTTGTCTTCTTCTTCTTCTTCTTCGATCGCAGATGCGTCATGCTGCCGTTTTATGCGCCTAACTAAGAAATAGTAAGGCCCAGCAAGTCCGACTTCGGCTGGAGGAGGAAATGTTTTTGAAAGTGTTTCTTGAAAAAAAAAGGCAGGAGAATGGACCGTTAGTAAGGCAGAAAGATAGCAGATGATGACAGTAAGTAAAGGGAAAAGGCAGAGTCAAGTGACAAGTGACAGGAAGTTACAAGCACAGAACTTCCAGAAGGTGGTGGAACTATTTATACAAGACCCCCCACGGGGGAGTTTTCGTTTATCATTTATTGTTATTTACAGGGCTGCTGCCTACCTCTCTGTTGCAGTTTCCAGGGACAAACTACATTAAAAAAAACCAGGACAGAGACTTATTTCCAGGGACAAACACATCACAATGTCATGCATCAGGGTCAAAACGAACATTAACTTCTCATTATTTCGTGATCTAGCAACATTTCCACGACTCTGGTTTTTGTTGTTGACCGTAAAATGCGGACTAAAAGCCGCTACTTTTCCCCCTCAACTTTGGCCCATGCGGCTTAAAGACTGATGCGGCTTATCTGTGGATTTTGTTCCATTCTACATTTATCAGTACAGACAAACCCCTATTTTACGACCCTCTGTTAAGCGACCACCTCTCATTTGAGACCGGATTTGTTGGCACGGATGCATTTTACTATGTAAACGACCTCTCTTAAACGACTTCCTCTAAAACGCGACTTACGACCGCCATTTTGTTGGTTTTTACGACCGTTGTTGTCGTCTGCATAGACTTCGAGCAAAGGGAAACAACCACGGTCAAGGGCCTGAAAGCGGAGTCGCTTCCCTTGTTGTAGTAAAGATGGCGGAGAGCGTAGGAAAAGCACGAAAACCACTGACTTTGAAAAAGAAAACCACTGACTTTGGACGAGAGTGGAGGTGATTAACAGAAGTCGGCGAAGTGAAACTGTAATACATCGATTGCACAATCCTATGGAGTTGGAAAGACCCAAATCCAGTTTTAATATGTCATTGTATGTGTGCATGAAGAAGAGAGTATGAACTGTGCTGAACTTTTTCTTTCTACGGCTGCCAGTGAAAACCTCCGTCATACGACCCCTCCAATTTACGACCGATTTTTCCGGACATTTTGGAAGTCTTAAAATAGAGGTTTGTCTGTATTGTGGACATTTTGGAAGTCTTAAAATAGAGGTTTGTCTGTATAGTGGACATTTTGGAAGTCTTAAAACAGAGGTTTGTCCTGTATTGTGGACATTTTGGAAGTCTTAAAACAGAGGTTTGTCTGTATGATTAAATCTGTTTCTGGCCACATTCTTCAGCCTATTTTGAGCTTCTTTAGACTCAAAACTGGTTTTGGTGATCAGTAGATTCAAATCTCATGATTAAAGTGTCTGAGAGCATTAAATACACATGTTCTGATAGGAGAATTTTTATATAGTTGTGTTGGTTTGTGCACATACAATTTTCTCTGCGACTTATAAACTGGTGCGGCTTATATAATATGTGAATAAACACCTAATATTTTGTCAATTTAAGGAATTTTTGGGGAGCTGAGAGGAATTTTGACGCGGCATCTTACCTAAAAACATTTTGCACGCAAACATAATTTGAACTTGTCTTGTTCAAAACTAGTCTTGTCTGGAAGTGTCACAACTATTCCTAACACAATAGAAGCTTTTGGTTTGTTCCTTTGTCCTTTTTATTTGGGCAGACCAAGACTGTTGGCGCCATAGATGACTTAAATAAATAAGACTTGGAAGGAAGATGATGAATCAATTCAAGTTCATCTTTCGCTTGAAAAAGTCGGTGACAGTGGAAGACGAAAGTCTGGGAGTTTGCAGTTTCAATGAACAAGACACTGAGAAGTAATGTGGCATTTGATGTCTTGACACCCTCCATAGGAGACTTTTGAAAGTGTAGTGAGCACATCGTACATCAAGCATGATGCACACTTTCTCGATCTGTGAATGCACACTTTTCCATGCTCCACAAAGTCTCACACACACACTGATGTGTCGATCGCCATCTTGACGGAAGAGCGCAAACAGAAACTGGACAGTCGGCTATATGCACAGCAGCTGTGCTGCTCTGCATATAAGACGACGAATTTGTGTGTTCAAATTTTTTTTTTTTAATTTAAGTTTTGAAAGCAGAATTTTATAGACTCTGAGCGGAAGGGCAAAAAGAAATGCAGTCTGAGCGGAAGGGTGTTTGGCAGTTCTGCCGACTACAATAATTTAGCATTCTACAATTCAACACCAGCGGTGCCACCCCCCCCCAAAAAATAAATGTCTCACCTCTCACGTCGTTCTCCACCTCCTCCCTCCACCTACGCAGGCACCCCTGAAGCACACACAGCTCGGCGTCGCTCACCTGCCGGGGGGCCGGCGGAGGGAGGGGCAGGAGGCCAGCGCCTGAGGAGACACTACCACCACCGACTCCCCCGACCCCCTCAACACCGACACCAGCACCGAAGCTGCAGTCCCCTGCCGCCAGCTGCGCAGAAGAACTCCGGGACCCCCCCTCCTCCTCCTCCTCCTCCTACTGGAAGGGGAGGGTGGGGGTGCGAAGGGGGAGGAAAGTTCTTGAAGGTGGGGGAGGAGGCGGAGAGGGTGGGACGATGTTGGTGGGGGTGGTGGGCTGAGGAGGTGGGGGTGGGGTTGTTGAGATTCCTGGGCGCGGTTGTGGGCTTGGGGGTGTGGCTGTTGTTGTGGGGGGGGTGTTGAAATGTGGGGTGGGGATGGGTGTGGTGAAGTGGTGTGTGCTAGGCTGCTACCACCACCGTCGCTAAGCCTGCGAAACATAAACACAATGCGATAAACGACGACGTCGTCGGACAGCCATATAAAACTGTACTCCCAGGAAGTTACAAGCACAGAACTTCCAGAAGGTGGGGGAACTATTTTTAATGAAGCCCCCCCCCCCCCCCACATGGAGAGACTCGTGGAGGGGGCAGGGGTCGTCCAGCTCCCCGTATGGAGGCATGAGGCATCCACCCACTGCCCCAAGCCAACGCATTCCAATTTCAGAGGAAAGAAAGGATAATACTTACCAGTGTTGAAATTCAATAGGACATTTTATCCGGACAGCGGGGGTGCACAATAGGACACTTTCAGAATCAATAGGAATATTATGTCCTGGGCCTCGGGACACGACTTGCTTTGCTAAAAACACTCCCCGCGAAAAGAACAAAAAAGAACAGAACATGACGTTTAAAGGAAAAATTCCATCATACAGCTAGTACTAGAATACTAACAGGTCTGAGCGTTGAATTGAGTACACGCGTACCCCCCCCCCCCCCCCCGTTGTAATCATAGAGAAAATAGAGAAATCAAGTCATGCTTGAGTAGTCTGGATAGCTGAAATGAGTAGTTTTGGTGCAAAATGTGTAGTTTTATTCATTAAACCATCAAACAATGTTCACTTAAAATGAGTAGTAAAGCGCATTATTTTCAATTTTGAAGAGTAGTAGAGGTCCAAAATGAGTAGAATACTACTCGAAAAAGAGTAGAGTAAACAGGTCTGTAGATTCTACTCATTTTCAGTGAACATTCTTAGATGGTTTAATGAATAAAACTACACATTTCACACCAAAACTACTCATTTCAGCTACAAGACTTGCGTAGGGGGTAAACAGGACTGCAGTGTAGTCCGAAAAATAGTGTACTCACTGAAGACTCGTCTTGGGAGATTCCATTTCCACGTCGGGTATACAGGCGGCGGCCGCAGAAGGGGGAGCCGCAGGGGAGGAGAGAGAGGCGGCGGAGGAGGAGAAGGAAGGAGGAGGAGGAGGAGGAGGAAGAGGAGGAGGAGGCAGGGTGTCTGGTTTGGGCAAACTCCAGGGTGTACTGAAGGACGTCATGTAGGGGACATCGCTTGGAGCCTGAGCCGTAGTTCAAGAACCTGAAACATAAGAACGGATAATATTGAAACGAAAATAATAAAATTCAGTTTCTCTGTGTGTGTGTGCGTGTGCGCGTGTGTGCGTGCTACATGTGTGTGCGTATGTGTGTGCGTGTGTGTCTACATGTGTGTGCATATGTGTGTGTGTGTGTGTGTGTGTGTGTGTCTACATGCGTGTGTGTGTGTGTGTGTGTCTACATGTGTGTGTGTGTGTGTGCGTATGTGTGCGTGTGTGTCTACATGTGTGTGCGTATGTGTGTGTGTGCGTGTGCGTGTGTGTCTACATGTGTGTGCGCATGTGTGTGTGTGTGTGCTGTGTGCGTATGTGTGCGTGTGTGTCTACATGTGTGTTTGCGTATATGTGTGGTGTGTGTGTGTGTGCGTGTGTCTACATGTGTGTGTGCGGTACGTGTGTGTGTGTGTGTGTGTGTGTGTGTGTGTGTGTGTGTGTGTGTGTGTGTGTGTGTGTGTGTGTGGTATGTGTGTGTGTGTGTGCGTGTGCGCATGGGTGCAACTACACAAAATGAAAAAAACTTGAAAGGCTGGGGTCCAGGGGTAATGTCCCCCTACTGCAGCTGAAGAAAAGAAAATTGATTTATGAAGGTATTTTAGTTTGCTTTTTCCACAATTTATACAAATGCTTATTTTAAAGTGTTTGAAAAATACAGTAGACACACAAAGATCTCGTTTAACAAATTAAAAAAAAAAGAAAAGGAAATTCCTTTTCTGGTAAAATTCAAAAACAGGAAATCCTTGTATACCAGGATAAGTTGCGCCCATGTACAATGCATAGGTGAAACTCCCCAATAATGAAAAAAACCCAACCAACTGAAAGCGAGAGTGAAACCTACGAAAAGTGAAAAGCACGAATGCCGGGTTCCTGCTGCTGCCGCCTTGGGCGGGATCAAGCCCAGGGCTCCCAGGGACCCCCATTTGGGGGTCTATGAAGTAACTAAAATTCTAAAGGACCCTCTAAAAGAATGTGCAGGGGGTCCCAGGGATGCACTAGAAAAATTCTTTTTAGCATTCGCAATGCCGCTGGGACCCTCTAAACCGCCTCTAGGACCCTCTATGCTGTAAGTGAAGGAGTCCCTGGGACCCCTTGTTTTGCGGGACGATTGGAAGCCCTGCTTTTAGCCTCTCTTTCTCTCTCCCTCCCCCTTTACAAGGTTACAAGCACAGAACTTCCAGAAGGTGGGGGAACTATTTTTACTCTGTAATGTCTTCAAGTTCAAGTATACATTAACTCTTCTACTACCAAGTATTACTTAGACTGTTTACTGTTGCGCACCAAGTAATTTTTGCCGCTGCACTGATTTTCGCACACACTCACTTTCAAAATTAATTTAAAAAATACTCGCTCGAATCATCACTAAATTTACCTGTGTCGATCTGTTGCTGCAAACCCAAGATCGTTTCAACACTTTCGATGCTCTTTTGGATTCGCCTAAGTTCAGATTCTGCCACTTTTTCCACAGTAAATGCTTCATCGGCACTATCGCCATATTGTAGAGGTTCACGCCAAAAGTTGTCAGTTTCCATCGTCAAGAAAATTTAGCCTACAAATGAAGATGGCGGAAGATTGGGCTTTCCCTGAGCGAACTGCGCATGTCACGGAAGTAAAGGATGTGATGTCACTTGATATAAATAGCGCAAAGGGGGACACCGGGGTTTCCCTAGTATCTGGCGGTCAAACCCGCCCGTGGCTAGCAACGGTATACGGTAAACCGGCGGGTCAACCCGCTGACGGTAGTAGAAGAGTTAATATCTCCCAAAGAGAAAATTCAGGTTAGGTGCAACTTAACCCTGACAGAAATACAACATAACTGAAAGAACATTAATCAAACCTGTCAAGTCTGTGTGTTCTGGGGAGCTGTCGGTGGACGGTCGTGGTGGCGCCCTCGGAGGAGGACCTCACTCACGCTGGCTCCAAGACTAAGAGAATAGTGTCGTCAGTATATAGGGGGCTTAGTAGGTGGTGTCCTGAACCGGCTCCACTGAACTCCACCAAAGTGACTCAAGCAGCAGTGCAGTGTCTCCTCGGGCTGTTGCCTCCTGACGGCCTAATGGACTGCTGGTCTCGGATTCTGCGACCTGAACGTGAGGAGGTGTGGCTGCCAACTGGGACTCAGAACGAGCGGCGTGGGAGCAACGCCGCTGTACGGCCCAGAAGTGTAGAGTGGCACAGTGGTAACGCGTTCACCTCGTGTCAAGTAAACCCCGAGTTCGAACCTGGGTACAAGGGATTTTTTTCCTCTCACTTTGCACTAGGCTTTACGGTCTGAACGTGGAGTCTTTCGGATGTTAAACCCAGTGGCAACGAAAAAGTTGTCATTTGGTCAAAATTTACCCCCCACCCCTCCCTTCTCATCAGTCGCACACAAAAAAAAGTGGCGCGCCTCTGGCTGCGACACTCTCTCCAGGTGGGAGCAACCCGAATTTCACATGGATGCCTCTGTGACAATAAAGTACCTAATACCTAAAACAAAAAGATGGGACAAGCAAAACAAAAAAACACACACACAAAAACCCTGTCCAGTCTTACCTGTCCAGCCTGGTCTGGACAGCGGTCAGTTGCTCCTTCAGTTTGCGCGACTCCTCGCGGCGCCGCCTGGTCACCGCCTTGTTGCTCTCCAGGTACCTGCAACGGACCACCAGCTCCTTTTAACCCTTCGCCACTCGCTAAATTACCCGCCTTCAGCGAGTTCAAAACAGTGCAGCCCGCCTCATACTGCGTAAGCGCAAGCGTGATCACGTCACGCCACTTCTGAAGAAGCTCCATTAGCTCCCTGTGCAGTTCCGCCTTCAGTATGGCTCCCCCCCCCCCACCTGCGTGCGCATCTCGACCCATTCCAACGGAAGTGTCGCCATCTTAGTCAGATTTGTGTGTAAACAGCATCGATCTGGCATTTTTCAAACAAAGTTACTGACTAAGATGGCGGTCTCCCATAATATGGCACGCTCCTTGTGGCCGGATATGACGACACGTGTGTACAAGCCATAAGCTGGCTGTCCTATCCTTCCGTCACTTTGAACAGACCCTTCCGCCTTACCTCTCCAGTGCTCTTCACACCTACACTCCTTCCCGCTCACTCAGGTCCTCAAACACAAAACTTCTGAAAGTTCCAAAAACAAATCTAAAATCATTTGGTGACCGCAGTTTCAGTTTCAGTGCCCCTGCTGTTTGGAATTCCCTCCCAGTCGATCTCCGCCATGAACCAACTATCTCTACTTTCAAAGCTAAACTCAAGACTCACTACTTTCAAAGCTCATTCGGTTTGTAAATGTTTCCTTCTTGATCTTGTACCTGGGTGAATGATTGGGTGATAATGTTTTGTGTGACTGCGGGTGTATCAGTGAATGGAAGCGCCTTGAGTGTAAAATAATTATAGAAAGGCGCTATAGAAATACTATCAATTATTATTTTTATTATTAAATACATCAGCACCGTATTTTAACGGGCTACAAGCTTATAAAGCACAAATTTTACCCAAAGTTCAGATTTCAGACCTGTTTACCCCTTACACAAGTCTTGAGCAGTCTGGATGGCTGAAATGAGTAGTTTCTGGTGTAAAATGTGTAGTTTTATTCATTAACCCTTTCACCGCCAGCCATTTTCAGCCCAAAAAATACCATTAAAGTAAGTGTGTGTGTGTGTGTGTGTTTGTGCTTGTGTGTGTGTGTGTGTGTGTGTGTGTACAGAAAAAAACCAATCTGCAATATTGCTAATGCCTCTGTGACATGTATAACATTAGGCCTATCCTTACCTCCCAAAATTAAGAAAATAGTGTCTTTGGATAACAGGCCCTGATTTGATGCCTTTTGTCATCAAAAGGCATGAGGCGAGCCAGTTTTGAGTCTAAAGAAGCTCAAAATAGGCCGAAGAATGTGGCCAGAAACAGATTCAATCATACTGATAAATGCCAAACTGAAACAAATCCGCAGATAAGCCGCATCACTCCATAAGCCGCATGGGGCCAAAGTTGAGGACAGAAGAAGCCGGCGTACACAGTGGAACCTCCCTCATTTTGGATAATTTTTGAAGGTCTTATAAGGGAGGTAACTTTAATACTTACAAAAGAAGGGCAGTGACTCAGAGAAGTAGGCCTTATATGGGAGGGGTCTTATAAGGGAGGTAATTTTAATACTCACAAAGAAGGGCAGTGTCTCAGAAAAGTAGGTCTTAATTATATGGGAGGGAGTCTTATGATGGGAGGTCTTACAAGGGAGGTAACTTTAATACTTACAAAGAAGGGTAATGTCTCAGTGAAGGTCTTATGTGGGAGGGAGTCTAATAAGGGAGGTAACTTTAATACTTACAAAGAAGGGCAATGTCTCAGTGAAGTAGGTCTTATGTGGGAGGGGTCTTATAAGGGAGGTAACTTTAATACTCACAAAGAAGGGCAGTGTCTCAGAAAAGTAGGCCTTATATGGGAGGGAGTCTTATGATGGGAGGTCTTATAAGGGAGGTAACTTTAATACTTACAAAGAAAGGTAGTGTCTCAGAGAAGTAGGTCTTATATGGGAGGGAGTCTTATAAGGGAGGTTCCACTGTATTCCGCATTGTACGGTATACACAGCAGCTGGGGCACTAAGCGAGTCTCACCTATCCACATAAATAATGCTGGGGAACTCGATTTTGTTGTGGATCTTTTCGGGTCGACCCAACTGCTGGTTGAACTGGAAGCGGCACAGTTCAAAGGTCAGCACGGGAGGCAGACGGTTGAACCACAACTAAAACACACACACACATCAATAACCAACACACACACATCAATAACCAACACACACACATCAATAACCAACACACACACATCAATAACCAACACACACACACACATCAATAACCAACACACACACATCAATAACCAACACAAACACATCAATAACCAACACACACACATCAATAACCAACACACACCAATAACCAACACACACACACACATCAATAACCAACACACACATCAATAACCAACACACACGCATCAATAACCAACACACACACATCAATAACCAACACACACACATCAATAACCAACACACACACATCAATAACCAACACACACACACATCAATAACCAACACACACACACACATCAATAACCAACACACACACACATCAATAACCAACACACACATCAATAACCAACACACACACACATCAATAACCAACACACACACACACACATCAATAACCAACACACATGTACACACATCAATAACCAACACACACACACATCAATAACCACACACACACATCAATAACCAACACACATGTACACACATCAATAACCAACACACACATCAATAACCAACACACACACATCAATAACCAACACACACGCATCAATAACCAACACACACACATCAATAACCAACACACACACATCAATAACCAACACACACACACACATCAATAACCAACACACACACATCAATAACCAACACACACACACATCAATAACCAAACACACACACACACACATCAATAACCAACACACACACATCAATAACCAACACACACACATCAATAACCAACACACACACATCAATAACCAACACACACACATCAATAACCAACACACACATCAATAACCAACACACACACACATCAATAACCAACACACACACATCAGTGCTGAAATTCAGCTCACTACTCATTTTAACTCTGTAATAAGCTCCGATTAACCCTCTTGCAGTCGCATTTGTTACAGGAAAAAACCCACCTTCTTCTAGTGTTCAGATTCTTTCACACATTTTCGGGAAAATCTGTTGTTTTTTAAGCACACAGAGCCGCCGTACAGTTACTATCACATCGCCGCAAATGAGAAGCTTCTTCATAGTATGTGTGTATAACAAGCCAGAACTTAGTGCATGGTGAAAATGCCATCAGAGGGGGTCTCAGAGTGGGAGGCAAAGCTAACGGCGGTTTAGGGCGGCTTGAATACACAGTAGAGGCAACTTCCAGCTGGGCGGCTTGGGGCGGAATAAATGCAAGAGGGTTAAATTAAAAAAGAATAGATTTTTGCTTGCTAAAACTACAATACTAGATGGATTGACTTCAACATTTTCAGCCAAAAATGTATAAAGAGCTAAAGTTGACTTTGAAATTATTAACCTTTTCACGAAGTAACCACACTATGATGTGGTCCTTTTCTCTATCCGTTGCCGACGGGACCACACTATGCTGCTCCTGGGAATGTCCACATCTCCAGACGTAGCAACAACACAGTGTGGTTTCAACTTCGAAAAATTATCTGATTTTCTCCTGTTCGGTGTAAGGGAAGCAACCCCTCTAATAAGTTTGATGGATGTCTTAGCAAGGTTATCGTTGCTACTTTGACTTGCTCCAAGCTGTGTACGCGATGGAATGTCGCTCAGGAATGCGGTACTTGGAAACGGGATTTCCCGGCTTTCTGCAGACCTGTTTACCCTAATCATGAAAAACCTGGAATTTGCCACACAAAAAACAGAATTCACATCGGTACACGACTCGCGATATAACACCCATTCAACTCGGCGCCATCGCAATAAATTTTCACTTCATTTTCTATTAAAAAGTTAAAATTTCTCACATCATCGTATTTTCCAGTGATAATATAATCTAAATGGACTCATTTCAAGCCCTAATTACAATCTCTACCATTAAAAAACTGCCCGGAAAGCTCTTCGAATCGACAGTAAAAGCCTGGCCGCCATTTGCATTCGGTTTCAGTCAACCCTTGCGTCTTTTCATACAAACGGAAACAAATAATAGACGGTTTTTCGAAATCCTGGAATTTTCAGCGTTCACCCGGAATTTACTATTTTACCCAGAATGTTAGCAAATTTCCGGCAAATCCGGAAGGGTAAACAGGTCTGTTTCTGTCACCAGACTTAAAGTTGCCTCCCCGGAAGTGACGTAGTGTGTGGGATCCACGGCAGCTTAGTGGTATTGGCTGTGTAGACCAAGGGAAGTAATCTAGTCTTGTTAAGACTATAACTTTTTGGTCTTTGGTAAATTGGCATTTGCTCCAAATTGGAAGGAATAACTCATTCGTAGTGAAACGGTAACATGATAGAATAGATAGGTCTGTTTCTGTCACCAAAAAAAAAGTCTGCTAAATGAAAGCGTGGTTCGCATTTCAGTGTTCTGATGTATATGGATTATATAATTATTCCTGGATGATTTGAATGTAAGACGGAAGCTTAGTTTCCCCGTTTTACCCCTATTTTGGTGTTGTTCAGAACAGAATAGAATGTAAACAAGTTTTTTTGTTAGTCTGTAACCTTGGCTATTTCAAGCGAACGACATGGTTACAAGTTATCAGACATTGAATACATTTTACCATAACCGAGTATTTCAGTGTTTGCTCTTTCTTTTGATGCCAAACACTTTATTGTTTGTTCTTGTTTAGCTATCGTAAAAAACAAATCAGGAAAGTGCCAAAATACGCCGTCGGCAAGGATTGTTACCCGGGCGCTGCTGTACATCACAGGGGAAGTGAGCGCCCGCACAGCTGACGTCGGGAATGCGTTAATTCCCAAGATGGAAAACAATTTAACCCCTTCCCTGCCTGGCTACGAGACACGTCTCGTACTTAATGATGTCATTGATGATGTCATAACTTATGATGTCATAAGCCTGGGATGATGGTTTTGGGCTTAGATAAGCCAGAAAGGATATATCTCTAGACCATTTTCTTAGATTGAGTCTAACAGATTTGTTTTTCAAACTTTATAATAAAAAAAATCGATAATTTCTCTGTTTTCCTCACGCAGTGAAGGGGTTAAATTTGTGCTCAAATTTGTTTTTATTAAATGCTGATTTTACCTGAAAAAAGGGTTGTGTTGTTGTTGCCACTTTCCTTTTTCAAGCGGGGAGGGGGGAGGGAGACAGCCCGGAGCCGCCATCTTGGGGTAAAGATGCCCATGGCATCCAACTAGTTCTTACTAGTCCGATTTATTCCAAGATGGCGGAGGATATCTGGCCATTCTATCTTGCCCAGTGCAAAGTGAGAGGAAAAATCCCCTGTACCCAGGTTCGAACTCGGGTTTACTTGACACGAGGCGAACGCGTTACCTCTGTGCCACTCTGCACCCCTGTGGTAAGGATAACGATGATAATAACGATGACGACTTTCACCCATGCACTATATCGTGTACTGTACTACACGGAACAATTTCTCACCTCCTGCCCTGATTTATGAGCGGTACAGTCTTTGCTGACGGTCTCAATCTCGTCCTGCATGCTGGTGGGGGATAACTATAATAATGATGATGATGACGATGATGATGACGAAGAAGATGAAGACAACAGTGATGGCTTTCTTTAATTTCTCACCTCCTGTCCCGATTTATGAGCAAAGTTCAGTCTTTGTTGACGGTCTCAATCTCGTCCTGCATGATGGTGGGGGATAACTATAATAATGATGATGATGCTTCTGACGAAGAAGATGAAGACAACAGCGATGGTTTCTTTAATGTCTCACATCTTGCCCAGATTTAGGAGCAAAGTTCAGTCTCTGTTGACGGTCTCAATCTCATCTTGCATGGTCGTGAGGATAATGATGATAATGATGAAGACAGGGTTCATAGCCAAACAGCATCCTAATTTTCCCAAATTTTTCACAAACTTTCAAAGCCCAACTTTAGGGTTTTCCCAAATAGAAGGTTTTTCGGAAAGCGGCACAATATGCTGAGCGCTTGTTGGTTGCATCATTTCGCAGCCATACTTTATATGCAGAATTTTCGAGCCAAAGCTCACTGAAGACACATTTGCCCGGCAATTGTGCGCTACGCGTAAAGATCGGATGTCTTTAAAGGGAAGCAACTCGCGTCAATTCCGGTTAAAAAATCGAAAGTAAGTCGCACCGATCATATGCATAAAAATATTCGGTAAAGGTAAAGATGTGCCACCCCCCTGCATTTCTCGGTTAATTCTCTTTTTCCGTTTTTGCCTTTCTTACCATACATAAAGCTGTATTTTAGGAACATTTTCAGCTAATAACCTTTTTGGAATACTAACCCTATCCCTAACCCTAAACCTAACCCTACCCCCCACTATGTACTGCAGTACACCGCGATTTGTCACAGTTGTGGTTCGTTGCGTTTTTCCGTCTTATAGGGTGGGGGGTAGGGTTAGGCTTAGGGCTAGGGTTAGTATTCCAAAAAGGTTAATAGCTAAAAAATGTTCCTAAAATACAGCTTTATGTATGGTAAGAAAGGCAATAACGGAAAAATAGAATTAACCGAGATAGGTAGGGGGGGTGGCACATCTTGACCTTTACCAAATATTCAATTTATTTCATAATTATAATTTTTTTCTTGGCACGATAATTCAAAATTATGGTCCTGGGCGATTTTATGGGGGGGGGGCAGATTGATGAAGATTTGACAGTAGCTCAAAATTCACAAACTTTCAAAGACACTACTCTTGTTTTTTTCATTTTTCACAAACTTTCATGTGCCTTGAAAATGAAGTCTATTTTCCCCAAACCATCCCAAACTTTCCCAACTGCTGTGAACCCTGTGAAGATGACGATGACGATGATGATGATGATGATGCTTCTGACGAAGAAGATGAAGACAACAGTGATGGGTTTCTTTAATGTCTGACCTCCTGTCCCGATTTGTGAGCGGTGCAGTCTCTGTTGACCGTCTCAATCTCGTCCTGCATGGTGGTGGCCTCCAGACTCTCGTGGATGTCGCGGAATCCGTTCACCTGCAGGGGGAACTGGCCGAACGTCTCCTGCTTCGTGAACTTCTCTCCTGAAAATAAAAAAATATGTATAAATGAACAATTTTGACACCTACCATATTTTTCGGACCTTAAGCCGCACCTCATCAAATTGACACAAATGTCAGATTTTTGTTATTCAATTTTCTTACTGATTTATTAGTCATATTATAAGACGCCGGGGTCTTTGTGTAAGAAGAAAAGTGTCGCCTTATACAGGGTTCCCACCCTTCAGATCTTTTACAATATAAGTGCTGTGTTTTGTGGTGCGTGTGCGTGTGTGCGTGTGCGTGTGTGTGCGTGTGCGTGTGCGTGTGTGTGTTAGAGAGAGAGAGAGAGTTGCTTTGCATATGCGCTGTTGGTGGTTGGTGTCACTCTTGAATGTTGTTTTTTGTTATCTGTTGATGAATAATTGATTGTAAAGCGCTTTGGGCTCATCTGAGGTAAAGCGCTATATAAATGTACTGCTATTATTATTATTATTATTATTATTATAAGGACCTTATAAGCACCATTTCACTTCTCATAAGGACGTAAACCGTCTGGAGCCTAAAGAAAATTCTCTAAAAATCTGTGCCCATTGACGCCAAGTTCAGTGATATAGCGCACACAAAACACTGCGCCTTCCTGGGATCTTTGTCTGTCCTAATCCAGTACTTATAATCACCGTCTTTTAACCAGCGATCTTGGAAAGAGCATTTTCCTGGCATCTTGCTTTCTTCATGAGAACACGGCAACGTTGTCGACCGGTTACTTCTGGTCAGGCTCATTGAGCAAGTTCGGTGATTTACCTCCCTTGTTACGTCGTCTGCTCCACTTCCACTTCATTCTGAACGCGATTGGACGCAAATGCGGTAAAAATCTGTCATTTTTCAAAGGTTTAAGACTAAATGTGCACACTTCGGATTTTTTTTCGTCCTTTGCAAAACAATTTGGACTTTTTGTTATCCATAAGGACCTAAGTACTTTCTGTAAGGACCGATAGGTTAAATATAAGCACCTAGAAGGCCTTATGAGGCCCATCCACAAATATAAAAACCAACAAGCACTTGCAAGGACAGTGGGAACCCTGTTATAGTCTGAAGAATATGATATATATCATCACATGTGTATGCTAGTCTGTCGCTTCCGACAATGACTGCCAGATAGCAGAGGGGGTAGATACTATTCTGGCGGGCTGGGCGATAATTTGTTTACGGTGGAGATGCCTTGCCCAGGGTACATCCCCACTCTTTCGACCAAAGGGATTTGAGGACACAGCTGGCGTTGAGAAAGGTCCCCAAAGGCCAGACCATCCCTTTGGCTGCAGCACCAGAGCCGGTGGTGCAAGCGCCCCCCCCTCGTTCGAGAGTCATAGTCTTCCACAAGAGACTAAACTGTACCGTGATTTTCATTACTGCAAAAAATCATCTATTGTACAGCTCTCATGTTACTGTTGGCCCCTACTACAGGCTAATGTCAACCAATGATAAAAGCCATTTGAGTCAAGGGCCAAATCATCACATGCACCTTTGAACCATCATGCCACCAACTCCCAGGTTAGTGTCTCCACCTTTTGGATCGGCGGTCAACAACTCATTTTTTGTTTTTCCAACACAGGTTACACCGATGCCAAGATTGTGGATAAAAAGAACAGGACATTAACTCATTCGCATCGCAACGATTTTGAATTATTAACCCTTTCACCGCCAGCCTTTTTTCAGCCAAAAATGTCCATTGAATTTACCTGGGTAGAGAACAAAATCCATCTGCAGTATTGGGGATTCTTCTGTGAAATATATAAAATAAGGTCTATCCTTACTTCCCAAAACTAAGACAATAGGGTCTTTGGATGACAGACCCCAATTTGATGCCTTTTAGTGACATAGGTGTTAAGTCACTGTGGTGCTAAAATGCGACTTTGTCGGTGAAAGGGTTAATGCCTTTTAAAGACCCACCAGGCCTTTTAAAGACCCACCACGCCCATGTGTGAAAATCAGCGTTTTCACGTGTTTTCCCTCCTATCGCTGTTAAGAAATCTCCCAAGCAAAAGAGGGAAAAAACATGTGACGTGGTGGGTCTTTAATGACATAGGTGTTAAATCACTGTGGTGCTAAAATGCGACTTTGGCGCTGAAAGGGTTAATAAAATAAAAAAACCTCTACAAATCACTCCAGCCATACACACAAAGAAAACGTGCATAAACAAAAGGAGAAATGAAAGAAGATTACGGTGGTTTTTTTTTAACTTCAGGTTTAGACATAAGGAAGTGGTAGATCAGACCTTTTTTTTTTATTATACAGACAAACCTCTATTTTAAGACTTCCAAAATGTCCGGAAAAATCGGTCGTAAATTGGAGGGGTCGTATGACGGAGGTTTTCACTGGCAGCCGTAGAAAGAAAAAGTTCAGCAGAGTTCATACTCTCTTCTTCATGCACACATACAATGACATATTAAAACTGGATTTGGGTCTTTCCAACTCCATAGGATTGTGCAATCGATGTATTACAGTTTCACTTCGCCGACTTCTGTTAATCACCTCCACTCTCGTCCAAAGTCAGTGGTTTTCTTTTTCAAAGTCAGTGGTTTTCGTGCTTTTCCTACGCTCTCCGCCATCTTTTCTACAACAAGGGAAGCGACTCCGCTTTCAGGCCCTTGACCGTGGTTGTTTCCCTTTACTCGAAGTCTATGCAGACGACAACAACGGTCGTAAAAACCAACAAAATGGCGGTCGTAAGTCGCGTTTTAGAGGAAGTCGTTTAAGAGAGGTCGTTTACATAGTAAAATGCATCTGTGCCAACAAATCTGGTCTCAAATGAGAGGTGGTCGCTTAACAGAGGGTTGTAAAATAGGGGTTTGTCTGTAATAGACTTTATATCAGAACATTAAAGGTGGACTCGGACGGATGAGTTTTTGCAAGAAACACGTCGAGATCACCAGAAAGACAGTATTTTCAAGGATCGGAACACTCACTCTGCTCTGGTTTCTTAGAAACTAAACCGTCAAAACGGCGATTTTTCCTTGGCGGAGATGCCGGAGAGAGAAGCCATTTTGGATGGGGTGGGTGGAGGTCACTCATTGTGGTTGAAGCGTTTTTCTTTTTTTTGTAGTGCAGTAAAAAAAAAAAAAAAAAAGGAGCTATTTCCTTTGTTGTGAGCAAAACTCCTTTAGATAAACTGTATAAAAATTAAAAAAAATAAAATAAAAAGGCTTGTATTGCGAAAAGTTCGTGCAAACGATTTGGTCTAAACACAGGCGGCCATTCAAAAAGAGACGGCAAACGCCTTCTTCTTTGGGTGAAAGAATTTGACTTCCAGCACCTCCGCCAAGGAGGAATCGCCTTTTTGACGGCTTGATTTCTGGGAAACCAGAGCAAAGTGAGTGTTGCGATCTCTGTAAAGGGTGTTTTCCTGCTGATCTGGACGTGTTTCTTGCAAAAAACTCATCCGTCAGGGTGCCCCTTTAAAAAAGAAAACACAAGTAGAAATAACTGTAAAAGGAACATTTGTTAACCCTTTCACCGCCAAAAGTCGCATTTTAGCACCACAATGATTTAACTTCTATGTCACTAAAAGGCATCAAATTGGGGTCTATGATCCAAAGACCCTATTGTCTTAGTTTTGGGAAGTAGGGATAGACCTTATTTTATATATGTTACAGAAGAATCCCCAATACTGCAGATGGATTTTGTTCTCTCTACCCAGGTAAATTTAATGGACATTTTTGGCTGAAATATGGCTGGCAGTGAAAGGGTTAAAAGCAGATATTTCGAGCTATGTGCTCTTTGTCCATGCTGGTCTAAAAAAACAACTAAAAAAACCCAACATTTTTTTAGACTTTATATAGAAAAAACTCTTTAGCGCCACGACTGACCTTGGTGCTGGCCCTCCGCCCTGAACTGACCGTAGAACAGCTCCGTCACCGGGTTAGAGGTCAGGGGGTCAGCTGGGCATGTGGTGGTGGCGGGGCCGTTGGCCCTGTTAATGCGGACAAAGAGAAACGATGACCACGATTACCACCAAACTCAAGGGATTTCTCTTCTAGTAATAATATTAATAATACAGTGGAACCTCCCTTATAAGACCTCCCAAATAAGACTCCCTCCCATATAAGATCTACTTCTCAGAGACATTGCCCTTCTTTGTAAGTATTAAATTACCTCCCTTATAAGACCTCCCAACGAACACCTTTTGCAAGAGTGAATGCCCTTGGTGGGTGGGGGAAGATGGTTCAGTACTGACCAGACAGGGGGATAACTCTCGCCAATAACCCCTATTTGATGCCACTAAATGGCTGCCTTTCGCAAGAGTGAATGCCCTTGTCAGTACTGACCAACAAGAGCAATTACTCTCACTGTCAAGGGCGTTAATAACCCTAGTTGCAAAGGCCTATACAAAGCAACTCTCTCTCTCTCTCACACACACACACACACATTTATCGACACGGACTCATTATTCATCTTTCATTCAGTAAGCCATAGCAACTGAGTTGCACGGACTGACCACATACACCAACACAAACATCACACATACAACAAACGTTCGCACGCAGACAGACACACACACATGCAAACACACACACACACACACACATGCGTGCACACACAACACACAAAACCAAAACACACACAAGCACTCACGCACGCATGTACGCACACATGCATGCTTACACACATACACAACACACACACACCAGGGCACTAAAATTCTACAGCACTCTCTAAAAGAATGTGCAGGGGGTCCCAGGGATGCACTAGAAAAATTCTTTTTAGCATTCGCAATGCCACTGGGACCCTCTATCCCGCCTCTAGGACCCTCTATACTGTAAGTGAAGGAGCACTGTATTTTTGCATTGTTCAGTTTCATTTTAATCACCGTTCTCCTTTAGTATATAAAAGTTGAAACAATTTATAAATGTGTGTATGTATTTGTCTGTTTTGGTTAAAATTTATTTCTTCCTGCCATATTGTTGATTATTCTTTATGAAAGGGTGCGTTATAAGCATTTGCTTGTTGTCACCCTCATTACCTCATCATTGTTTGATTTTGTATGATATTTGAATAAAGTTGTCTAAATCAAGTGAAGGAGTCCCTGGGACCCCTTGTTTTGCGGGACGATTGGGAGCCCTGCAGATTCTTCATATCAAAAATTCACAAACTTTCAGACCTTTTCAAAAACCCTTTATTCTATTTTCAAAGACCTCTCATGACATGCAATGATTGACAGTTGGTTTGATCACGATCATACAAGTTGCACCGCTGAAGATGAAAGACCCGCATAATATACAGTGAAGGGAAGTAACTCGACAAATCGAGGACGTCTGCTATATGGAAAATTAGTGAAATTAAATCGTTTCTTCGATCAATTCTAGAAGCAAAACACACACAAAATTCACACACACAAAAATTCTAGAAGGAAACAAAAAAATAAATATGGTGTCAATGACTTTTTCACAAACCATTTCAAGATGTTCACAAACCATTTCAAGATTTTCACAGACCATTTCAAGATTTTCAGACCATTTCAAGATTTTCAGACCATTTCAAGATTTTCAGACCATTTCAAGATTTTCAGACCATTTCAAGATTTTCAGACCATTTCAAGTTTCACAAACCATTTCAAGATTTTCAGACCATTTCAAGATTTTCAAACCATTTCAAGATTTTCAGATTTTCAGACCATTTCAAGATTTTCAAACCATTTCAAGATTTTCAGACCATTTCAAGTTTCACAAACCATTTCAAGTTTCACAAACCATTTCAAGATTTTCACAAACCATTTCAAGATTTTCACAGACCATTTCAAGATTTTCACAAACCATTTCAAGATTTTCACAAACCATTTCAAGATTTTCACAAACCATTTCAAGATTTTCACAAACCATTTCAAGAGTTTCACAGACCAAAGCCAATTTTCAAAGACTTGAAAATGGCACTCCATTTCTCAAAGACCTTCAAAGACTGTGCGGACCATGTTAATGCACTCAGAGAGAGACAGCTAAAGCATTATTAAGACGTCATGACACCAGCCGTGCAGCAGTATTTTCGGCTCTTCGAACTTGGACTAGATATCTTAAGTACCTATCTGCATGCAAAATTTCAGTCTCCTGTGTGTGTGTGTGTGTGGTGTGTGTGTGTCGCATAAGTTTCTTTATTGTCCATTTCGCATTGCAGAACGCACATGGAAACTTGTCTTCCACCGTGTGTAAAATAAGATGAGATATATCAAAATAAAAATATGAAACATAAATTTACATCTCAAACAAACATGCAACTCTCACACCAACCACAACCAATCATTCATCCGCTCTCCGCTATCTTGCTCACTCATCATGCAACCCACCACCACTTCCGCCTTCATTTCTAACCCTTTCTTTTCTTTTTCTTTCCTTGTTCCTTTTCTCTTTTCCTTTTTTCTTTCTTCTCCCCCCCCCCACCCCCCCCCCCCCTCCCCCCCCCCCCCCCCCCCCCCCCCACCCCCCCCCGCCCCCACCCACTTGTGTGTGTGTGGTGTGTGCGTGTGCGTGCAATACTTTTTTTTTTTGCTTTGCTGTCCCATCTTCTGGCCGTACAGTGGCATTGCTCCCACGCTGCTCATTCCGAGTCCCAACTCGCAGCCACACCTCCGCACGTTCAGGTCGCAGAATCGACGAGACAAGCAGTCCAAGGGGAGCCAATCTATGTTAGGCCGTCAGGAGGCAACCAACCGAGGAGACATTGGTGTAGAGTGGCACAGTGGTATCGCGTTCGCTTCGTGTCAAGTAAACCCGAGTTCGAACCTGGGTACAGGGGGGATTTTTTCCTCTCATTCTGCACTAGGCCTTAACGGTCTGAACGTGGAGTCTTTCGGATGAGACGATAAACCGAGGTCCTGTGTGCCCATGCACTTAGCACACGTTAAACCCAGTGGCAACGGAAAAAGTTGTCATTTGAGTCCAAAATGTCGCCCCCCCCCCCCCCCCCCCCCCCAGTGACAAAAATCGCATGCAAAAAAAAAAAGAAAAAAAAAAAAGGGTGGCGCGCGCTCTGGCTGCAACGCGCTCTCTCCAGGTGGGAAGCAACCCGAATTTCACAGACACCTCTGTGAGACTATAAAGTATCTAATACTAATACAATACTTACTCAGCAGTAGTAGCAGCAGCAGCAGCAGCAGTAGTGGGAGAAGCGCATGGAGAGGGGGAGGAGGGGGTGGAAGGTTCAGACTTGAAGGCGTCTTCCAGCCACTCCAACAGTTTGTGCTGGAACTCGCTGACGTCCTGCAAAACAGACACAGGGTACCAATGACGCAACAATTTCAGGCATCAGAACAGTCCGAAGTCCAATCCTCTGAAAACCGCGGCACAAGGGCCATCAAGTAGATGCTTATCCGTTTGAGTGGCACAGTGGTAGCGCGTTCGCCTCGTGTCAAGTAAACCCGAGTTCGAACCTGGGTACAGGGGATTTTCCCTCTCACTTTGCACTAGGCCTTACGGTCTGAACAGTGGAACCTCCCCGGTTCCGTGGCATAATAATCAAAGTGTTGATTGTGGCCACGTACAGTCAAGAAGAAGGCCCCCAGACTATAGTGGGACAACACTGAAATCAGTTCCCAACATCACCCCCCCCCACCCCCCCCCACCCCTCCCCCCACCCCCCCCCCCCCCCCCACCCCCCCCCCCCCCCCCCCCCCCCCCGTGGCCTTGGCCTCTATCTTCTCCCCATATCTCATTTCACTTTCTACTCTATCTTTACTGTCAATTTCTTTCTTTCTTTTTCGTACTACCCCCTAAAGTGTAGCAGAATCTTCAACGTGATAAAGTTGGCTGCCTAAGGAGGAGAAGAAGAAGAAGAAGATATCTTCAAATACAGTGAAAACTACTGGCCGCCAGCCATTTTTCAGCCAAAAAATTTCCATTAAACTTACTGGGTAGAGAAAAAAAAATCTGCAATATTGGGGGATTCCTCTGTGACATGCATAGCGTAAGGCCTATCCTTACCTACCAAAATTAAGAAAACAGTGTTTTTTTTAATAACAGACCCTGGTTTGAGGCCTTTTCATGACATGGGTGTTAAATCATTGTGGCGCTAAAATGCGACATTGGCGGTGAAAGGGTTAAACGCTGTAAATGTTTTCTTTATAAATAAATAAGAGCGGTGAGAAAGCAATACCGCTATGCGGTTCAGAATATGGGACAGCAATTTAAGAAGAAAAAAAAAAAGTAGATGCTTATCTATTTGAGTGGCACGTTCGCCTTGTGTCAAGTAAACCCGAGTTCGAACCTGGGTACAGGGGATTTTTCCCTCTCACTTTGCACTAGGCCTTACGGTCTAAACATGTGGAGTCTTTCGGATGAGATGATAAACTGAGGTCCCGTGTGCCCCATGCACTTAGTTGTCATTTGGTCAAAATTTACCATTTACCTTCCTTCCTCATCAAGTCACACAAAAATCGCACATGCATGCAAAAAAAAAAAAGAAAAAAAGAGAAAAAAAGAAGGGTGAAGCGCCTCTGGCTGTGACGACGCGCTCTCCAGTGTGGGAGCAACCCGAATTTCACTTAGATGCCTCTGTGACTATAAAGTACCCAGGACTCCCAGGGACCCCCATTTGGGGGTCTATGAAGCACTAAAATTCTAAAGGACCCTCTAAAAGAATGTGCAGGGGGTCCCAGGGATGCACTATAAAAATTATTTTTAGCATTCGCAATGCCACTGGGACCCTCTATCCCGCCTCTAGGACCTCTATACTGTAAGTGAAGGAGTCCCTGGGACCCCTTGTTTTGCGGGACGATTAGGAGCCCTGAGGACCCTCTATACTGTAAGTGAAGGAGTCCCTGGGACCCCTTGTTTTGCAGGACGATTGGGAGCCCTCAGGACCCTCTATACTGTAAGTGAAGGAGTCCCTGGGACCCCTTCGTTTTGCGGGACGATTAGGAGCCCTGAGGACCCTCTGTACTGTAAGTGAAGGAGTCCCTGGGACCCCTTGTTTTGCGGGACGATTGGGAGCCCTGATATACCAAATACCTAAATTACCTGTTGACTGTCGGTGACCCCCGAGGGAGAACAGAAGGCCTCTTTCAGGATGTCCACGGCTTTCGACGGGTCCACGTATTTGCGGGTGGAGCCCACCATCAGAGCGAAAAGGAGGCTCAACTCCCGCATGAAGCGAAGGTTGCGCCGCTCCTCAACAGCCTGAATACATATATATACCGTAACATAGGTGCCAACCCAATTTTCCTTTTTTCAAAACTTCCCTTATTGAAAAATAATTTTCCCTTTATTTCAAGCCTGAAAACCGCATAAATTTCAGAACACGAAAAACCATGAAAAAGTTGCTGTGAATACATTATATTCAGACATCGTTTTCATGCAGTTTTGTTGTATATATTGAAAAATGGGCAGGGGAGCGTGCCTTCCTTTCTCAAAGGACAGGTTTTCACATTTTTTTTTTTGTTTTTTTGTTTCCCCCAAGTGTCTCCCACTCCCTACTCGTGCCTTTTTGGCCACAGGGGGGTTTTGTAGAACTGGAAGAATTAGCTTCCACCATTATCGATTCAAACAACGCTCGCACGGAAGTTCTGAAGAAAACACGCATGCGCAGGAGAGTTTATAGCGATTTCAAAACAAATCGAACAAATCGCTCTCTCAGCATGACTGATCATCTAGCCTACTGCTTTCGTTTTCCTGTTCAGCTGCTAAGCGTCCGCGTTTTTGTCGTCTGCTATCACAAAATTTTTTTTTTTCCTATCACTTAATTTCGTGTTCGTTACTCGATGTTCTGATCTGCCCGCATAAATCAGTTTTACCTGTAACTGAAACTGTTATAAATGCTGCCTCACAGACCAAAATCATCATGGTTTTCCCCTCCCACCCCCGTACAGTCAAATACGGGAAAACGGTATAGGTTGACACCTATGCCGTAAAAACTGGACTATAAGGTGCACCTGTATATAAGCCGCATCCTTTAAATTGACAAAATATTAGGTATTTATTCAAATATAAGCCGCAGCAGTTTATAAGCCGCATGAAAATTACTCAAGCAAAAAAGTTGACAAAGCTAAAGAAAAACCAAAAACAGTAGATTTTGCCTACCTTACCACAGAAAATCGACACATGAGCTGAAAGCTACACAAAAATAGACTTTCTGCTTCTGCAACATGACTATTGAATGCTCTGAGACACTTTCTTTATCTGCTAACTGTCAAAACAGTTCTGAGCGCAGTGAAGCTAAAACATAGGAGACCGTGTGGAAGAAACACCGATTCCATAATACATACAAATAGAACCCCTATTTTAAACGAACCTCTGTTAAGCGACCACCTCTCATTTGAGACCGGATTATTTGTTTGGCCCGTGATGTTTTAACTATGCAAACGACTCTCTTAACTCTTAAACGCTTCCTCTAAAACGCGACTTACGACAACAGCCATTTTGGTTGGTTTTTATTACACGGCTGCTGTCGTCTGCATAGACTTCGCGCAAAGGGAACATCATGGTCAGGCCTGAAAGCGGAGTCCGCTTCCCTTGTTTAGAAAAGATGGCGGAAGAGCGTAGGAAAAGCTGACACCACTGACTTTGAAAAAGAAAACCACTGAGTTTGGAACGAGAGTGGAGGTGATCACAGAAGTCGGCAAAGTGAAACTGTAGACATCGATTGCACAATCTAATGGAGTTGGAAGACCAATCCGTATTTAATACGTCATTGTTGTGTGCATGAATAAGAGAGTATGAACTGTGCTGAACTTTTTCTTTTCTAACTGCTGCCAGTGAAAACCTCCGTCATACGACCCTCCAATTTTATGACGCGATTTTTTCCGGACTGTTGGGATCTTAAAATAGAGGTTTGTCTGTACCAATAAATATGACATTGGAAAAAAAAAAAAAAAAAAAAAAAAGACATTGGAAAATCCCAGACAATCCGCTCAGTGATATAAGCTGCATCAGTATATAAGCCCCTCAGTATATAAGCTGCATCAGTATATAAGCTGGCATCAGTATTAACCGCATCAGTATATAACCTTGCATCAGTATATAAGCTGCTCAGTATATAAGAAGCTGCTCAGTATATAAGCTGCATCAAGTATATAAGCGCCATCAGTATACTAAGCCGCATCAGTATCATAGCTGGCCTCAGTATATCAGCTGCATCAGTATTATAGCTGCATCAGTATATAAATAAGCCTGCTCAGTATGAGCTGCATCAGTAATAGAGCGGCCATCAGTATATTAAGCTGCATCATATATAGCTTCATCAGTATATAAGCTGCATCATATATAAGCTGCATCAGTATATAAGCTCATCATATATAGCTGCATCATTATAGCTGCATTCAGTATATAAGCTGCATGCATATTAACTGCATCAGTATAATCAATCAGCCACAATGGAACCAAAGTTAGGAAAAAGTAGCAGCTTAATAGTCCGCATTTTACGGTATATATATATATTAGAATTAAAGAGAGAGAGAGCTCTCTTTTCTATATATAAGCGAACTGTGGTGTGTGTGTCCTGTCTGTGTGAACTGTGTAACACGCTAAAAACCATAATCCCCCGTGGGATACCGGGGGGTCCTTTTGTAGAAATAGTTCCCCCAGCCTACTGCTGGAATTTCTGTGCTTGTAACTTCTCTAATTCGTCAATCTCTTTCCTCCACTCCCCCCCCACCTTCCTCCCTTGACATCT
>CM065713.1:7577507-7652680 GCA_017654935.2 Phymorhynchus buccinoides
TTTTTGTTTAACCAAAAAGGGAAAACAATAAAAAGTGAAAGAAAAAAAAAAGAGACCTATCTATCTCTCATATTATATCTCTATTCTCTCTCTCTCCTGGTGGTGATGGCGGTAGTAGTAGTAGTAGTAGTACAGTAGTAGTAGTAGATAGTATTAGCTAGGGGTGCGATGGTGGTTAGTAATAGTTAGTAGGACAGTAGTAGAGTAAATAATCGGTGTAGTTCGGGAGACGGGGGTTATATAAAAATTTTATTATATTTTTAATAATAAAGTATAAAAAAAAAAAATAATAAAAATAAAAATATAATTATAAAAAAGACCCTGTAAAAAGCGCATGGGCGGGCGGTATAAGAAAACGGCGAAAGACCCAACACCCCAATTATTCATGAGGACGAAATGCTAGTTAGACATTAACGCGTTCTACATGGGCAAAATGAGACTGGAAAAAATGCTGTGAAATTGCTTCACATGTAATGAGACTAAATTGGGGGCGGTGCAGGTGGGCTTCTTTTATTACCCGACCGCCCAATTCCCAAACCGTGGCGCTTTTTACCACCAGTCAACGTCCCCTCGTGTCTTCCCATTAGCGAGAAGGATAGTACAAATTTAAAGCAGTAATTTGTTGTCAAAGTTGACGAGAGTGGGGTGGTTTTTTTTCTGTTTACAATGACGTGTGCGTTTTTTCATTTTTAAATTTAATTTGCCTCTATTCGTGTTTGTGTTATGTGGATTTGTTTTTTGGTTCCTTTACTTGGTGTTTAATTTTCAGGTTTGGGATTGTTTTTAGTGATGATCATGAATGTTGATGCTCTGACCCTACATTCTTGTTGTTGTGTTGGTTGATCAATTATATTACCGTCAGTGTGTGTTTCGGTGTGGCGGTGGTGGCGATGTGTTCCATATATCCAATGTTTTCTGTATCTAAGTAGTAGTTGAAATAGGATGTAGTAGTAAGTAGTAGTATTCGCGATGCTCTTAGAACCAAGGGACAGAATGGAAAGAAAAAAAGAAATAGGCCCATCCCAGTGTAGCCTTAACTCCCTATACCACCCCCCCCCCAAAGCTCAGCTTAAATTAAAAATTCTTATCTCGTAAAATAAAGTATCTGAGTTGAGTCTGAGTCTGAGTCTTCCTCTCACTCCCATCTCTCCTCCCTCGTGTCTATTCTCTCTCCTCCTCTCTCTTCTCTTCTTCCCTTTTCTCTTTTCTTTCTTCTATTTCTTTCCCTTTTTTTACTCTTCTTCTCTCTTCTTCTTTGTTTCTCTTATATCTTTCCTCTTCTCTAGACTCTCTTTGTTCTATCTCCTCCCTCCCCTTCAGTTCTCTCTTCCTTCTCTCCTATCCCCCTCCTCTCTCTCTCTCCTCTCTATCTCTATCTCTCCATCGCTCTCTCTCTATCTCCAATCCAAATTTTCATACACACCCCCCCCCCCACCCCAACCCCCATAGACTGTGTGTATGCGTGTGTACATGCGCGTTTGCTTTTTTTTGTCCGTTTGTGTATATGCGTGCACGGGTGGCTATGATGTGCACGGATGCCCGGCTGCACATGGTATGCGTAAGGGAAGACGGGGTAAAAAGGCATGGGCGGGTTGAAGAAGCCCACCCAATTATCTCATGAAATAAAGCACAATTCAGTCAAATTTGCCCATGAGAACAATGCTAGACATTAACGCTCGTATCATGGGCAAAATGAGACGAAATTTGCTTCCATTTCAAGAGATAATTGGGGTGGGCTTCTTACCCGCCCAGCGCTTTTTACCCCGTCTTTCCCTAGGCCTATTGTGTCTTTGTTCATCACCATATATTTGTTGCTACTTTACCCCCCCCCCTACCTTGTTCCCTAATTGATTACGGGAGCAGAAAGCCTAATCAATAAACGTTTTTGGATGGTTATTGATCTCTCTCTCCCTCTCTCTCTCTCTCTCTCTCTCTCTCATCTTCTCCCTCGCACCCTCTCTCCCCTCTCCTCTCTCTTGGACTTTTTTTTTAATGCCACTTTTAAAAAAAATCATTGAACAGTGCATTAACTAGCCTACATTCATATCGAAACATTGTAATAAATGCATATTAATATACATAATTATTAACATCAAAGAAAACATAATAAAATTGCTGTTACATCAATGTTTTCCCTTTTTTTAAGAGCCGCAAAGAAGAAAGAAAAGACAGACAGAGAGAAAGATCTGGACAGAAAGACAGAAGAGAGAAATGATAGGGGAAGAAGAAGTAATACAGAGAATTTAAGTGCGGATTGAAGAATGCACTGCATAGTTATAATTTTCCGTAAGCATATCAACATTTGTATGAGAAGAACATCACAAAAATAGACAGTAAAGGACAAGTGCTGTTAATACGTACACAGCAATGATGTATAGGGATCCAAGCTTGAACGTTCCTCATAAACCATCATGATGCTGCATATCATGGACTTAATATCATGACTTGAAAATGTTGATTTACGTTCCTCCGGTCTGGTAACAGACACATATGGGAACATTTGTAAATACAAAGATGGTGGGAACGGATAGGGAGGCAAGCCGGCGGCAGTGCAACACCCAGTAAAGTCCCGGAATGTTTAACCAATGCTTGATAAGGTAGCAGAAACAGCTCGGTCAAGTCATCGGCTATGGGTACCGCCCACAAGTGTATACCACACACACACAAACCACACACCACACACACACCACACACAAACCACACACACACACATACACAACAACAACAACAACAACAACATACGGTATTTATACGTCGGCTAACCTTGATATAATCAAATCAAAGCGCAACACACGTAGCATTCAACAGCATTCAAACAAAAAGCATATACAAAGCGAGCACACACTTTTGACATTAAAATGGTATACAGCCGGAAACAAACATAAAGGCAAGAGAGAGAGAAGAGAAAGAGAGAGTGGAAAGCCTCAATCACGGAGGGAACAAGTGAGTTGAGGTTAGATTGAGCTGCAGACACACAAGCACGCACGCACGAACCACAAACACGCGCGCACATGGCACACACACACACACACAACACACACGAAACTGAACCGCACGCACGTGGGTGTATAGTGTGTCAAGAGGTAAGCGTCGCATATATGTCAAGAAACCCGAGTTCGAACCTGGGTACGGGGAATTTTCCCTCTCACTTTGCACTAGGCCTTACAAGGTTCTTGAAAACAGTGGAGTCTTTCGGATGAGACGATAAACGAGGTCTGTGTGCCCATGCACTTTAGCACACGTAAACCCAGCGACGTCTAAAAACCGCTCTCCAAATCCCGTTGGTCCTTCATAGCTCGCTCCTGCACATGATCCAGATCCAGAGAAACAGTAAAAAAATATAATCATCAATCACTTCAGTCCCCCCACCCCCCCCCCCCCCTCCTAGAGTCCTTTATATTAAGGCACTCGACCCACCCCCACCACCACCCCCCACACCACAACACGGCCCAGAATGGTCAGATCAGACGGGGCCTCACTTGAAGAGACTGAATAGAAGAGAAGGACACCACACCCCACCCTCCACCCCCACCCCGTTCTTGTCTCCTCTTCTTGTTGTTATAGGTTCGCTCCCTAAGTGTGGCGTGCTGTTACTCTGATTGTAAACAGAAGTTTCTGTTCTTCTTTTCTTCTTCTCGTGATCGGCATCCTTCATCAAGTGAAGATTCTTAGCGATGTTGGAAGAAAAAGAAAAAGAAAAAGGAAAAAACGATGGCCGCTGCGCACAGCCAAGCCAAAGCAAGTTGAAAGAAATAATAAAGTAATAAATAGAAATAAATATTAGAGAGCTAGTTGGTTCACCACCACAGAAGAAGAGAAAATGCCTGCATTTAATACTTTGAGTTCTGTACTTTGAGATGTCCCTCCTTCTTTCGTTCCTTTTCTTGTCTTTTTTCTTTTCTTTCTACCCCCCCTCTCCCTCTCACCCTCCCCCTCCCCCCCCCTACCCCCTCTATCTTTATTATATTATAATGATCACCACCGGGAGCTTCCCACAAGTTTCGGTAAGAGAGAGTTTGAGAAACTTCTAGCTCTTCCAGCAAATTTGGTTGCGTCCCCTTCCCCGCGGTATTTATTCGTGAGTTAAAGTACTTCGCGTCTTTGTTAGGTTATTACATACTGATACCTCTTGCTCTAAACAAACCAATATGCACATTTTGAGGGACCGCGCATTAAACATTACGATTTGCAATCCACAGGACCAGGAATGGTCACTTATCGACTCGTGGAAGGAAGAATTAACATGGTTGCCATTTGAGTGGGCTTGAACCACCCATGACTGTGGAGCAATCAAGTCTGCAACAACATAACAATAGCAGGTGTGATGTTTTGTGATTTACGGAGCAAATCAGGTCTTTCAATCAATTCTGATCTATTTTAAAAAGAAAACGTCATGGCATTTCAAATGATTGGTACGCGTTTGTGGAAATGAAGTAGCGGACTGCCACTGGAGTGTTCCAAAACTATCTTCAGTTTCACTTTTGGATCGAACTTGCGAAGCTGTTTGTTTATTCATTCGTTGGAGTTGACCAGCAAATGACGTGGCTGTCGCATGGAAAGAATTATCCGTTAAATTGTTACAATCTTCTGACAGGTTAACCTGTCAGTTTGCATAATTGTTATTTATTTCATAAAATTCCTTCTGCCTGTGTGCAGACTAGTCTTGGCAAGTAAGAACTAGACTTAAGAACCTAAGTATTGAAGTTCTCCTTCTTTTCCGATTGGGGATGTTTATCCTGCCCACACCCACAGTCTTGTTAGATGCTATTGGCGCACAGGATGCATCTTTGTGAGTCCGTGTAATTCACATTTCCACCCGGCCAAACATGGCCTGTCTGTACCGTGGAATAGTGGAATGGGCTTAAACGTGCGCGTCAAGATCTTGCTAGCGGCGTTCGCACACGGGGAACTCGGTTTTAGGTCTCATCCGAAGGACAGGAAATAGGAGTTAAGAATCTTTCCCAGGATACAAAACCGTCACCAGCTGGGTCGAACCAGCGCACTCGCAAACACGTAGAGAATTCTGATCGTTTCTCGGCCTTTTGGCTAAGACAGTGATCAGGAACATAAATTTTTGTTTATATCCTGGTTGCCAGTGGTTGGTTTGTTCAACCCGTCGTACATGGCAAAAGCCGATACGCGACGTTAAACTGAACTTCCATCCAATTTTATATAGTGCGCATTCTAGGCACACTACTCATGGTGCTTTGCAAACCCAAATCACTTCACATGCAAAATAACAAAAGATATCAAAGATTCAAACACTCAAGACTCACATAATCGCACGCTCGCATTCGCACCCTCACCCCTACGCAGACACTCAGAGACATACAAACATGTATACGCACATACACCAACACATCCCCCTACATACACACACTCACACAACCATGCACACACAAAACAAGCGCACACAGAATCAGTTTAGGGCTATTATCATCAAGGTCGCACGCGTAATGTTCTCATCCCTAGCTTAGCTGGTGCATTTGTACAATAGTGTTCAAGTAGCGTCCGGCTGTTGGGTTGATCCCTGGAGTCTTACTTTTTGCCAGGGTAAGACAACAACAACATCATCACAGCCAAAGCTTAATAAATATAAAATTTTACAAAATAAACATCTGCTCGAAGCGTTATGATTATTCATTTATTGTAGCCCTGGGCCTTTGCAAGCTTTGCATTTCCGGTCACTGGTTTACCGTTTAGACTTGCCTTTTCGTGATCGCCGCTGAATTTAGACAGGTTACATTCATTTTTCCGTGTTGATTATTTTAATTTTCTTCAAAACCCTCTGTGACATTAAAATAACCTTAATGAAGTTAATCTGATTTCGTCTTCTTCTTCTTCGATCGCTCAGACAGGTTTCTGTCAATTATGACCGCAGATGCGTCATGCAAAGAAATTAAGGCCTGGCAGCAAGCCTACTTCGGCTGGAGGAAATCTTTTTGGTTTCTTGAAAATAGACAGGAGAATGGACCGGTACTTAAGGCAGAAGGATAGTAGATGACATTGACAGTAAGCAAAGGGAAAGGCAGAATCAAAGAGAGTGACAGATTAGAGGAAAGTACACACAGAACTTCAGAAAGGGGGGAATATTATGCAAAACACACACACACCACCCGGTATCCATTGCGGGGGATAATCTGATTAATCCTCTGACTTACGCGATGAAGTACAAACGTTGCAGGGGCAAAAGGCCTTTAGAGTAATGAATAAAGAACCATGCGGCCTTATTAAGTACTATATTTTTATATAGAGCTCAGGGTCTCACCCAATCTGGGGGAAAAAAGTTAAGTCCCAAAAATACTGGTAATCATTTTAGTTCCTGAGCCGACGGTCGGGGAACTATGTTTTGTCGGGTACTGTCCGTCCATCCGGTGTCCGGCGTGCCTCCGTCAGTCTGGCTATCGTCGTTTTCTCAAAAACAATCAGTTTACCATCATCCAATTTGGATATAGTTGCCAAGATGCAAGCATCCACTGATGCATTAGTTTTACATTAAGGTCAAGTCGTTGCAGTATGGGGTACCAAACCCAGAAACACTTAATCGCTAATATCTCGCGAAAGTTTGCATGTATTTCAATGCAGTTTTTTCACACCATTTCTTGATGAATGGTCTATAACACAGTTGTCATGAATTTGTGTGTGCGCATGATCGCGCGCGCTCAAATCAAGGTTCCGAACCCCAAGGTTATATATCAAAAACTATTCAGTTACGTGCAGATTGTATGTAGTTACGTGCTTTTTTGATGCGTTTTTATGTATGTGTACAGCGACACATTCCGATTTCGGAGTAGCTCGGCGATGCTGGCGAGGGGACTTGGCAGACTACCGCTCAGGCGGTTGCACTTGTTGTCGTTTTAATTTGTATCAATATGATTTCATATTTACTTTGGCAGAAGAGCTTCTGATTCAGGACTACGCCATCCAACGGAATTAAAGGCAACTTGCAGGGTTCCCAGGCACCTTTTAAGTCCTTGTGAATTGGTTTTTGGTCAACATGCCTTTTTAAGTGCTTTATTTCAGCAAGTAGATCCTTTTTTTTTTTTTTTTTTTTTTAAATTTAATTCATGCGAAGAGGTCCATTTAATTTTTTGAAAGGTACTGTTAAGTCCTGTTTTATCAAGAAAAAAGGTGATAAAGAAACTGACTAACATCTAAATGATCACCCCAAAATCTGGCATTATTATACAAAGATGTCGGTGTCACAGATCGGAGCAGACACTTCGTTACAAGCTGTGTGAGTCTTTCCAAACCAAGAAGTAGTGATTCATTCCATGCGTATTGGAATTGTGCTCTCGGTCAACAATTGGCATTCTGGCATTCTTTCTATCATGAACATGTCATACAATCAGTTTGGCGAAGGTCCTTTTACAATCTTTATTGAGGTCCTTATAAGTCCTTTAACCCTTTCACCGCCGCCAGCCAGTTTTTCAGCGTGAAAAAATGTCCCATTCTTAAATTTACCTGGGTACGAGAACGAACAAAAATAGATCTTCAGTATTGGGGATTCTTCTGTGGCACATAGACAAAATAAGGTCTATCCTTACTTCCCAAAACTAAGACAAAATGAGAGTTACTTGCGATACTAGACCCCAATGTGGTGCTTTTTAGTGACATGGGTGTTAAATAAATGTGGTGCTAAAATGCGACATTGGCAGTGAAAGGGTTTTTAAAGGTCCTTTTTTACATTTCATGTTCCAGGTCCTGGGAACCATGGGAAGTGACGCGTATCGAGGATCAGCGGGTGATCGACGAGGCCGTCAACGCCTGCTGTGCGCACAGGAAAACATGGATCCTTTATGAATCAATTCATGATTTTGTGCCCCCCGCTTTTATTAATTTCAGAAGAGCTTCTAATCCAGACCTACGCCAAAGTAAAGGAAGTGGCATGTATCGAGGACCAGCGGGTGATCGACGAGGCCATCAACGCCTGTTGTGCACAGGAAAACATGGATCCTTCATGAGTTTTTGCCCCCCGCTTTTATTAATTTCAGAAGAGCCGTGAAGAGCTTCTAATCCAGACCTACGCCAAAGTAAAGGAAGTGACGCGTATTGAGGATCAGCGGGTGATCGACGAGGCCATCAACGCCTGCCGCAGGAAGGATGGGTCGTTCGAGGTCGAGGACGTCGTGTCCATGCTAGTGCAGGATGACTCCCTGCGCCGGCAGGTAGGAACTGAAGTAAGATAATCATGGGCTTTCAGGGCTCCCAATCATCCTGCAAAATGAGGGGTCCCAGGGACTCCTTCACTTATAGAGGGTCCAGCTCCCAATAGAGGGTCCAGGGGTCCCAGAGGCTCGTCCCGCAGGGACTCCTTCAAAACAAGGTCCTGGGTCCGCAAAACAAGGGACTCCTTCACTTACAGTATAGAGGGTCCAGGGCTCCCAGTCGTCCCGCAAAACAAGGGGTCCCAGGGACTCCTTCACTTACAGTATAGAGGGTCCCAGGGCTCCCAATCGTCCCGCAAAACAAGGGGTCCCAGGGACTCCTTCACTTACAGTATAGAGGGTCCAGGGCTCCCAATCGTCCCGCCAAACAAGGGGTCCCAGGGACTCCTTCACTTACAGTATAGAGGGTCCAGGGCTCCCAATCGTCCCAAGGGGTCCCAAAACTTAAGGGGTCCCAGGGACTCCTTCACTTACAGTATAGAGGGTCCAGGGCTCCCAATCGTCCCGCAAAACAAGGGGTCCCCAGGGACTCCTTCACTTACAGTATAGAGGGTCCTCAGGGCTCCCAATCGTCCCGCAAAACAAGGGGTCCCAGGGACTCCTTCACTTACAGTATAGAGGGTCCTCAGGGCTCCCAATCGTCCCGCAAAACAAGGTCCCAGGGTCCCACTTACAGGGACTCCTTCACTTACAGTATAGAGGGTCCCTCAGGGCTCCCAATCGTCCCGCAAAACAAGGGGTCCCAGGGACTCCTTCACTTACAGTAGAGAGTATAGAGGGCTCCCAATCGTCGAGGTGTCCCATTGAAATAGGGGGGACTCCTTCACTTACAGTATAGAGGGTCCTTCACTAGGGGGGGGGGATAGAGGGTCCCAGTGGCATAGCGAATGCTAAAAATATTTTTTCTAATGTGCATCCCTGGGACCCCCTGCACGTTCTTTTAGAGGGTCCTGTAGAATTTTAGTGCTTCATAGACCCCACAATGGGGTTCCCTGGGAGCCCTGACTGTTTAACCCCTTGACTGCCAGAGAAAATTAAAGAAAAAAACCATTGGGCAAATCATGCCACGAGAAAGACAACTGATGGAGCCAATCTGGCAAAATGGTCTGGGGGTATTAAAGATAAACTGACGCACCACGATTAAGTCCCTTGTTTTTTTCCTGGGTAGCTGTGACCCACATACACACGTCCCCAACTTCAAATTGAGGCTGCTCTTTAAAATGATGTTTCGGTTTGAATTTGGGGGCATTTGTATGGGAGTGAGACCTGGTCAAAACAAGATTTCTTGTAAGCTATAAGAGGGAAAACACATGAAACTCTTGATTTTGACACGTGATCTGGTGGTTCTTTAATCTCTTGATTGTGTTAGAGCAAAGGCCAACATAACCAGTGACCGGAAATGCAAAGTTTGCAAAGGCCCAGTTCTACGATAATCATAACTCATAGGTGTCAACCTATACGGTTTTCCCGTATTGCTGTACGGGAAAACCATGATTTTGGGTCTGTGCGGCCGTATAACAGTTTCAATACGGGTAAAACTGATTTATACAGGCAGATCAGAAATCAGAGACAAACTGCGAAGTGATAGGGAGGAAATGTCAAATTACGGTAATTACGGCTATGGAAAAAAAAAACCGGGAAAATAAAATCCTAATCATAAATATATAAAAAAACACTACAGTTGCGTCGGTGAGCTAAGCTTTTGAAACGATGCGGTGAAAAGTCATTTCGCGCCATTTCCGTTTCTGTTTCAAAATGGCGTCCAAGCGAGTGCATTCCGAAGCTTCTGTATCTTCTGGTTGAAAAAATCAAAAGAAAAGACATCAAAAGTCACTTAAATGGCACAGAAATTCCGGGAAAGTGACCTAAAAATTCCAGGAATACGTCGTCCAGCACTAGGTGACGAGCATGTGTTCTGTGTCTACTGCTTGACGGCCATTTACTATTTAGTATTGCACACTCAGGTCAGTACGATATCGACGTTCATTGGTCACGCGTTGGATTACAGTGTTTTTCTTCTTCAAAATTACGTGTTTTTTTGTTTCAGAAATTACAATTTTGCAAAATAGGGGTAAACAGGTCTGGTTGGTGGCAGTGAAAGGGTTAAGTAGAGTTTACTGTCCTTAGGCTTAGCCCTTGACTGTTGACACCAAATGCAAAGTGATTGTACCGTATTATTCGGATCATTAGGCGTTGCTATGTTATGTATAAGGCAATTAAGGCAATTTTCAAGAAAAATCTGAGGAGAAAAAAAATCAACTAAAACAGTAAAAGGCGCCCTCGTTAAGTCATACAACCACACACATGCTATATTCCTTCCTTCTCCCCTCTGTCCAGTGTCTTTGACGGAAGTAGGCTCCCATTGGCCTAGCCACTACTAGACCGGAAGGGGGGATAACTCCCGCCCCATATCCGGCTAGGGGTCAAGGCCAGGGGCTACTTTCGTTTTTGTATATAATATTTTACTATGGTATGGTCCCAGGTCGCTTGAAGCGAATGCTATTGTTTCAGGTGTTGGTAAGTATTTAATTAAATAGATAGTAGGATTAATAAAAATCCACCAAATTGCCTTATACATAGCAGTGCCTAATGATCCGAATCAACAGTTGCAGAGTCAGTATAGAGGGTCCTAGATAGATGGGATAGAGGGTCCCAGTGGCATTGCAAATGCTAAGAAGAATTTTTCTAATGCATCGCTGGGACCCCATGCACATTTCTCTTAAAGGGTCCTTGAGAATTTTAGTGCTTCATAGACCCCCAAATGGGGGTCCCTGAGAGCTCTGCGCGCTCTCTCAATGGGAAGACTGAAGCCACACAGTCGAGCTTCGTCCGCTTATCTGATGCGGTTCTGAGAGTGTTGAGCTCTGATTTGCGGACCAACACCGCGGGTGTCTGTATCTCTCAAGCCTGGTTCATAATGCCAGGATATCATTATGAAAGCCTAAGGACTGTAGAGTATCGCCCTGTAAAGTAGTCTCCGACCAACATGGAAAGTTCTCCGTTAGTCCATAGCATCCCTGATTCTGAGTGTGGGTATTGCATGCGTGCGTGCGTGCGAATCAACATGCTTGTGTGTGCATAAGTGTGTGTGGTTTGCACTCATGTATGCATTGCAGTATTGCGATTTTCAGATCCGATCGAAGAACTCAAAGTCGGTCAGCTTTCGCGAGGACCAGCAGCAGCAGCAGTCTCCAGACCCCAACCAGACTCAGAACAAAGAGAACATGCAGAAAGCGCCCGTCCAGGAGACCGCGCCTCAGCGCAAGAACAACGGTACATATATCAGTGATGTCCCGAGGCCCCGATCATAGGACATTGACCTATTAAAACTGAAAATGTTCTATTGTGTTCTTCTCTGTTTCCCTGTGGGGATACCGGGTGGTGGTGGGGGGGGGGGGGGATCTTTTGTAAAATAATAGTCCCCCCACCTTCTGGAAGTTCTGCGCTTGTAACTTCCTCTAATCTGCTACTCTCTTTGACTCTGCCCTTTTCCTTTGCCTTTTTCTGTCATCTACTGCTTTCAGACACTTTGACTAATGACGTTAAACGTTGCATATGGTAGTGATCGGATCTGACCAATGACGTTAATCATTACATATGGCAGTGATCGGATCTGACCAATGACGTTAATCGTTACATATGGCAGTGGTCGATCTGACCAATGACGTTAATCGTTACATATCGCAGTGATCCAATTTGACCTATGACGTTAATCGTTACATAATGGCAGTGGTCGATCTGACCAATGATGTTAATCGTTACATATTGCAGTGATCGGATTCGACCGATGATGTTAATCGTTGCATATTGCAGTGATCGGATTTGACCAATGACGTTAATCGTTACATAATGGCAATGACGTGAATCGTTACATAAAGGCAACGATCGGATCTAACCAATGACGTGAATCGTTACATAATGGCAGTGATCGGATCTGACCAATGACGTTAATCGTTACATATTGCAGTGATCGATCTGACCAATGACAACGGAGATCAGCAGGAGCTGAGCAAGGCCATCAGTGCCAGCCTGCAGGATGCGCAGGGCATTCTGGGAGGTCAGGTGACCCGCGAGGAGCAGGATATCAGCAGGTCAGTCGCTGTCGTCGGAGTTGATTTTGACGCACCGCACGCTTCTTCTTCTTGAGTTCTTCTTCGGCGCTCAAGCCATAATTTCATATTACTGTAATTTTCGTCGGAGTTCTTCTTCTGCGTTCTCAAGCCATAAGGCCATACTAATTCATTCACATCGCAACGATTTTGAATCACCGTATTTTTTGGATCATTAGGCGAATAGGGCAATTTTCCTGCTAAATCTGAAAAAAAATTGAAGTAAAAGGCGCCCTCGTTTATAAGGTTTCGCAAAAGAAAGTCGAAGTTTGAAGCCCATACACGTCCTGTAAATGCTTGCTGTCCGCCATTACTGCTGTCATAAACGAGAGTTGGCTCCCTTCTCAAATAATCGAACTTCCGTTTTTGCGACTTCCGGTTGTTGTGTTTGGACAATTCTTCGCGAAAACTGGTAGAATTATGGCATTTTAAGCTCTACAACGATGCTTTTTACATCCAATGAAGGGTTATGGCATCTGTTGGACGGTATCTTTGTAAAAATAGTTTCCCACCTTCTGGAAGTTCTGTGCTTGTAACTTCCTCTAATCTGTCGCGCTCTTTGACTCTGCCTTTTCCCTTTGCTTGCTGTCATCTAACTATCTTTCTGCCTTACTGGTCTATTCCCCTGCCTTTTTTTCAAAAAATTCTTACAAATATTTTCTGCAGCCGAAGACGGACATGCTGGGCCTATTTTTTAGGTGCATAACGGCAGCATGATGCATCTGCCATCCTGTTATTTTCCCCAGAGTGCTGGAGGCCAGTCTAGCGGAGTCCAAGGCGGGCACGAAGAGGAAAGGGGGGGGGGGGGGGGGAGCTGTGGTTCCTTGCCTGATGATGAAAATCCGTTTAAGGTCTGAAACAGACACATATTGGACATTAGTAGATATAAAGATGGTGGGAACAATCCTGGAAGCACTGCCCAGAGGCAGTGCAACTCCAGTAAAGTCCCGAATTTTTAACGATACAGCCGTCCTATTTTTTGTTTCCCCAGAGTGCTGGAGGCCAGTCTAGCGGAGTCCAAGGCGGGCACGAAGAGGAAGCGGGGGGAGCTGTGGTTTGTGGACCCCCTAAACCCCCACGAGCGAAAACGTCAGGGCGCCTGGCCCGTGGGCCTGAAAAACATCGGCAACACCTGCTGGTTTAGCGCCGTCATTCAGGTGACTTGGCAAAACCCTTTGAGATTCCTGTTGTTTCTGGTTTCGGCTTTCGTTTGTTCATTTTTGTGGAATTTATTAAAGCATGATAAACGTCAGGGCGCCTGGCCCGTGGGCCTGAAGAACATCGGCAACACCTGCTGGTTCAGCGCCGTCATTCAGGTGACTTGGAAAAAACCCACCTACATCAGTTGAAGATAAGAATTAGCCATGATTTTCGCTTGTGTTTTTTCCTGTTGTTTCGGCTTTCGTTTGTTCATTTTTGTTGAATTTATTCAAGCATGATGAACGTCGGTGGGCCTGAAAAACAACGGAGCACTTGCTGGTTTAGCGCCATCATTCAGGTGACTTGGCAAAAAAACACCTACACCAGTTGAAGTTAAAGGCATAACTGGGCTATAAAAGAGCCGATCCCAGGAATCGGCTAGTCAGTTGTGAGTGGGAGAGAGAGAGAGAGAAACAAGCCAGCGGCTCTTCTAGCTGCGGGCTTTCGCCTGCGCCAGTTTATTTTTTCCCTCCTTTTTTGTTTGAAAAGGGATGCTTTCGCTGCGAGCGCCAAGCAGAAACTGACATTTTTAGCCTACTGTTCGTTTATATAGTACCGCACTGAGAATTTGCCATGATTTTCGCTTGATGAGTTGTTTTTCTGGTTTCGGCTTTCGTTTGTTCATTTTTTTTTGAATTTATTAAAGCATGATAAACGTCAATGGGCCTGAAAAACATCGGCAACACCTGCTGGTTTAGTGCCGTCATTCAGGTGACTTGGTAAAACCCTTTGAGATTCCTGTTGTTTCTGGTTTCGGCTTTCATAAATTTTGTTCATTTTTGTGGAATTTATTAAAGCATGATAAACGTCAGGGTGCCTGGCCTTTGGGCCTGAAGAACATCGGCAACACCTGCTGGTTCAGTGCCGTCATTCAGGTGACTTGGAAAAAACCCGCCTACTTCAGTTGAAGATAAGAATTTGCCATGATTTTCGCTTGATGAGTTTTTGCTGTTGTTTCTGGTTTCAGCTTTCGTCGTTCATTTTTGTTGAATTTAGCCCTTTCACCACCAATGTCGTATTTATGCACCACAATGGTTTAACACCCATGTCACTGAAAGGCATCAAATCAGGGCCTGTTATCCTAAGACTGTATTTTCTTAAATTTGGGAGACCAAGGATAGGCCTAAATGTTCTACATGTCAGAGAGGAATTCTCAATATTGCAGATAACATTGCGGAACGATGCGGTTGAGTTAACTCATTCAAGTCGTTCCACCCATATATGGCCGGAATTAATATAAAGCTGTCAATTTGATGAATTTGTTTCAAGGGAAGTAAATCTGTGTGCACACCACACGTTGGTCACTTCTAAACTCGTTTCGCTCCCTTAGACCACACTTTTGCCTCTTACTATGCGTTTGTAGTGGTTTGAAGTGGGGTAACTAATTGCTGTAGAGAGTTTTTCTATATAAAGTCTATATATAAAAAAGTCTGATCTACCACTTCCCTATGTCTAAACCTGAAGTAAAAACCTGTAATCTTCTTTCATTTCTCTTTATGTTTATGTCTGTTTTGTTTGTGTGTATGGCTGGAGTGATTTGTGAGGTTTTTTTAATAATTCAAAGTGATTGCAATTCGAATGAATTAACCCTTTCACCGCCAATGTCACATTTATGCACCACAATGGTTTAACACCCATGTCACTAAAAGGCATCAAACCAGGGCCTGTTATCCAAAGACCCTATTTTCTTAATTTTGGGAGGCAAGGACAGGCTTAATGTTATATATGTCACAGAGGAATTCACAATATTGCAGATACCTTTTTTGTTTGTGGCTCAAGCCACAAACCTATAACTCACTTTGTCGGTCGGTCGGTCTGTCTGTCGGTCGGTCCAAAATTGTCGCACATTTTGACAAAATGTCGCACTTCAAATCGAGGCTACACTTCAAATTAATTGAGGCCGCTCTTTAAAATGATGTATTTTAAAAGCGTACAAAATAATAAACATACGTAATACAGACACTACAACAGACACGACGAGTATGCGGTGCTTCTTTTGATGAGAATAAGTAGGATACATAGTTTTAAATGTTTTTCCAAAAGATATAAAAAGTTACGAAATGGTGCAGAGATAACATTCTGGTTTACAGATTAAAATTATTGAAAAGCCAGGGGAGGTGACTCATGATTGGAGTGGTAAAAATAGACCGCGTGCCACAAACTATTGCGATTTCGCGCTTGTTTTCTCTCTACCCTCAATATTAACCCTCAATAAACATTCGTATTCGTAAACATTCGTATTCGTATTCTACCCAGTTAAGTTTAATGGGTTGTTTTTTTGCTGGAAAAAGGCTGGCGGCGAAAGGGTTGAACATTTTCCGGCAGTCCCGTGAGAGGTGAGTGGTGCGTGATTCTGTCATCTTTTTCACGGTTGCTAGACAACTAGCTGACTGCCCACATTAAAAACTCTGATGTTTCAACGGGCGGAGGACTGAAGTCTACCCTGCCTGCAGTACATCAGACACACTATTCCCCCTTCTTTGCTTTGATGCGTTTGTTCTACAAATTGAGATTTTGCAGAAGCACACAATGCTGGTCTAGAGGGGTGAAAAAAGAGCAGTAAATGTGTGTGTGTGTGTGTGCTGCCCCTGCACTCCGCCGGGGCCGCCCCCTTTGCAGGATTTTTGAAAATTTCCCAGGAGCACCCATGTGATTAATTTATAAAATAAAGGAATGGTCTTTCATTTGTAATCATCAAAAGAATTGAAAGCTCTTATCATATTAGGATCTAGGTCCAGAAGATGTTTTTTAAGTGTTTAATATTAGGTGCCTGTTTGATGTTAGCTGGGAAGTTATTCCAATGTTGAACAATCCTCTTCTTCTGTGGTGGTGGCCAGCTTCTTTTTTTATAGAAGTAAATGCACACACTTTAGGGGGTGACCAAAGAAAAAGAAGCAGAAGAGAGAGAGAAAAGAAAGAAAAGCAAAGACAAAAATCAGCCACCACACATAGTCTACTTGAATTTACTTGGGTCCAGTAGAAAAATATAAGATGCAGCAAACAAAATAAAAAAATCCTATTTCTGGACTGGGATGGGGATATTCTCTGTTAGAGAAGAAACGTTTGTTAGTATTTGAACGTCTTAAAAGCAACTTGTCCATACTATTTCTTGTTTTATCCGTTGTACTCTTGACAAAGGAATCACTGAATTCGATATCATGGAAGGAAGGAAGGAAGGAAGTTTAACGTCGCGTATCGGCTTTCGCCATGTACGACGGGCTGAACAAACCAACCAGGGTATAAACAAAAGATTTATGTTCCTGAATCACTGTCTTAGCCAAAAGGCCGAGAAGCGATCAGAATTGAAAAATTATTTATAATTTTATATACTTGCATGAGATCTCCTCTGAGTCTTCTTCCCTTGAGAGAAGGCAAATTAAGAAATTCTAATCTTTCTTTGTAGTTCTTGTTTTTACATGCTTTAACAAGTTTAGTCGCTCGTCTTTGCACTTTTTCTATTATTTTTGTCTCTTCAGGATAGGATACCAAACTGTATTACTGTATTCCAACGTCGGTGATGCTGTACGTCCTCCTGCTCTTTAAAAGAACATATGGGACATTACTTATGTATGAAGTTGTGGGTAAAGAAGGGCTCGTCCGGGATATGAACCCAAATGTGTTCTAATGTGGTCTAAGGCTTTATATAGTAGAACAAATATATCTTTATGCAACAAATTAAAAGGTCTTTTTATTAGTCCCATTATCTGATTTGCCGTATTGACTATCTTTTGAATATGAGAATCAATTATTAGAGTTGAATCAAAGGTAATCCCTAAGTCTTTTTCTTCCTCGCATTCTTCAGTTGTGTTTATGTTATTTTGATCCATGAAATATTCTTGTTTGGGATTGTTCTTACCAATATGCATGACTTTACGCTTCTGGATGTTAAAAAGTAGATTCCATGTCTCTGACCATTGTTGTAGTGAGTATAAATCTGACTGTAACGTAGAACTGTATTTTGAGTTATTATGCAACATGGTGTCATCTGTGAAACATTTTACTACTTAACTGCTTCTGGAAGGTCGTTTATAAAAATTGTGAATAAAACCGGTCCTAAGAAGAACACACTAAATAACAATTACTAATACTACTAATACTAGTAATAGTCTGTGAAGGAAGAAGTGTATGAATCTATAAAGCTAGAACTTTGACTTGCTTTTTGATAATTGATTTTTTTTTGGGGGGATTGGTTAATCCAATTATAAAGTAAGTAATTGATTAACCCTTTCACCGCCTGCCATATTTCAGCCGAAAATTTCCATTAAACTTATCTGAGTAGAGAACAGAATCCATTCTTGGGGATTCTTCTGTGACATATAATATGATATATAAAATAAGGTCTATCATTACTTCCCAAAACTAAGATAATAGGGTCTTTGGTCTTTGGATAATAGACCCCAATTTGATGCCTTTTAGTGACATAGGTGTTAAATCACTATGGTGCTAAAAAAAAAATGCGACTTTGGTGGTGAAAGGGTTAAGGAATTAATTCAGTGCGTCTTTGGTGTTTCAGTCGTTGTTCTACTTGCCCAAGTTCAGACGGATGGTGCTGAATTTCAAGTCTCCCAGCAGCGCTTCATCATCAGACAATGTCAATGTAAGTCTTCTTCTTCTTCTTCTTCTTCTTCGATCGCTCAGACAGTTGCCTGTCAATTATGAGCGCACATGCATCATGCTGCTGTTGGTATCCAGAGGAGATTCGAACACACAACCTCTTGCGTGCGAAGGCAGCGCACTAAGCGAAACACACTATCCACTGAACTATCGCACCTTCGTGAAAAGTAGTGTAAAAAAAATATCATATTTAAAGGGGGGATATGAAAAGGGGAGATAATGAAGAAATTGAAGCAAAGTGCAATCAGTTGTGGCGACTTGAGTGTAGAAATTGGTTAATTAGGCTGATTAGCGAGCGTGTTGTAAATAGTTATGCCTCCTATTTCACCGGCAGTGTGTTCATTTCAATATTGTGAAAGTTTGTTGGCGATCAGCGAAAGATAAATATGGTTTCTTTTTCTTCTTCTTCGATCGCTCAGACAGTTTCCTGTCAATTATGAGCGCAGATGCGTCATGCTGCCGTTATGCGCCTACCGAAGAAATAGGTAGGCCCAGCAAGTCCGACTTAAGCTGGAGGAAATCTTTTTGAAAGTGTTTCGTGAAAAATGGCAGGAGAATGGACCGGTAAGGCAGAAAGATAGTAGATGACAGTAAGCAAAGGAAAAAGGCAGAGTCAAGGAGAGTGACCGATTAGAGGAAGTTACAAGCACAGAACTTCCAGAAGGTGGGGGAACTATTTATACAAAAGACCCCCCGGTATCCCCACGGGGGGATTATGGTTTTAGCGTGTACACAGTCACACAGACAGACACACACACACAGTTCGCTTATATATAGAAAAGATGCTCTCTCTCTCTTTATATATATATATATATACCGTAAAATGCGGACTATAAGCTGCTACTTTTTTCCTTAACTTTGGTCCATGTGGCTTATATACTGATGCAGCTTATATACTGATGCAGCTTATATACTGATGCAGCTTATATACTGATGCAGCTTATATACTGATGCAGCTTATATACTGATGCAGCTTATATACTGATGCAGCTTATATACTGATGCAGCTTATATACTGATGCAGCTTATATACTGATGCAGCTTATATACTGATGCAGCTTATATACTGATGCAGCTTATATACTGATGCAGCTTATATACTGATGCAGCTTATATACTGATGCAGCTTATATACTGATGCGGCTTATATACTGATGCGGCTTATATACTGATGCAGCTTATATACTGATGCGGCTTATATACTGATGCAGCTTATATACTGATGCAGCTTATATACTGATGCGGCTTATATACTGATGCAGCTTATATACTGATGCAGCTTATATACTGATGCGGCTTATATACTGATGCAGCTTATATACTGATGCGGCTTGTCTGTGGATTTTTCCAATGTCTTTTTTTTTTTTTTTTTTTTTTTTTTTTCCCAATGTCATATTTATTAGTACAGACAAACCTCTATTTTAAGACTTCCCAAATGTCCGGAAAAATCGGTCATAAATTGGAGGGGTCGTATGACGGAGGTTTTCACTGGCAGCCGTAGAAAGAAAAAGTTCAGCACAGTTCATACTCTCTTCTTCATGCACACATACAATGACGTATTAAAACTGGATTTGGGTCTTTCCAACTCCATAGGATTGTGCAATCGATGTATTACAGTTTCACTTTGCCGACTTCTGTTGATCACCTCCACTCTCGTCCAAACTCAGTGGTTTTCTTTTTCAAAGTCAGTGGTTTTCGTGCTTTTCCTACGCTTTCCGCCATCTTTTCTACAACAAGGGAAGCGACTCCGCTTTCAGGCCCTTGACCGTGGTTGTTTCCCTTTGCTCGAAGTCTATGCAGACGACAGCAAGCCGTAAAAACCAACAAAATGGCGGTCGTAAGTCGCGTTTTAGAGGAAGTCGTTTAAGAGAGGTCGTTTACATAGTAAAATGCATCCGTGCCAACAAATCCGGTCTCAAATGAGAGGTGGTCGCTTAACAGAGGGTCGTAAAATAGGGGTTTGTCTGTATTATGGAATCTGTTTTCTTCCACATTATCCAGCCTATGTTTTAGCTTCACTGCAGCTCAGAACTGGTTTTGACACTTAGCAGATTAATAGAAAGTGTCTCAGAGCATTCAATAGTCATGTTGCAGAAGCAGAAAGTCTATTTTTGTGTAGCTTTCAGCTCATGTGTCGATTTTCTGTGGTAAGGTAGGCAAAATCTACTGTTTTTGGTTTTTCTTTAGCTTTGTCAACTTTTTTGTTTGAGTAATTTTCCTGCGGCTTATAAACTGCTGCGGCTTATGTGTGAACAAATACTCAATATTTTGTCAATTTAAAGGATGCGGCTTATATACAGGTGCACCTTATAGTCCAGTTTTTACGGCATAGGTGTCAACCTATACCGTTTTCCCGTATTGCTGTACGGGAAAACCATGATTTTGGGTCTGTGCGGCCGTATAACAGTTTCAGTACAGGTAAAACTGATTTATGCGGGCAGATCAGAAATCAGAGACGAACCACGAAGTGATAGAATTTTGTGATAGCAGACGACAAAACACGGACACCAAGCAGCCGAACAGGAAAACTAAAGCAGTAGGCTAGATGTTCGTTCATGCGCAGAGAGCGATTTGTTCGATTTGTTCTGGTAATCTGCGCATGCGTGGTTTCTTCAGAACTTCTGTCTGAGCGTTGTTTGAATCGAAAATGGCGGACGCTAATTCTTCCAGTTCTACGAACCCCCCTGTGGCCAAAAAGGCACGAGTTGGGAGTGGGAGACACTTGAAAGAATGGGAAAACCTGTCCTTTGAGAAAGGAAGGTACGCTCCCCTGCCCATTTTTCAATATATATAACAAAACTGCATGAAAACGATGTCTGAATATAATGCATTCACTGCAACTTTTTCATGGTTTTGCGTGTTCTGAAATTTATGCGGTTTTCAGGCTTGAAATAAGGGAAAATTATATTTCAATAAGGGAAGTTTTGAAAAAAGGAAAATTGGGTTGGCACCTATGTTACGGTATATATATGTATTCAGGCTGTTGAGGAGCGGCGCAACCTTCGCTTCATGCGGGAGTTGAGCCTCCTTTTCGCTCTGATGGTGGGCTCCACCCGCAAATACGTGGACCCGTCGAAAGCCGTGGACATCCTGAAAGAGGCCTTCTGTTCTCCCTCGGGGGTCACCGACAGTCAACAGGTAATTTAGGTATTTGGTACTCAGGGCTCCTAATCGTCCCGCAAAACAAGGGGTCCCAGGGACTCCTTCACTTACAGTACAGAGGGTCCTCAGGGCTCCTAATCGTCCCGCAAAACAAGGGGTCCCAGGGACTCCTTCACTTACAGTACAGAGGGTCCTCAGGGCTCCTAATCGTCCTGCAAAACAAGGGGTCCCAGGGACTCCTTCACTTACAGTATAGAGGGTCCTCAGGGCTCCTAATCGTCCCGCAAAACAAGGGGTCCCAGGGACTCCTTCACTTACAGTATAGAGGGTCCTAGAGGCGGGATAGAGGGTCCCAGTGGCATTGCATTGAATGCTAAAAAGAATTTTTCTAGTGCATCCCTGGGACCCCCTGCACATTCTTTTAGAGGGTCCTTTAGAATTTTGATGCTTAATAGACCCCCAAATGGGGGTCCCTGGGAGTCCTGGGTACTTTATAGTCACAGAGGCATCTCTGTGAAACTCGGGTTGCTCCCACCAGGAGAGCGCGTCACAGCCAGAGGCGCTTCACCCTTCTTTTTTCTCTTTTTTTCTTTTTTTTTTTTTGCATGCGATTTTTTTGTGTGACTGATGAGGAAGGAAGGTAAATTTTGACCAAATGACAACTAAGTGCATGGGGCACACGGGACCTCAGTTTATCATCTCATCCGAAAGACTCCACTGTTTAGACCGTAAGGCCTAGTGCAAAGTGAGAGGGAAAATCCCCTGTACCCAGGTTCGAACTCGGGTTTACTTGACACAAGGCGAACGTGCCACTCAAATAGATAAGCATCTACTTTTTTTTTTTCTTCTTAAATTGCTGTCCCATATTCTGAACCGCATAGCGGTATTGCTTTCTCACCGCTCTTATTTATTTATAAAGAAAACATTTACAGCGTTTAACCCTTTCACCGCCAATGTCGCATTTTAGCGCCACAATTTAACGCCCATGTCATGAAAAAGGCCTCAAACCAGGGTCTGTTATTAAAAAAAACCTGTTTTCTTCATTTTGGTAGGTAAGGATAGGCCTTACGCTATGCATGTCACAGAGGAATCCCCCATATTGCAGATTTTTCTTTTTCTCTACCCAAGTAAGTTTAATGGAAATTTTTTGCTGAAAAATGGCTGGCGGCCAGTAGTTTTCACTGTATTTGAAGATATCTTCTTCTTCTTCTTCTCCTCCTTAGGCAGCCAACTTTATCACGTTGAAGATTCTGCTACACTTTAGGGGGTAGTACGAAAAAGAAAGAAAGAAAACAGTAAAGATAGAGTAGAAAGTGAAATGAGATATGGGGAGAAGATAGAGGCCAAGGCCCACGGGGGGGGGGGGGGGGGGGGGGATGTTGGGAACTGATTTCAGTGTTGTCCCACTATAGTCTGGGGGCCTTCTTCTTGACTGTACGTGGCCACAATCAACACTTTGATTATTATGCCACGGAACCGGGGAGGTTCCACTGTTCAGACCGTAAGGCCTAGTGCAAAGTGAGAGGAAAAATCCCCTGTACCCAGGTTCGAACTCGGGTTTACTTGACACGAGGCGAACGCGCTACCACTGTGCCACTCAAAAGGATAAGCATCTACTTGATGGCCCTTGTGCCGCGGTTTTCAGAGGATTGGACTTCGGACTGTTCTGATGCCTGAAATTGTTGCGTCATTGGTACCCTGTGTCTGTTTTGCAGGACGTCAGCGAGTTCCAGCACAAACTGTTGGAGTGGCTGGAAGACGCCTTCAAGTCTGAACCTTCCACCCCCTCCTCCCCCTCTCCATGCGCTTCTCCCACTACTGCTGCTGCTGCTGCTGCTACTACTGCTGAGTAAGTATTGTATTAGTATTAGATACTTTATAGTCACAGAGGTGTCTGTGAAATTCGGGTTGCTCCCACCTGGAGAGCGCGTTGCAGCCAGAGGCGCGCCACATTTTTTTTTTTTTTTCTTTTTTTTTTTGCATGCGATTTTTGTCACTATTGGGGGGGGGGGGGGGGGGGGGTACATTTTTATCAAATGACAACTTTTTCGTTGCCACTGGGTTTAACGTATGCTAAGTGCATGGGCACACAGGACCTCGGTTTATCGTCTCATCCGAAAGACTCCACGTTCAGACCGTTAAGGCCTAGTGCAGAATGAGAGGAAAAAATCCCCTGTACCCAGGTTCGAACTCGGGTTTACTTGACACGAAGCGAACGCGATACCACTGTGCCACTCTACACCAATGTCTCCTCGGTTGGTTGCCTCCTGACGGCCTAACATAGATTGGCTCCCCTTGGACTGCTGGTCTCTCGGATTCTGCGACCTGAACGTGCGGAGGTGTGGCTGCGAGTTGGGACTCGGAATGAGCAGCGTGGGAGCAACGCCACTGTACGGCCCAGAAGATGGGACAGCAAAAAAAAAAAAAAAGTATTGCACGCACACGCACACACACACACACACACAAGGGGGGGGGGGGGGGGGGGGGGAGAGAAGAAAAAAAAAAAGGAAAAAGAGGAAAGAAAAGGAAAGGAAAAAAGAAAAGAAAGGGTTAGAAATGAAGGCGGAAGTGGTGGTGGGTTGCATGATGAGTGAGCAAGATAGCGGAGAGCGGATGAATGATTGGGGTGGTTGGTGTGAGAGTTGCATATTTGTTTGAATGGAAATTTATGTTTCATATTTTTATTTTGATATACCTCATCTTATTTTACACGGTGGAAGACAAGTTTCCATGTGCGTTCTGCAATGCCAATGGACAATAAAGAAACTTATGCGACACACACAACACACACACACACACACACAGGAGACTGAAATTTTGCATGCAGATAGGTACTTAAGATATCTAGTCCAAGTTCGAAGAGCCGAAAATACTGCTGCACGGCTGGTGTCATGACGTCTTAATAATGCTTTAGCTGTCTCTCTCTGAGTGCATTAACATGGTCCGCACAGTCTTTGAAGGTCTTTGAGAAATGGAGTGCCATTTTCAAGTCTTTGACAATTGGCTTTGGTCTGTGAAACTCTTGAAATGGTTTGTGAAACTTGAAATGGTCTGTGAAAATCTTGAAATGGTTTGTGAAACTTGAAATGGTCTGTGAAAATCTTGAAATGGTTTGTGAAAATCTTGAAATGGTTTGTGAAAATCTTGAAATGGTTTGTGAAACTTGAAATGGTTTGTGAAACTTGAAATGGTCTGAAAATCTTGAAATGGTTTGAAAATCTTGAAATGGTCTGAAAATCTGAAAATCTTGAAATGGTTTGAAAATCTTGAAATGGTCTGAAAATCTTGAAATGGTCTGAAAATCTTGAAATGGTCTGAAAATCTTGAAATGGTCTGAAAATCTTGAAATGGTTTGTGAAAATCTTGAAATGGTCTGTGAAAATCTTGAAATGGTTTGTGAAACTTGAAATGGTCTGTGAAAATCTTGAAATGGGTTTGTGAACATCTTGAAATGGTTTGTGAAAAAGTCATTGACACCATATTTATTTTTTTGTTTCCTTCTAGAATTTTTGTGTGTGTGAATTTTGTGTGTGTTTGCTTCTAGAATTGATCGAGAAACGATTTAATTTCACTAATTTTCCATATAGCAGACGTCCTCGATTTGTCGAGTTACTTCCCTTCACTGTATATTATGCGGGTCTTTCATCTTCAGCGGTGCAACTTGTATGATCGTGATCAAACCAACTGTCAATCATTGCATGTCATGAGAGGTCTTTGAAAATAGGATAAAGGGTTTTTGAAAAGGTCTTTGAAAGTTTGTGAATTTTGATATGAAGAATCTGCAGGGCTCCCAATCGTCCCGCAAAACAAGGGGTCCCAGGGACTCCTTCACTTGATTTAGACAACTTTATTCAAATATCATACAAAATCAAACAATGATGAGGTAATGAGGGTGACAACAAGCAAATGCTTATAACGCACCCTTTCATAAAGAATAATCAACAATATGGCAGGAGGAAATAAATTTTAACCAAAACAGACAAATACATACACACATTTATAAATTGTTTCAACTTTTATATACTAAAGGAGAACGGTGATTAAAATGAAACTGAACAATGCAAAAATACAGTGCTCCTTCACTTACAGTATAGAGGGTCCTAGAGGCGGGATAGGGGGTCCCAGTGGCATTGCGAATGCTAAAAAGAATTTTTCTAGTGCATCCCTGGGACCCCCTGCACATTCTTTTAGAGAGTGCTGTAGAATTTTAGTGCCCTGGTGTGTGTGTGTTGTGTATGTGTGTAAGCATGCATGTGTGCGTACATGCGTGCGTGAGTGCTTGTGTGTGTTTTGGTTTTGTGTGTTGTGTGTGCACGCATGTGTATGTGTGTGTCTGTTTGCATGTGTGTGTGTCTGTCTGCGTGCGAACGTTTGTTGTATGTGTGATAGTGTATGTGGTCAGTCTGTGCAACTCAGTTGCTATGGCTTACTGAATGAAAGATGAATAATGAGTCGGTGTCGATAAATGTGTGTGTGTGTGTGTGAGAGAGAGAGAGAGTTGCTTTGTATAGGCCTTTGCAACTAGGGTTATTAACGCCCTTGACAGTGAGAGTAATTGCTCTTGTTGGTCAGTACTGACAAGGGCATTCACTCTTGCGAAAGGCAGCCATTTAGTGGCATCAAATAGGGGTTATTGGCGAGAGTTATCTCCCTGTCTGGTCAGTACTGAACCATCTTCCCCCACCCTCCAAGGGCATTCACTCTTGCAAAAGGTGTTCGTTGGGAGGTCTTATAAGGGAGGTAATTTTAATACTTACAAAAGAAGGGCAATGTCTCTGAGAAGTAGGTCTTATATGGGAGGGAGTCTTATAATGGGAGGTCTTATAAGGGAGGTTCCACTGTATTATTAATATTATTACTAGAAGAGAAATCCCTTGAGTTTGGTGGTAATCGTGGTCATCGTTTCTCTTTGTCCGCATTAACAGGGCCAACGGCCCCGCCACCACCACATGCCCAGCTGACCCCCTGACCTCTAACCCGGTGACGGAGCTGTTCTACGGTCAGTTCAGGGCGGAGGGCCAGCACCAAGGTCAGTCGTGGCGCTAAAGAGTTTTTTCTATATAAAGTCTAAAAAAATGTTGGGTTTTTTTAGTTGTTTTTTTAGACCAGCATGGACAAAGAGCACATAGCTCGAAATATCTGCTTTTAACCCTTTCACTGCCAGCCATATTTCAGCCAAAAATGTCCATTAAATTTACCTGGGTAGAGAGAACAAAATCCATCTGCAGTATTGGGGTTTCTTATGTAACATATATAAAATAAGGTCTATCCCTACTTCCCAAAACTAAGACAATAGGGTCTTTGGATCATAGACCCCAATTTGATGCCTTTTAGTGACATAGAAGTTAGATTATTGTGGTGCTAAAATGCGACTTTGGCGGTGAAAGGGTTAACAAATGTTCCTTTTACAGTTATTTCTACTTGTGTTTTCTTTTTTAAAGGGGCACCCTGACGGATGAGTTTTTGCAAGAAACACGTCCAGATCAGCAGGAAAACACCCTTTACAGAGATCGCAACACTCACTTTGCTCTGGTTTCCCAGAAATCAAGCCGTCGAAAAGGCGATTCCTCCTTGGCGGAGGTGCTGGAAGTCAAATTCTTTCACCCAAAAAGAAGGCGTTTGCCGTCTCTTTTTGAATGGCCGCCTGTGTTTAGACCAAATCGTTTGCACGAACTTTTCGCAATACAAGCCTTTTTATTTTATTTTTTTTTAATTTTATACAGTTTATCTAAAGGAGGTTTTGCTCACAACAAAGGAAATAGCTCCTTTTTTTTTTTTTTACTGCACTACAAAAAAAGAAAACGCTTCAACCACAATGAGTGACCTCCACCCACCCCATCCAAAATGGCTTCTTTCTCCGGCATCTCCGCCAAGGAAAAAAAATCGCCGTTTTGACGGTTTGATTTCTAGGAAACCAGAGCAGAGTGAGTGTTCCGATCCTTGAAAATACTGTCTTTCTGGTGATCTCGACGTGTTTCTTGCAAAAACTCATCCGTCAGGGTCCACCTTTAATGTTCTGATATAAAGTCTATACAGACAAACCCCTATTTTACAACCCTCTGTTAAGCGACCACCTCTCATTTGAGACCAGATTTGTTGGCACAGATGCATTTTACTATGTAAACGACCTCTCTTAAACGACTTCCTCTAAAACGCGACTTACGACCGCCATTTTGTTGGTTTTTTACGACCGTTGCTGTCGTCTGCATAGACTTCGAGCAAAGGGAAACAACCACGGTCAAGGGCCTGAAAGCGGAGTCGCTTCCCTTGTTGTAGAAAAGATGGCGGAGAGCGTAGGAAAAGCACGAAAACCACTGACTTTGAAAAAGAAAACCACTGACTTTGGACGAGAGTGGAGGTGATTAACAGAAGTCGGCGAAGTGAAACTGTAATACATCGATTGCACAATCCTATGGAGTTGGAAAGACCCAAATCCAGTTTTAATATGTCATTGTATGTGTGCATGAAGAAGAGAGTATGAACTCTGCTGAACTTTTTCTTTCTACGGCTGCCAGTGAAAACCTCCGTCATACGACCCCTCCAATTTACGACCGATTTTTCCGGACATTTTGGAAGTCTTAAAATAGAGGTTTGTCTGTATAATAAAAAAAAAAGGTCTGATCTACCACTTCCTTATGTCTAAACCTGAAGTAAAAAAAAAAACCACCGTAATCTTCTTTCATTTCTCCTTTTGTTCATGCACGTTTTCTTTGTGTGTATGGCTGGAGTGATTTGTAGAGGTTTTTTTATTTTATTAACCCTTTCAGCGCCAAAGTCGCATTTTAGCACTCCAGTGATTTAACACCTATGTCATTAAAGACCCACCACGTCACATGTTTTTTCCCTCTTTTGCTTGGGAGATTTCTTAACAGCGATAGGAGGGAAAACACGTGAAAACGCTGATTTTCACACATGGGCGTGGTGGGTCTTTAAAAGGCCTGGTGGGTCTTTAAAAGGCATTAACCCTTTCACCGACAAAGTCGCATTTTAGCACCACAGTGACTTAACACCTATGTCACTAAAAGGCATCAAATTGGGGTCTGTCATCCAAAGACCCTATTGTCTTAGTTTTGGGAAGTAAGGATAGACCTTATTTTATATATTTCACAGAAGAATCCCCAATACTGCAGATGGATTTTGTTCTCTACCCAGGTAAATTCAATGGAACTTTTGGGCTGAAAAAAGGCTGGCGGTGAAAGGGTTAATAATTCAAAATCGTTGCGATGCGAATGAGTTAATGTCCTGTTCTTTTTATCCACAATCTTGGCATCGGTGTAACCTGTGTTGGAAAAACAAAAAATGAGTTGTTGACCGCCGATCCAAAAGGTGGAGACACTAACCTGGGAGTTGGTGGCATGATGGTTCAAAGGTGCATGTGATGATTTGGCCCTTGACTCAAATGGCTTTTATCATTGGTTGACATTAGCCTGTAGTAGGGGCCAACAGTAACATGAGAGCTGTACAATAGATGATTTTTTGCAGTAATGGAAAATCACGGTACAGTTTAGTCTCTCGTGGAAGACTATGACTCTCGAACGAGGGGGGGCGCTTGCACCACCGGCTCTGGTGCTGCAGCCAAAGGGATGGGTTGGCCTTTGGGGACCTTTCTCAACGCCAGCTGTGTCCTCAAATCCCTTTGGTCGAAAGAGTGGGGATGTACCCTGGGCAAGGCATCTCCACTATAAACAAATTATCGCCCAGCCCGCCAGAATAGTATCTGCCCCCTCTGCTATCTGGCAGTCATTGTCGGAAGCGACAGACTAGCATACACATGTGATGATATATATCATATTCTTCAGACTATAACAGGGTTCCCACTGTCCTTGCAAGTGCTTGTTGGTTTTTATATTTGTGGATGGGCCTCATAAGGCCTTATAGGTGCTTATATTTAACCTATCGGTCCTTACAGAAAGTACTTAGGTCCTTAAGGATAACAAAAAGTCCAAATTGTTTTGCAAAGGACGAAAAAAAATCCGAAGTGTGCACATTTAGTCTTAAACCTTTGAAAAATGACAGATTTTGACCGCATTTGCGTCCAATCGCGTTCAGAATGAAGTGGAAGTGGAGCAGACGACGTAACAAGGGAGGTAAATCACCGAACTCGCTCAATGAGCCTGACCAGAAGTAACCGGTCGACAACGTTGCCGCGTTCTCATGAAGAAAGCAAGATGCCAGGAAAATGCTCTTTCCAAGATCGCTGGTTAAAAGACGGTGATTATAAGTACTGGATTAGGACAGACAAAGATCCCAGGAAGGCGCAATGTTTTGTGTGCGCTATATCACTGAACTTGGCGTCAATGGGCACAGATTTTTAGAGAATTTTCTTTAGGCTCCAGACGGTTTACGTCCTTATGAGAAGTGAAATGGTGCTTATAAGGTCCTTATAATAATAATAATAATAATAATAATAGCAGTACATTTATATAGCGCTTTACCTCAGATGAGCCCAAAGCGCTTTACAATCAATTATTCATCAACAGATAACAAAAAAAAACAACATTCAAGAGTGACACCAACCACCAACAGCGCATATGCAAAGCAACTCTCTCTCTCTCTCTAACACACACACGCACACGCACACGCACACACACGCACACGCACACACACACACGCACCACAAAACACAGCACTTATATTGTAAAAGATCTGAAGGGTGGGAACCCTGTATAAGGCGACACTTTTCTTCTTACACAAAGACCCCGGCGTCTTATAATATGACTAATAAATCAGTAAGAAAATTGAATAACAAAAATCTGACATTTGTGTCAATTTGATGAGGTGCGGCTTAAGGTCCGAAAAATATGGTAGGTGTCAAAATTGTTCATTTATACATATTTTTTTATTTTCAGGAGAGAAGTTCACGAAGCAGGAGACGTTCGGCCAGTTCCCCCTGCAGGTGAACGGATTCCGCGACATCCACGAGAGTCTGGAGGCCACCACCATGCAGGACGAGATTGAGACGGTCAACAGAGACTGCACCGCTCACAAATCGGGACAGGAGGTCAGACATTAAAGAAACCCATCACTGTTGTCTTCATCTTCTTCGTCAGAATCATCATCATCATCATCATCGTCATCGTCATCTTCACAGGGTTCACAGCAGTTGGGAAAGTTTGGGAAGGTTTGGGGAAAATAGACTTCATTTTCAAGGCACATGAAAGTTTGTGAAAAATGAAAAAACCAAGAGTAGTGTCTTTGAAAGTTTGTGAATTTTGAGCTACTGTCAAATCTTCATCAATCTGCCCCCCCCCCCCAAATCGCCCAGGACCATAATTTTGAATTATCGTGCCAAGAAAAAAATTATAATTATGAAATAAATTGAATATTTGGTAAAGGTCAAGATGTGCCACCCCCCCTACCTATCTCGGTTAATTCTATTTTTCCGTTATTGCCTTTCTTACCATACATAAAGCTGTATTTTAGGAACATTTTTAGCTAATAACCTTTTTGGAATACTAACCCTAGCCCTAACCCTAACCCTACCCCCCATCCTATAAGACGGAAAAACGCAACGAACCACAACTGTGACAAATCGCGGTGTACTGCAGTACATAGTGGGGGGTAGGGTTAGGTTTTAGGGTTAGGGATAGGGTTAGTATTCCAAAAAGGTTATTAGCTGAAAATGTTCCTAAAATACAGCTTTATGTATGGTAAGAAAGGCAAAAACGGAAAAAGAGAATTAACCGAGAAATGCAGGGGGGGTGGCACATCTTTACCTTTACCGAATATTTTTATGCATATGATCGGTGCGACTTACTTTCGATTTTTTAACCGGGAATTGACGCGAGTTGCTTCCCTTTAAAGACATCCGATCTTTACGCATAGCGCACAATTGCCGGGCAAATGTGTCTTCAGTGAGCTTTGGCTCGAAAATTCTGCATATAAAGTATGGCTGCGAAATGATGCAACCAACAAGCGCTCAGCATATTGTGCCGCTTTCCGAAAAACCTTCGATTTGGGAAAACCCTAAAGTTGGGCTTTGAAAGTTTGTGAAAAGTTTGGGAAAATTAGGATGCTGTTTGGCTATGAACCCTGTCTTCATCATTATCATCATTATCCTCACGACCATGCAAGATGAGATTGAGACCGTCAACAGAGACTGAACTTTGCTCCTAAATCTGGGCAAGATGTGAGACATTAAAGAAACCATCGCTGTTGTCTTCATCTTCTTCGTCAGAAGCATCATCATCATTATTATAGTTATCCCCCACCATCATGCAGGACGAGATTGAGACCGTCAACAAAGACTGAACTTTGCTCATAAATCGGGACAGGAGGTGAGAAATTAAAGAAAGCCATCACTGTTGTCTTCATCTTCTTCGTCATCATCATCGTCATCATCATCATTATTATAGTTATCCCCCACCAGCATGCAGGACGAGATTGAGACCGTCAGCAAAGACTGTACCGCTCATAAATCAGGGCAGGAGGTGAGAAATTGTTCCGTGTAGTACAGTACACGATATAGTGCATGGGTGAAAGTCGTCATCGTTATTATCATCGTTATCCTTACCACAGGGGTGCAGAGTGGCACAGAGGTAACGCGTTCGCCTCGTGTCAAGTAAACCCGAGTTCGAACCTGGGTACAGGGGATTTTTCCTCTCACTTTGCACTGGGCAAGATAGAATGGCCAGATATCCTCCGCCATCTTGGAATAAATCGGACTAGTAAGAACTAGTTGGATGCCATGGGCATCTTTACCCCAAGATGGCGGCTCCGGGCTGTCTCCCTCCCCCCTCCCCGCTTGAAAAAGGAAAGTGGCAACAACAACACAACCCTTTTTTCAGGTAAAATCAGCATTTAATAAAAACAAATTTGAGCACAAATTTAACCCCTTCACTGCGTGAGGAAAACAGAGAAATTATCGATTTTTTTTATTATAAAGTTTGAAACAAATCTGTTAGACTCAATCTAAGAAAATGGTCTAGAGATATATCCTTTCTGGCTTATCTAAGCCCAAAACCATCATCCCAGGCTTATGACATCATAAGTTATGACATCATCAATGACATCATTAAGTACGAGACGGTCTCGTAGCCAGGCAGGGAAGGGGTTAAATTGTTTTCCATCTTGGGAATTAACGCATTCCCGACGTCAGCTGTGCGGGCGCTCACTTCCCCTGTGATGTACAGCAGCGCCCGGGTAACAATCCTTGCCGACGGCGTATTTTGGCACTTTCCTGATTTTTTTTTACGATAGCTAAACAAGAACAAACAATAAAGTGTTTGGCATCAAAAGAAAGAGCAAACACTGAAATACTCGGTTATGGTAAAATGTATTCAATGTCTGATAACTTGTAACCATGTCGTTCGCTTGAAATAGCCAAGGTTACAGACTAACAAAAAAACTTGTTTACATTCTATTCTGTTCTGAACAACACCAAAATAGGGGTAAAACGGGGAAACTAAGCTTCCGTCTTACATTCAAATCATCCAGGAATAATTATATAATCCATATACATCAGAACACTGAAATGCGAACCACGCTTTCATTTAGCAGACTTTTTTTTTGGTGACAGAAACAGACCTATCTATTCTATCATGTTACCGTTTCACTACGAATGAGTTATTCCTTCCAATTTGGAGCAAATGCCAATTTACCAAAGACCAAAAAGTTCTAGTCTTAACAAGACTAGATTACTTCCCTTGGTCTACACAGCCAATACCACTAAGCTGCCGTGGATCCCACACACTACGTCACTTCCGGGGAGGCAACTTTAAGTCTGGTGACAGAAACAGACCTGTTTACCCTTCCGGATTTGCCGGAAATTTGCTAACATTCTGGGTAAAATAGTAAATTCCGGGTGAACGCTGAAAATTCCAGGATTTCGAAAAACCGTCTATTATTTGTTTCCGTTCGTATGAAAAGACGCAAGGGTTGACTGAAACCGAATGCAAATGGCGGCCAGGCTTTTACTGTCGATTCGAAGAGCTTTCCGGGCAGTTTTTTAATGGTAGAGATTGTAATTAGGGCTTGAAATGAGTCCATTTAGATTATATTATCACTGGAAAATACGATGATGTGAGAAATTTTAACTTTTTAATAGAAAATGAAGTGAAAATTGATCGCGATGGCGCCGAGTTGAATCGGTGTTATATCGCGAGTCGTGTACCGATGTGAATTCTGTTTTTTGTGTGGCAAATTCCAGGTTTTTCATGATTAGGGTAAACAGGTCTGCAGAAAGCCGGGAAATCCCGTTTCCAAGTACCGCATTCCTGAGCGACATTCCATCGCGTACACAGCTTGGAGCAAGTCAAAGTAGCAACGATAACCTTGCTAAGACATCCATCAAACTTATTAGAGGGGTTGCTTCCCTTACACCGAACAGGAGAAAATCAGATAATTTTTCGAAGTTGAAACCACACTGTGTTGTTGCTACGTCTGGAGATGTGGACATTCCCAGGAGCAGCATAGTGTGGTCCCGTCGGCAACGGATAGAGAAAAGGACCACATCATAGTGTGGTTACTTCGTGAAAAGGTTAATAATTTCAAAGTCAACTTTAGCTCTTTATACATTTTTGGCTGAAAATGTTGAAGTCAATCCATCTAGTATTGTAGTTTTAGCAAGCAAAAATCTATTCTTTTTTAATTTAACCCTCTTGCATTTATTCCGCCCCAAGCCGCCCAGCTGGAAGTTGCTCTCTGTGTATTCAAGCCGCCCTAAACCGCCGTTAGCTTTGCCTCCCACTCTGAGACCCCCTCTGATGGCATTTTCATCATGCACTAAGTTCTGGCTTGTTATACACACATACTATGAAGAAGCTTCTCACTTGCGGCGATGTGATAGTAACTGTACGGCGGCTCTGTGTGCTTCAAAAGACAGATTTTCCCGAAAATGTGTGAAAGAATCTGAACACTAGAAGAAGGTGGGTTTTTTCCTGTAACAAATGCGACTGCGAGAGGGCTAATCGGAGCTTATTACAGAGTTAAAAATGAGTAGTGAGCTGAATTTCAGCACTGATGTGTGTGTGTTGGTTATTGATGTGTGTGTGTTGGTTATTGATGTGTGTGTTGGTTATTGATGTGTGTGTGTTGGTTATTGATGTGTGTGTGTTGGTTATTGATGTGTGTGTGTTGGTTATTGATGTGTGTGTGTTGGTTATTGATGTGTGTGTGTGTGTGTTGGTTATTGATGTGTGTGTGTGTTGGTTATTGATGTGTGTGTGTTGGTTATTGATGTGTGTGTGTGTGTTGGTTATTGATGTGTTGTGTGTTGGTTATTGATGTGTGTGTGTTGGTTATTGATGCGTGTGTGTTGGTTATTGATGTGTGTGTTGGTTATTGATACATGTGTGTTGGTTATTGATGTGTGTACATGTGTGTTGGTTATTGATGTGTGTGTGTGTTGGTTATTGATGTGTGTGTGTGTTGGTTATTGATGTGTGTACATGTGTGTTGGTTATTGATGTGTGTGTGTGTGTGTTGGTTATTGATGTGTGTGTTGGTTATTGATGTGTGTGTGTTGGTTATTGATGTGTGTGTGTGTTGGTTATTGATGTGTGTGTGTGTGTGTTGGTTATTGATGTGTGTGTGTGTTGGTTATTGATGTGTGTGTGTTGGTTATTGATGTGTGTGTGTTGGTTATTGATGTGTGTGTGTTGGTTATTGATGCGTGTGTGTTGGTTATTGATGTGTGTGTTGGTTATTGATGTGTGTGTGTGTGTTGGTTATTGATGTGTGTGTTGGTTATTGATGTGTGTGTGTGTTGGTTATTGATGTGTTTGTGTTGGTTATTGATGTGTGTGTGTTGGTTATTGATGTGTGTGTGTGTGTTGGTTATTGATGTGTGTGTGTTGGTTATTGATGTGTGTGTGTGGGTTATTGATGTGTGTGTGTTGGTTATTGATGTGTGTGTGTGTTTTAGTTGTGGTTCAACCGTCTGCCTCCCGTGCTGACCTTTGAACTGTGCCGCTTCCAGTTCAACCAGCAGTTGGGTCGACCCGAAAAGATCCACAACAAAATCGAGTTCCCCAGCATTATTTATGTGGATAGGTGAGACTCGCTTAGTGCCCCAGCTGCTGTGTATACCGTACAATGCGGAATACAGTGGAACCTCCCTTATAAGACTCCCTCCCATATAAGACCTACTTCTCTGAGACACTACCTTTCTTTGTAAGTATTAAAGTTACCTCCCTTATAAGACCTCCCATCATAAGACTCCCTCCCATATAAGGCCTACTTTTCTGAGACACTGCCCTTCTTTGTAAGTATTAAAGTTACCTCCCTTATAAGACCCCTCCCACATAAGACTACTTCACTGAGACACTACCCTTCTTTGTAAGTATTAAAGTTACCTCCCTTATTAGACTCCCTCCCACATAAGACCTTCACTGAGACACTACCCTTCTTTGTAAGTATTAAAGTTACCTCCCTTGTAAGACCTCCCATCATAAGACTCCCTCCCATATAAGGCCTACTTTTCTGAGTCACTGCCCTTCTTTGTGAGTATTAAAGTTACCTCCCTTATAAGACCCCTCCCATATAAGGCCTACTTCTCTGAGTCACTGCCCTTCTTTGTAAGTATTAAAGTTACCTCCCTTATAAGACCTTCAAAAATTATCCAAAATGAGGGAGGTTCCACTGTGTACGCCGGCTTCTTCTGTCCTCAACTTTGGCCCCATGCGGCTTATGGAGTGATGCGGCTTATCTGCGGATTTGTTTCAGTTTGGCATTTATCAGTATGATTGAATCTGTTTCTGGCCACATTCTTCGGCCTATTTTGAGCTTCTTTAGACTCAAAACTGGCTCGCCTCATGCCTTTTGATGACAAAAGGCATCAAATCAGGGCCTGTTATCCAAAGACACTATTTTCTTAATTTTGGGAGGTAAGGATAGGCCTAATGTTGTACATGTCAGAGGCATTAGCAATATTGCAGATTGGTTTTTTTCTGTACACACACACACACACACACACACAAGCACAAACACACACACACACACACACTTACTTTAATGGTATTTTTTGGCTGAAAATGGCTGGCGGTGAAAGGGTTAATGAATAAAACTACACATTTTACACCAGAACTACTCATTTCAGCCATCCAGACTGCTCAAGACTTGTGTAAGGGGTAAACAGGTCTGAAATCTGAACTTTGGGTAAAATTTGTGCTTTATAAGCTTGTAGCCCGTTAAAATACGGTGCTGATGTATTTAATAATAAAAATAATAATTGATAGTATTTCTATAGCGCCTTTCTATAATTATTTTACACTCAAGGCGCTTCCATTCACTGATACACCCGCAGTCTCACAAAAACATTATCACCCAGTCATTCACCCAGGTACAAGATCAAGAAGGAAACATTTACAAACCGAATGAGCTTTGAAAGTAGTGAGTCTTGAGTTTAGCTTTGAAAGTAGAGATAGTTGGTTCATGGCGGAGATCGACTGGGAGGGAATTCCAAACAGCAGGGGCACTGAAACTGAAACTGCGGTCACCAAATGATTTTAGATTTGTTTTGGGAACTTTCAGAAGTTTTGTGTTTGAGGACCTGAGTGAGTGGGAAGGAGTGTAGGTGTGAAGAGCACTGGAGAGGTAAGGCGGAAGGGTCTGTTCAAAGTGACGGAAGGATAGGACAGCCAGCTTATGGCTTGTACACACGTGTCGTCATATCCGGCCACAAGGAGCGTGCCATATTATGGGAGACCGCCATCTTAGTCAGTAACTTTGTTTGAAAAATGCCAGATCGATGCTGTTTACACACAAATCTGACTAAGATGGCCACACTTCCGTTGGATGGGTCGAGATGCGCACGCAGGTGGGGGGGGGGAGCCATACTGAAGGCGGAACTGCACAGGGAGCCAATGGAGCTTCTTCAGAAGTGGCGTGACGTGATCACGCTTGCGCTTACGCAGTATGAGGCGGGCTGCACTGTTTTGAACTCGCTGAAGGCGGGTAATTTAGCGAGTGGCGAAGGGTTAAAAGGAGCTGGTGGTCCGTTGCAGGTACCTGGAGAGCAACAAGGCGGTGACCAGGCGGCGCCGCGAGGAGTCGCGCAAACTGAAGGAGCAACTGACCGCTGTCCAGACCAGGCTGGACAGGTAAGACTGGACAGGGTTTTTGTGTGTGTGTTTTTTGTTGTTGCTGTCCCATCTTTTTGTTTAGGTATTAGGTACTTTATTGTCACAGAGGCATCTCTGTGAAATTCGGGTTGCTCCCACCTGGAGAGAGTGTCGCAGCCAGAGGCGCGCCACTTTTTTTTGTGTGCGACTGATGAGAAGGGAGGGGTGGGGGGTAAATTTTGACCAAATGACAACTTTTTCGTTGCCACTGGGTTTAACATCCGAAAGACTCCACGTTCAGACCGTAAAGCCTAGTGCAAAGTGAGAGGAAAAAATCCCTTGTACCCAGGTTCGAACTCGGGGTTTACTTGACACGAGGTGAACGCGTTACCACTGTGCCACTCTACACTTCTGGGCCGTACAGCGGCGTTGCTCCCACGCCGCTCGTTCTGAGTCCCAGTTGGCAGCCACACCTCCTCACGTTCAGGTCGCAGAATCCGAGACCAGCAGTCCATTAGGCCGTCAGGAGGCAACAGCCCGAGGAGACACTGCACTGCTGCTTGAGTCACTTTGGTGGAGTTCAGTGGAGCCTGGTCCAGGGCACCACCTACTAAGCCCCCTATACTGACGACACTATTCTCTTAGTCTTGGAGCCAGCGTGAGTGAGGTCCTCCTCCGAGGGCACCACCACGACCGTCCACCGACAGCTCCCCAGAACACACAGACTTGACAGGTTTGATTAATGTTCTTTCAGTTATGTTGTATTTCTGTCAGGGTTAAGTTGCACCTAACCTGAATTTTCTCTTTGGGAGATATTAACTCTTCTACTACCGTCAGCGGGTTGACCCGCCGGTTTACCGTATGCCATTACTAGCCACGGGCGGGTTTGACCGCCAGATACTAGGGAAGCCCCGGTGTCCTCCTTTGCGCTATTTATATCAAGTGACATCACATCCTTTACTTCCGTGACATGCGCAGTTCGCTCAGGGAAAGCCCAATCTTCCGCCATCTTCATTTGTAGGCTAAATTTTCTTGACGATGGAAACTGACAACTTTTGGCGTGAACCTCTACAATATGGCGATAGTGCCGATGAAGCATTTACTGTGGAAAAAGTGGCAGAATCTGAACTTAGGCGAATCCAAAAGAGCATCGAAAGTGTTGAAACGATCTTGGGTTTGCAGCAACAGATCGACACAGGTAAATTTAGTGATGATTCGAGCGAGTATTTTTTAAATTAATTTTTAAAGTGAGTGTGTGCGAAAATCAGTGCAGCGGCAAAAATTACTTGGTGCGCAACAGTAAACAGTCTAAGTAATACTTGGTAGTAGAAGAGTTAATGTATACTTGAACTTGAAGACATTACAGAGTAAAAATAGTTCCCCCACCTTCTGGAAGTGCTGTGCTTGTAACCTTGTAAAGGGGGAGGGAGAGAGAAAGAGAGGCTAAAAGCAGGGCTTCCAATCGTCCCGCAAAACAAGGGGTCCCAGGGACTCCTTCACTTACAGCATAGAGGGTCCTAGAGGCGGTTTAGAGGGTCCCAGCGGCATTGCGAATGCTAAAAAGAATTTTTCTAGTGCATCCCTGGGACCCCCTGCACATTCTTTTAGAGGGTCCTTTAGAATTTTATTACTTCATAGACCCCCAAATGGGGGTCCCTGGGAGCCCTGGGCTTGATCCCGCCCAAGGCGGCAGCAGCAGGAACCCGGCATTCGTGCTTTTCACTTTTCGTAGGTTTCACTCTCGCTTTCAGTTGGTTGGGTTTTTTTCATTATTGGGGAGTTTCACCTATGCATTGTACATGGGCGCAACTTATCCTGGTATACAAGGATTTCCTGTTTTTGAATTTTACCAGAAAAGGAATCTTCTTTTCTTTTTTTTTCATTTGTTAAACGAGATCTTTGTGTGTCTACTGTATTTTTCAACCACTTTGAAATAAGCATTTGTATAAATTGTGGAAAGCGCAAACTAAAATACCTTCATAAATCAATTTTCTTTTCTTCAGCTGCAGTAGGGTGACATTACCCCTGGACCCCAGCCTTTCAAGTTTTTTTCATTTTGTGTAGTTGCACCCATGCGCACACGCACACGCACACACACATACACACACACACACACACACACACACACACACACACACACACACACACACACACACACACACACACACGTACGCACACACATGTAGACACACGCACACACACACACACATATACGCACACACATGTAGACACACACGCACACATACGCACACGCACACACACACATGCGCACACACATGTAGACACACACGCACACGCACACACACACATACGCACACACATGTAGACACACACGCACACATACGCACACACACACACACACATGTAGACACACACACACACACACGCATGTAGACACACACACACACACACACACACACACACATATGCACACACATGTAGACACACACGCACACACATACGCACACACATGTAGACGCACACGCACACGCACACACACACAGAGAAACTGAATTTTATTATTTTCGTTTCAATATTATCCGTTCTTATGTTTCAGGTTCTTGAACTACGGCTCAGGCTCCAAGCGATGTCCCCTACATGACGTCCTTCAGTACACCCTGGAGTTTGCCCAAACCAGACACCCTGCCTCCTCCTCCTCTTCCTCCTCCTCCTCCTCCTCCTCCTTCTCCTCCTCCGCCGCCTCTCTCTCCTCCCCTGCGGCTCCCCCTTCTGCGGCCGCCGCCTGTATACCCGACGTGGAAATGGAATCTCCCAAGACGAGTCTTCAGTGAGTACACTATTTTTCGGACTACACTGCAGTCCTGTTTACCCCCTACGCAAGTCTTGTAGCTAAAATGAGTAGTTTTGGTGTGAAATGTGTAGTTTTATTCATTAAACCATCTAAGAATGTTCACTGAAAATGAGTAGAATCTACAGACCTGTTTACTCTACTCTTTTCGAGTAGTATTCTACTCATTTTGGACCTTTACTACTCTTCAAAATTGAAAATAATGCGCTTTACTACTCATTTTCAGTGAACATTGTTTGATGGTTTAATGAATAAAACTACACATTTTGCACCAAAACTACTCATTTCAGCTATCCAGACTACTCAAGCATGACTTGATTTCTCTATTTTCTCTATGATTACAACGGGGGGGGGGGGGGGGGGTACGCGTGTACTCAATTCAACGCGCAGACCTGTTAGTATTCTAGTACTAGCTGTATGATGGAATTTTTCCTTTAAACGTCATGTTCTGTTCTTTTTTGTTCTTTTCGCGGGGAGTGTTTTTAGCAAAGCAAGTCGTGTCCCGAGGCCCAGGACATAATATTCCTATTGATTCTGAAAGTGTCCTATTGTGCACCCCCGCTGTCCGGATAAAATGTCCTATTGAATTTCAACACTGGTAAGTATTATCCTTTCTTTCCTCTGAAATTGGAATGCGTTGGCTTGGGGCAGTGGGTGGATGCCTCATGCCTCCATACAGGGAGCTGGACGACCCCTGCCCCCTCCACGAGTCTCTCCATGTGGTGGGGGGGGGGGGGGTCTTTCATTAAAAATAGTTCCCCCACCTTCTGGAAGTTCTGTGCTTGTAACTTCCTGGGAGTACAGTTTTATATGGCTGTCCGACGACGTCGTCGTTTATCGCATTGTGTTTATGTTTCGCAGGCTTAGCGACGGTGGTGGTAGCAGCCTAGCACACACCACTTCACCACACCCATCCCCACCCCACATTTCAACACCCCCCCCACAACAAACAGCCACACCCCCAAGCCACAACCGCGCCAGGAATCTCAACAACCCCCACCCCCACCTCCTCAGCCCACCACCCCCACCAACATCGTCCCACCCTCTCCGCCTCCTCCCCCACCTTCAAGAACTTTCCTCCCCCTTCGCACCCCCACCCTCCCCTTCCAGAGGAGGAGGAGGAGGAGGAGGGGGGGTCCCGGAGTTCTTCTGCGCAGCTGGCGGCAGGGGACTGCAGCTTCGGTGCTGGTGTCGGCGTTGAGGGGGTCGGGGGAGTCGGTGGTGGTAGTGTCTCCTCAGGCGCTGGCCTCCTGCCCCTCCCTCCGCCGGCCCCCCGGCAGGTGAGCGACGCCGAGCTGTGTGTGCTTCAGGGGTGCCTGCGTAGGTGGAGGGAGGAGGTGGAGAACGACGTGAGAGGTGAGACATTTATTTTTTTTGGGGGGGTGGCACCGCTGGTGTTGAATTGTAGAATGCTAAATTATTGTAGTCGGCAGAACTGCCAAACACCCTTCCGCTCAGACTGCATTTCTTTTTGCCCTTCCGCTCAGAGTCTATAAAATTCTGCTTTCAAAACTTAAATTAAAAAAAAAAAATTTAACACACAAATTCGTCGTCTTATATGCAGAGCAGCACAGCTGCTGTGCATATAGCCGACTGTCCAGTTTCTGTTTGCGCTCTTCCGTCAAGATGGCGATCGACACATCAGTGTGTGTGTGAGACTTTGTGGAGCATGGAAAAGTGTGCATTCACAGATCGAGAAAGTGTGCATCATGCTTGATGTACGATGTGCTCACTACACTTTCAAAAGTCTCCTATGGAGGGTGTCAAGACATCAAATGCCACATCGCTTCTCAGTGTCTTGTTCATTGAAACTGCAAACTCCCAGACTTTCGTCTTCCACTGTCACCGACTTTTTCAAGCGAAAGATGAACTTGAATTGATTCATCATCTTCCTTCCAAGTCTTATTTATTTAAGTCATCTATGGCGCCAACAGTCTTGGTCTGCCCAAATAAAAAGGACAGAGGAACAAACCAAAAGCTTCTATTGTGTTAGGAATAGTTGTGACACTTCCAGACAAGACTAGTTTTGAACAAGACAAGTTCAAATTATGTTTGCGTGCAAAATGTTTTTAGGTAAGATGCCGCGTCAAAATTCCTCTCAGCTCCCCAAAAATTCCTTAAATTGACAAAATATTAGGTGTTTATTCACATATTATATAAGCCGCACCAGTTTATAAGTCGCAGAGAAAATTGTATGTGCACAAACCAACACAAATATAAAAATTCTCCTATCAGAACATGTGTATTTAATGCTCTCAGACACTTTAATCATGAGATTTGAATCTACTGATCACCAAAACCAGTTTTTGAGTCTAAAGAAGCTCAAAATAGACTGAAGAATGTGGCCAGAAACAGATTTAATCATACAGACAAACCTCTGTTTTAAGACTTCCAAAATGTCCACAATACAGACAAACCTCTGTTTTAAGACTTCCAAAATGTCCACTATACAGACAAACCTCTATTTTAAGACTTCCAAAATGTCCACAATACAGACAAACCTCTGTTTTAAGACTTCCAAAATGTCCGGAAAAATCGGTCGTAAATTGGAGGGGTCGTATGACGGAGGTTTTCACTGGCAGCCGTAGAAAGAAAAAGTTCAGCACAGTTCATACTCTCTTCTTCATGCACACATACAATGACATATTAAAACTGGATTTGGGTCTTTCCAACTCCATAGGATTGTGCAATCGATGTATTACAGTTTCACTTCGCCGACTTCCGTTAATCACCTCCACTCTCTCCTCCAAAATCAGTGGTTTTCTTTTTCAAAGTCAGTGGTTTTCGTGCTTTTCCTACGCTCTCCGCCATCTTTCCTACAACAAGGGAAGCGACTCCGCTTTCAGGCCCTTGACCGTGGTTGTTTCCCTTTGCTCGAAGTCTATGCAGACGACAACAACGGCCGTAAAAACCAACAAAATGGCGGTCGTAAGTCGCGTTTTAGAGGAAGTCGTTTAAGAGAGGTCGTTTACATAGTAAAATGCATCCGTGCCAACAAATCCGGTCTCAAATGAGAGGTGGTCGCTTAACAGAGGGTCGTAAAATGGGGGTTTGTCTGTACTGATAAATGTAGAAATGGAAAAAAAATCCACAGATAAGCCGCATCAGTCTTTAAGCCGCATGGGCCAAAGTTGAGGGGGAAAAGTAGCGGCTTTTAGCACGCATTTTACGGTCAACAACAAAAAACCAGAGTCGTGGAAATGTTGCTAGATCACGAAATAATGAGAAGTTAATGTTCGTTTTGACCCTGATGCATGACATTGTGATGTGTGTCCCTGGAAATAAGTCTCTGTCCCTGGGGTTTTTCTGTAGTTTGTCCCTGGAAACTGCAACAGAGAGGTAGGCAGCAGCCCTGTAAATAACAATAAATGATAAACGAAACTCCCCCGTGGGGGGTCTTGTATAAATAGTTCCACCACCTTCTGGAAGTTCTGTGCTTGTAACTTCCTGTCACTCACTTTGACTCTGCCTTTTCCCTTTACTTACTGTCATCATCTGCTATCTTTCTGCCTTACTACCGGTCCATTCTGCCTTTTTTTTCACAAAACACTTTCAAAAACATTTCCTCCTCCAGCCGAAGTCGGACTTGCTGGGCCTAGCTGTTTCTTAGTTAGGCGCATAACGGCAGCATGACGCATCTGCGATCGAAGAAGAAGAAGAAGAAGACAAACGGATAAAAGGCGAGATAAGAAATGAAGTAAGGTTTGCGTTGTGTGTTTCAGAGCTGCAGTCCACCATTGCCAGTCTGGAGCACAGGCTGGACAAAATGTACTCTGACGAGTCCATGCTCAAGGTGAGTTCACTGGGGGCTTGTCAACCTGTGTGTGTGCCGTAGTTCACCGGCTTGTCAACCTGTGTGTGTGCCGTAGTTCACCGGCTTGTCAACCTGTGTGTGTGCCGTAGTTCACCGGCTTGTCAACCTGTGTGTGTGCCGTAGTTCACCGGCTTGTCAACCTGTGTGTGTGCCGTAGTTCACTGGCTTGTCAACCTGTGTGTGTGCCGTAGTTCACCGACTTGTCAACCTGTGTGTGTGCCGTAGTTCACCGACTACAAGCCGCTTCGTAATATAAGCCGCACCACATACGCATAAGCCGCATCGAAGCATAAGCCGCGGAAGCGTGGCGATGCACGATGTCCGCTTCCGGTTGAGTCTAGAGCTGATCGCGGGTGTGCTGACTAAAATATCAGATTCAATACCTTCGTCGTTTGTCTCCTATTGTAAAAAACAGGTAACACATAGAAAAAAAGGACAATTTCACATTCCGATCATTGAACCCCCACCCCTACAGCCAAACCTGAATGTATAGTCTGCAATGATTGGTTGATTTCAAGAGAGGCAAGGTCAAAGCAAACTGAAAATAGGTTACAAGTTGGCGCTTGAAAGCTGGTTACATACCAGAAATCAAAACCTCTTGAAAACTCTCATGAGCCGGATTCGGCTCATTCGTCCCGAGTGAGTTAAGGCTTAGATTACAAACAAAAAACTTCAGCTTCAGGGGGGTTTTGTCCCCTGATGCACGCTTTTCAGTTTTTTTTCACGATTCCTTATTCCCGTGCCTGCTTTCTCTCTCTCTTAAGGACCAGTTAACTCTCAACACTAAGGATGGAAGTTCAGTTTAACGTCGCATATCGGCTTTCGCCATGTACGACGGGCTGAACAAACCAACCAGGGTATAAACAAAAATTTATGTTCCTGAATCACTGTCTTAGCCAAAAGGCCGAGAAGCGATCAGAATCATATAAACTCTCAACACTAATGTACGCTATAGCGTACATGTCTCGCGCAGACGTTCAACACTAGGCAGGTTTGCATCATTACAAAAAAATTATTATAAAAATAATGCTTAGCCGTGCAGTTTTGAAAATTTGTGGTATTGTTTATAATAATAAAAGTTAGCTTATGTTATAATTCCAAAGTAAACTTTTTATTATTAGCAGATTTATAAAAGAAAAAAGCATGACAAAGAAGACAAACAGAGGGGTAGTGACTCATTTTCATTCATTGCCGTCCTAAAAATAGACTAGAAGTCATTTCATTGGTTGAAAACTATTAAGGGACCGTAGAGGAACACTTTTATACCAGTTTGGGTTGCATGGCTTCGCTGAGTTGTGAAGTGTGAATGTTTAAACGGCTATAGCGTACTCTCGTGTTGAACGCTTGTGAAGGGAAGCAATCGAACAGTTTTTGAATGAGTTACCCCCACCCTGTTTTCAGTTCCCTTACCACCTCCACGCGGTGCTGGTTCACGAGGGTCAGGCGGCCAGCGGCCACTACTGGGCCTTCATCTTCGACCAGCAGCGCCGCTCCTGGCTCAAGTTCAACGACATCGCCGTCACCCAGTCCTCGTGGGAGGAGCTGGAGAGGGAGAGCGTGGGGGGGCACCACAATGCCAGCGCCTACTGCCTCATGTACGTGGATCGCGCGCGGATTCAGGATCATGCGGGTGAGATTTTGGACCCCACTGGTGAACTATAGGACTCGGCTGAAGAAACGAATGTGTTTGCAAGGGTGCTACTCTTCATTTTTACTCTGATTTCAGTGTTTTTAATTTTTCCAGAAACTGTACTTCATGGCTTTTTAATTCATCCATGGGGCGTTTTGAACTTGGTCTAGCTCTATCTTGGAAGTTTACAAAGGCAATGTAATAATTTTACATGGCTTATCAGACTCAAACTGTCTCTGTCTATCATTTTAACTGTATCTGTCTGGTTTTATCTGTCTCTTAAGTTGCCCCCCCCTGAATCGTCCGATGGAGCTCTGCCCCTGTGCCCTGCCGGGGCCATGGGTCCCCTGGACTCGTGCCTTTCATTTGGGGGAGTTGCACCCATGTGTTTGTGATATATAGGATATGGCCATAATGGGTAAGGTACGTGTGTGTCCGGTTTTCAGTTTTCACTGGTCTCCCCGCTGAGTACAGCTGACACATTCCGATTTCGGAGGAGCTCAATGGAGAAAAAATATTTGTACGATTTTTTTTTTTTTTAAGTCAGGAGAAAAAGGCAGGAGAATGGGCCAATAAGTCAGAAAGATAGTAGATAATAGAAAACAAAGGGAAAAGGCAGAGTCAAAGAGAGTGACAGATTAGAGGAAGTTACAAGCACAGAACTTCCAGAAGGTGGGCAGAACTATTTATACAAAAGACCCCCTGTTATCCCCACGGGGGGATTATTATTATTATAACAATTTGCTCCGACAGAGAGACACGAAGCGGCCGGCCCCTCTTCTTCCCCTTCTTCTTCTTCCGGCGGCAACGGAGCCGGCAACGTGGGGCGCATCCTGGAGTCCGTGGAGATGCTGCCGCGGCACCTGCAGGAGGCGGTTGCCGTGGACAACAAGCTGTTCCAGCAGGAGATTGAGGAGTGGAACGCTGAGCAGATCCGCAGGGCCACCACCACCACCACCAGCACCAGCACCGGCGGCCTGGAGAGTGGGGGTGAAGGAGGAGGGGGAGGAGCCTCATCGACTTCTTCAGGTACCGTGTGTATTCAAAACAAGGGGTCCCAGGGACTCCTTCACTTACAGTATAGAGGGTCCAGGGCTCCCAATCGTCCGTCAAAGCAAGGGGTCCCAGGGACTCCTTCACTTACAGTATAGAGTGTCCAGGGCTCCCAATCGTCCCGCAAAACAAGGGGTCCCAGGAACTCCTTCACTTACAGCATAGAGGGTCCTAGAGGCAGGATAGAGGGTCCCAGTGGCATTGCGAATGCTAAAAATATTTGTTCTAGTGCATCCCTGGGACCCCCTGCACATTCTTTTGGAGGGTCCTTCAGAATGTTAGTTAGTACTTCATGGACCCCCAAATGGGGGTCCCTGGTATTTTTTCGGGACCATTAGGCGCTTGTGTGTGTTTATAACCCCTTTTCGCCGCCAGCCATTTTTTCAGCCAAAATATACACCATTAACCCTTTCACCGCCAATGTCTCATTTTTGCACCATAATGATTTATCACCCATGTGATCAAAACTCTTGAAATCACTGTCTGTTATTCTATGTATGATATTGTGTTCCTACATTTGGGGCAGTAAGGATTGACCCTATTCTAAATGTGTCACAGAGAAATCCCACAATATTGCAGACAAAATCTTTTCTGTAGCCAAGTAAGTTTAATGGAAAATTTTGGCTCAAAGATGGCTGGCGGTGAAAGGGTTAAACTTAGCTGGGTGTAGAGTGGCACAGTGGTAACGCGTGTCAAGTAAACCCGAGTTCGAACCTGGGTACAGGGGATTTTTTCCTCTCACTTTGCACTATAGGCCCTACAAGGTCTTTAGGATGAGGCGATAAACCTGAGGTCCCGTGTGGCCCATGCACTTAGCACACGTTAAACCCAGGGGCCAAGAAAAAGTTGTCTAAAAAAAATTTGCATGCGATTTTTGTGTGACTGATGAGGAAGGAAAGGGAGGGGGGGGGGAAATTTGGACCAAATGAAAGCTTTTTCGTTGCCACTGGGTTTAACGTGTGCTAAGTGCATGGGCACATGGGACCTCGGTTTATCGTCTCATTCGAAAGACTCCACATTCAGACCGTAAGGCCTAGTGCAAAGTGAGAGGAAAAATCCCCTGTACCCAGGTTCGAACTCGGGGTTTACTTGACACGAAGCGAACGCGCCACCACTGTGCCACTCTACACTACACTGTGTTTTTCGGAACCATTAGGCGCTTGTGTGTATAAGCTTTCAACTGTTGGTCGGCGCTCTTTTGCTGTCTTAGGACCGACATCTTGAAACAAGCTTCCTCTCTCCCTCCGTCAGCGACCAACCCTCTGCTTTTCAAATCTAACCTCAAAACCCACCTGTTCCCCCCCCCGTCATTGAGGCTCCAGTCTCTTTCTCTTCTTCTCTCTCTTGCCTTTAGGTCTGTTTCTACCATTTATGTCATATGTGTGTGTTCGCTTTGTATTGCATTTTTGTTTGAATGCGTTATGAATGCTAACGTGTGTGTGCGCGTTTTGATTTGATTTCTATCCAGATTCAGCGCCGTATAAATACTGTATGTTGTTGTTGATGTTGTTGTTGTTGTGTTTAACCCTTTCACCGCCAGCCATTTTTCAGCCAAAATATACCATTAAACTTAACTGGGTAGAGAAAATAAATTATCTGCACTATTGCGAATTCCTCTGTGACATATATAACATTAGCATGGGTGCATGCTATTTTCAGAAAACGTGGTCTAAAGTCTAGCCCAGCTGGAAAACAAATGCATTGACTTACTCATTTTAAAGCACTTATAAGACCATTTTAGAGACCATATTAAAGATTGTCTTATATATATATATGAAAAATAAAACGTTGGAGAACACGAAAATACCCATAAGTCAAAATTGACAACAAAAAGAGGTCTTTTTTACTTTTCAAGCCTGTTGTGAGAAACTAGCCCAGCAACTTAACACATTCAAGTCGTTCTGGCCATGCATGTCCGGAATTAATAGGTAGCTGTCAATTTGATGCACTTGCTTCAAGGGAAGTAAATCTGTGTGCACCACATACCTTGGTCACTTCTAAACTCGCTTCGCTCCCTTAGACCACAGTTTTGCCTCAGACTTTGCTTTTGTACTGCTTTGTTGTGGGAATACCAATCGGTGTAGAGTTTTTCTATATGAAATCTCTATTTTCAAAAAAGTCTGATCTACCACCACTTCCCTGTGTCTAAACCTGAAGTAAAAACTCCGTAATCTTATTTCATTTCTCCTTTTTGTTTATGTATGGGTTTTTTGTGTGTATGGCTGGAGTGATTTGTGAGTTGTTTTTTTAGCAATTCAAAATCGTTGCGACGTGAATGAGTTAACCCCTTGACTGCCAGAGAAAATTTAAAAAAAAATCATTGGGCAAATCATGCCATGAAAAAGACAACTGATAGAGCCAATCTGGCAAAATGGTCTGGGGATATTACTCTCTTGACTGTGTTAGAGAGCAAAATCCATAGTTATTTCTCTTCATCTGATGATGTCATCAGTGATGTCATCAGGTCAGTACGTGATACGTTGGTGGCAGTCAAGGGGTTAAGGCCCCTTTGATGGTGCCAGGTCACTCATATTATAGCAGACCTGTTTACCTTTACGATTTTGCCGTAATTTGTACGGGGAAAAAAGTCTAATTACGGCTATTGAAAAAAAATACGGGAAAATAAAATCCTAAATATAAAAAAAAACCCACTACAGTTGCAGCGGTAAGCGAAGCTTTTGAAGCGATGCGGTGAAAAGTCATTTCGCGCCATTTCCGTTTCTGTCTCAAAATGGCGTCCAAGCGAGTGCATTCCGAAGCTTCTGGATCTTCTGGTGGCAAAAATCAAAAGAAAAGACATCAAAAGTCACTTAAATGGCACAGAAATTCCGGGAAAGTGACCTCAAAATTCCAGGAATACGTCGTTCAGCACTAGGTGACGAGCATGTGTTCTGTGTCTACTGCTCGACGGACATTGCACACCCCAGGTCAGTACGATATCGACATTCATTGGTCACGCGTTGGATTACATTTTTTTCTTCAAAATTACGTGTTTTTTTGTTTCAGAAATTACAACTTTGCAAAATAGGGGTAACCAGGGCCTGTATTCACATTGAGATAGCATGATACTTAGCATGATGCTAACTTAGAAGCTCTTCCAATGTCCTATAGGATTTAATAGGACTTTTGGAAGAGCTTCTAAGTTAGCATGATGCTAAGTCTCATGCTATCTCAATGTGAATACAAGCCCAGGTCTGTTATAAACAAATTTTGTCATCACTTTCTAGTTTCGAAGAATGGTCCACTAATTTAAACAAAAACAAACATTGTTGACAGACATGACAGCATCTTCCAGCCAAGCCGGTCAAGCGTCGTCGCATCAGCCGTCACTGCCGAGCTGCCACGCCCAGCTGTCATGTGCCGACACCGTCAGAGCCGTGGAACTCGTCTGCACCAACCTGGAGGCCGCGGCCCCTGTGAACGTGTTGGCCCAGGTATCGAGAATAGCTGCGATAGAAAGATGATTGATGTTGATGTGTAGCAGTGTAGAATCTGCCACGGTTCGTAGCAATTCTGCGAAAACTGGTAGAAATATGGCATTTTAAGCTCTACAATGATGCTTTTTGTATCCAATGAAGGGTTATGGCATCTGTTGGACGGTATCTCAGACAATAATAGTGATTTTGACGTGAGTATTCGTCATATTGGCGTCTCGTTGCTACTTTCGATGTTGTGACTCACAGTAGACTGCACTGAACACAGCCATCGTTGCCTCTCTTCTCACAATTTTGTTCACTAATAGGGCGCCCTCATTTATTAGGCACATTGGAGAAATTGGAGAAAAAGATATTGCCTTATAGTCAGAAAATTACGGTATTTCAACGCAGAAATCATTCACAAAAAATAAATCTTATACAGTGATGCCTCTCTTTCTTATAAGACCTTCAAAAAGGGGTCTTATAAGGGAGGGGTCTTATAAGGGAGGTAATTTTAATACTGACAAAGAAGGGCAATGTCTCAGAGAAGTAGGTCTTATGTCGGAGGGAGTCTTATAATTGGAGGTCCACTGTAACTGGAATTGTTTTTTGAATTGCATGCGGCGGCCAGTGAGTTAGAGACAAAAGATAATTTATCAATTAAGATCGTCAGTCTATGGATCGATAAAGAGGGCTGGGGCCCTCGAAATATTTCGCTCTCATTAATAATAATAATAATTTATAGAGCGCCCTTTCTCTCTTGAGCTCACGGCGCTTCACAATTGTTTAAATAAATACATAAATCATAAATAAGCTACTACAATATCAACTATCACAAACATGCACACAGCCACAACACGCACGCATGCACACGCCCACACCCACATACGCACGCACACCCACCCACCCACAATGTGGGGGACATCATTTTAAGGCAGGAAACAGGACAGGGAAAAAATCAGAGGTATTGCCGGAAGAGGTGAGTTTTAAGAGCGGTTTTGAAAGACTGGAAAGATTTAGCAGAACGAAGTTCATATGGTAGGGTGTTCCAGACAGAAGGGGCGCTGAAAGAAAAAACGTTCACCATTTGTCTTAGTGTTAGTACGAGGAATAGAAAGGATAAGTTTGCCAGACATTTTTCACCTATTAAACTTAACTAGGTAGAGAAGAAGAAAAAATTGTCCGCATTATTGGGAAATCTTCTGTGTCATGTAGTATAACACTAGGCCTTCAGATGGGGACTTAAAGCTAGTCTGACCCGTGCGCTTTACGCATGTAAAAATCCCATGGCAGTTGAAAGTCGGTAAGAGCAGGGAGAAATCCTGCTGCCTGGTATGGCCAAATTGATAGCTAGGTTTTCCAAGTGTGCCCCCCCATTTTTATTTTATTTGGGTAGGCGCAGCACTTGTGGCGACGCGCTCTCTGGGGGAGAGCAGCCCGAATTTCACAGAGGTAAAGTCTCTGTGACTAGAACATACCAAATGCCAAAATTAAGAAAATAGTGTCTTTGGATAACAGGCCCTGATTTGAGGCCTTTTTAGTGACATGGGTGTTGAACCATTGCGGTGCAAAAATGCGACATTGGCGGTGAAAGGGTTAACCCCTAGACTGCCACCAACGTTTTGTTACGTACTGAGCTGATGACATCACTGACGATGTCATCAGGTTAACCCTTTCATGTTGCCTCTTGGCACCACAATGATTTAACACCCATGTCACTGAAAGGCATCAAATTAGGGTCTGGTATCCAATGAGCTTATCTTAATTTTGGGAGATCAGGGCTGGCCCTGTTTCATGCATGTCACAGAAGAATCCCCAATATTGCAGACGAAATATTTTCTCTACCCGGGTAAGTTTAATGGTAAATTTTGGCTGAGGAATGGCTGGCGTTGAAAGGGTTTAGAGGAATAACCCTGATATGCTGGCTTTTGCTCTAACATAATCAAGAGAGTAACACCCCCACACCATTTTCGCAGATTGACTATCAGTTGCCTTTTTCATGTCATGATTTGCCCAATGATTTTTTCTTTTAATTTTCTCTGGCAGTCAAGAGGTTAAGCACAGAAAATCTTTTTAAAAAAACCAAAAAACCATTTTAACTGGATTTTTGGGTAAAGGTCAAGATGTGCCACACACACCCCCACCCCCACCCCCCCCCCTACCTATCTCGGTTAATTCTATTTTTCTGTTATTGCCTTTCTTACCATACATAAAGCTGTATTTTAGGAACATTTTTAGCTAATAACCTTTTTGGAATACTAACCCTATCCCTAACCCTAACCCCCACCCTATAAGACGGAAAAACGCAACGAACCACAACTGTGACAAATCGCGGTGTACTGCAGTACATAGTCGGGGGTAGGGTTAGGTTTAGAGTTAGGGATAGGGTTAGTATTCCAAAAAGGTTATTAGCTAAAAATGTTCCTAAAATACAGCTTTATGTATGGTAAGAAAGGCAAAAACGGAAAAATAGAATTAACCGAGAAATGCAGGGGGGGTGGCACATCTTTACCTTTACCAATTATTTTTTTTTCAAATTGCAGGCGGCAGCCAGTGAGCTGAAGCGTCTTCAGGGGGTGGCCGGGCGGTTGAGGGAGGGGGGGGTGCTGCCCCAGGAGGACGAGCGACTGAGTCACATGGTGGTGTACCTCATAGTCAACTCCGCCAGCAACACCACGCTGCATCTGGTTCTTCTGGAGCAGTTCGCCTACCTCACTTTGCTGGACACTGCGCCCAGGTGAGCGACCTTTCTTTTCTTTTCTTTTTTTTGAGATAACAGGGCTGCCAACTGTCCCTGCGTAGCCGTATTTGTCCCGGATTTTTGCGAAAAGGATGTCCCGACTTTTGAATGACCGTCCCGGAAAATCGATAAAATCGTGGAAGCGTGCATTTTTTCCGCCTGTCTACCGCTTACGTAGCGCTAGGTTTCGGGTTCACGCCACAGATCATGGTTTGCGCCTATTTTTGTCATACGCTATCAACTTCTTTACAGAGAGTTATTCTGATTGGTTAAATCTTCAGTGAAATGAATTCTCATTGGCTGTTGTAGCCAAATTTTCATTGGCTGTTGTAGCCAAATTTTCATTGGCTGTTGTAGCCAGTTTAGTCAAGGTTGAAAAAATGGCGTCTAAACGGTCTTGTGAAGATGATTCTTCTTCTAAGAAAGAAAAAGTTTCAAAGCGTTCCTGTTTATTTCGAGAGACATGCGCGGATAAAATGGCCTTTCATTGTGTCAGAAAGAAAAGGCGAAACTTACGCTTTTTGTGAAATTTGTGCGTGTGATTTTTCGATAAAGTCTGGTGGTAGGGATGATGTTGTTATGTCAAGTTGTGGTGGGTACTGTACTTAATTTCTGATCATTATTAAAATGTCCCTGAAAATCAGGCTGTGTCCCTGATTTGAGAGTCGTTTGTCCCTGATTGACAAATTTAGGGTTGGCAGCCCTGAGATAAGTACCAGGGGTGGGAATCGTCCGCCAAACAGTAAATGTCCGCCAAAATGACGTTGCTTTTCCGCCGGGGAAAAGAAGTCTGTCCGCCGAAAAACCAAACAAAGTAACTAAATTTAGCCATTCTAATGCTGTTTGAACCCTTTCACCGCCAATGTCGCATTTTAGCACCGCAATGGTTTAACACCCATGTCACTAAAAGGCAGTTTTGGTTTCAATTTTCAAAGTAACCGGTTCTCTGCGCCTATTCCGCTGTATGCGTCCTATGTAATGTCAGGTTATGGGTTTTTTTTATGCGCTGTGTCGCCTTATAGGCCGGAAATTACGGTAGATTTTTAAGACAGGTATATCATTGTTTAGCTTGCAGTGGTGCGAACAGGTTTTTTGCTGCGCTATCCATTGTGTTACTACAGCAGACCTCAGGGCTCCCAATCGTCCCACAAAACAAGGGGTCCCAGGGACTCCTTCACTTACAGTATAGAGGGTCCTAGAGGCGGGATAGAGGGTCCCAGTGGCATTGCCAATGCTGAAAATATTTTTTTCTAGTGCATCCGTCGGACCCCCTGCACATTCTTTTAGAGGGTCCTTGAGAATTTTAGTGCTTCATAGACCCCCAAATGGGGGTCCCTGTGAGCCCTGAGACCTGTATGGGTGTAGCTTTTATTTATTAATTTATTTATTAAGATTTCTATAGCGCCTTTAACTCACTGTTTACTGGCTGATTACTTCCCTTTACAACCGTTCAATACTGTCGTACGCTGTAGCGTACACAGCGCTTAGCCACTCACAATTCACAACCCCGCGAAGCCATGCAAACCCAAACTGGTATAGAAGTGTTCCTCTACGGTCCCTTAATAGTTTTCAACCAATTAAATCACTTCCAGTCTATTTTTAGTACCGCAATGAATGAAAACGAGTCACTACCCCTCTCTTCGTCTTCTCTGTGATGCTTTTTAAAAAATCTGCTAATAATAAAAAATTTACTTTGGAATTATGACATATGCTAGCTTTCATTATTATAAACAATACCGCAAATTTTAAAAACTGTGCGGTTAAGCATTATTTTTTAAATATTTTTTATGTAATGATGCAAACCCGCCTAGCATGGAACGCTTCTGTACGTCAGGTACGCTCTAGCGTACGATAGTATAGAGAGAGTTAACCCTTTTCGCTGCCAGCCATTTGTCAGTCCAAAAATACCATTAAACTTAACTGGGAGTACCTCTCTACCTAATATGTAACATTAGGCCTATCCTTACCTCCCAAAATTAAGAAAATAGGGTCTTTGGATAACAGGTCCTGATTTGATGCCTTTCAGTGACATGGGTGTTTAACCATTGTGGTGCTAAAATGCGACATTGGCGGTGAAAGGGTTGAGCTCTATGCGCTTTACAAAATCAATAGAAAATTAAAAACAAATAAAAGGCATATAACACTCAAGCACACACACGCACACACACACACACACGCACGCACACACACACACACGCACGCATGCGCACGCGCAAGCAAAACATGTGCAGAACATAATTATAGACATGTACATATGCACAGATGTACGCACTCCACACTCATAGACACCACACATACTCACAGAATCCCATTATCATTCACGCGAACAAATATGCAAGCAAAGAACAAATATGTCCGTTAAGTAAATAGCTTGATAATAAGAATCACATGCCTATTAACGATAATCATGCAAGAATGGTATACAAGGATTTCCTGTTTTTGAATTTTACCAGAACAGGAATTTCCTGTTTTTTAAATTTGTCAAACAAGATCTTTGTGTGTCTACTGTATTTTTCAAACACTTTAAAATAAGCATTTGTTTAATTCACCGCCAATGTCGCATTTTAGCACCACAATGATTTAACACCCATGTCACGAAAAGGCCTCAAACCAGGGTCTGTTATCCAGAGAGCCTGTTTTCATATTTTGGGTAGGTAAGGATACGCTTTACTTTATGCATGTCACAGAGGAATCCCCACTATTGCAGATGGGTTTTTTCTCTACCCAGGTAAGTTTAATGGAATGTTTTTGCTGAAAAATGGCTGGTGGCAAAAGGGTTAAATTGTGTGAAAAGCAAACTAAAATACCTTCATAAATCATTTTTTTTCTTCAGCTGCAGGGGGACATTACCCCTAGACCCCGGCCTTTCAGTTTTTTCATTTTGTGTAGTTGCACCCATGGATCTGTTTACGACGAATACTCACGTTAAAATGCTTCAAAATCCCTATTATCGTCTGAGATACCGTCCAACAGATGCCATAACCCTTCAGTGGGTGTAAAAAGCAACGTTGTAGAGCTTAAAATGCCATAATTCTATCAGTTTTCGCGAAGAATTGTCCAAACACCACAAGAGGAAGCAGCTCAAACGGAAGTTTGATTATTTGAAAGGGGAGCCAACTCTCATTTATGACAGCAGTAATGGCGGTCGGTACGCGTTTACAGGATGCGTACGGGTTTCAAAGTTTGACTTTCTTTTGCGAGGTGTGTATCGCCTTATAAACGAGGGCGCCTTTTACTTCGTTTTTTTCAGATTTTTCTTCAAAATGGCCCTATTCGCCTTGCACACAGCAGCGCCTAATGATCCGAACAATACGGTACTTAGTGAACATGCATACTTACATGGATGCTCCTTCTTGCAGGATGTCCTGAATTGCAGGATTTTTAAATTGCCTAGAGACAGCGTCGCCGGATTATGAGAATTTGAGAAACAACGATTTTCTTACACACACACACACACACACACACACTTGTACAATGAAAAGGGCCTTTATAATGCATTTGTTATGTTCAAATGAATGTAGCACTTGTACTAGTCTAGAGGGGTGAAAAAAGAGCAGTAAATGTGTGTGTGTGTGTGTGCGCTGCTCCTGCACTCCGCCGATGTCAGATCAGATCAGAGAATGAGGACAACTAGGCCTCGCGGCCTCTTAATGTGTCCTTTCTGATTATTTGTATTCTTTTTCATGATTGGCATGACTAGGACGCTTTTAGATGTGTTAATCATATACACATTTCAATTGTTGATTCTTGGGGTCTTTATCGAGGAGGTTTTTGAACTGATTAAGGTTAGGTGCCAATTTAATATGTGCTGGAAGAGAATTCCAGTATTTAGTGACTCTGTTACTAAAGAAATTCTTTCTAATGTTAGTTCTGCTGTTAGTCCCTTGCAGAATTTTAAAAATTTCCCAGGAGTACCCATGTACTTAAAGGAAGGTTTCTGAAAACGTTGAGCTTTTTGCTTCCCTCTCATCAGGAAGAAGCAGCTGAGGCTGCAGTCGCTGGAGAAGATCAACCAGATGAGGAAGACCAGCGTGGACAGCAACGCCAACGAGGAGTATGAGGTCAGTTTTAGTCGGGGTTTCTGAAAACGTTCCGCTTTCAGGGTTTCTGAAAACCTAGAATCTATTCTATCATGTTACCGTTTCACTACGAATGAGTTATACCTTCCAATTTGGAGCAAATGCCAATTTACCAAAGACCAAAAAGTTCTAGTCTTAACAAGACTAGATTACTTCCCTTGGTCTACACAGCCAATACCACTAAGCTGCCGTGGAACCCACTCACTACGTCACTTCCGGAGAGGCAACTTCAAGTCATAATAAAAAAATTTCCAACTTGGAGCAGCCATGTTCTTCTTTGCTCTTCAATTTATTTCGTTTTTCTACCTCTTATTGTCGCCATCCTCCTCGTTTTGGGTTGCCCCTCTGCCTTGGGGCTGCAGGTTTGTCGGCACATAGCTTTGGGGTATTATTTTTTCGTTTTTACTTTGCTAAATAATTTTTGAAAGTAGTTGCTGTGCTTACGTGCTTTGTGCCCCCGGACGCCATGTCGTCCGTCGATCCTGTTGTTTCGTCTCACTCTAGTGGGGTCTCTAGTAAGCCTTCTCGGGAGGATAAGGGGAGGTGTTCAGATACACCTCAAGCTTCTTCTTCCTCTAGCTCTCGTAAGCATTCGAGTTCTAGGCCGAAGTCTTCCTCTTCTTCGTCGTCGAAGAAGGAGCAACCCCCCCCCCCCCTCCTCTCCCTCAGCCTGTGGTTTCTGAGTCTTCTGCGGTGGTGTCTGAACAGGTTATTTCCCTAGTGGATTCGTCTACTCTGGTGGCAGACATGCTTGCCGAGTTTAAAAATAAAGGTTTAGTTTTGGTCCCTTCGGCCTCCTTGACCGATTGGTCGGTTAGATCTGGTAGGCAAACGGACTTGACGACTGACTTGACCTCCGACAGACCCGCACGGTACCCTCACGGGACACGAGAAGACAACCAGTGTGTACGTTCCCCTCGCTTTACCATGAATGATAATGATGAACCTACTTTGTACTCAGTTGAGCAGCTGGCCCAGAGGGAGCGCGTTACGGGCATCTCCATCTTCCCCCGAGAGGAAGACCTCGAGTCGGACGGTCGGTCCTTCTCCCAGCGTGACGTGGAAGCTGCTCGCTCCATCGACGCCCACAGGAAACCCCGTCCTGACGCCGTCCCCTTCTACGGCTCTCGTTCTCGCAGGAGCGAACGTCTCCCCTCTTCTCTCGTTGATGATCAGTCTCACGATGATCGGCAGTCTTGTAGCCCGAGTAGGGCGAGAAGTACGGACGTGCATTTTACCCAGCAGAGCCGTTGCCCGCGTAGGGCCTTGCCTCGGCGGTCTCTTGAACACGGAATTTGCGATGACTTCGACGACTACTCGCCCAGGCCCGTGCGCCGTGCCGGCGGCACGCGGCCACCAGTCTCCACCGTTACGGACACCCGTCACAGAGCGACACCTTCGGGGGTGGACCCCCCGATGCCTGTTCTGGAGCCCGTTTCACGTCAACCTGGCCCCCGTCATACGGTTGAGCTTCAGCCCCCCTTGGATGCTCGTCAGGCCAGGCACTCCTCGAAGCGTCATGCGGCGCGGCCTCGAGGGTCTTCCGTGGATGAGGAGTTTGATTCGTCGCCTCGTGAGGGTTTGGATGACTTCGACCTAGCCGTTCAGGACAAAGTGTTTCGCATCATGAGGACTTGGGTGTCAGGGGTCTCAGTGGTCCTCGTCGAGGTCTGACCACGGCTACGATCAACTTTCTCAGTCTGAGCGGGACAATAGTGTGTCTGACCCCCCTGTGTGTTCAGACCCAATCCCTTCGACCGGCAATTATCAAGGCTATCTGCACATCCTTCAGCCCTACTGCAAGGACATCAAGCCGATGGTGCAGCTCGAATCATCTCAGACAGCGGGACAGCCGCAGTTCTTTGGCGAGCTGCAAGCGCAGAAGGAGGCTCGTCTAGCGCTTCACACCTCTCCGTTCGTCCGCCAGACACTGCGTAAGGCTGACTCTATCCTGTGGGCTCAACCGCCTCCGTTGCCCGTGGACGACGACGACATCTCTCCTTCCCCTCAGCCGGAACCGGTCCCGTCTCAACCTGGCTCGTTTGTGAAGAAGGACTTCTTCCCGCCGTTTCAGCTGGCAAACCCCTTCGTGCCTGTGCCTTCGCACTCGGAGGTGTCCCAGCAGGATCGTTCCGCCCTTAGCTATGGGCGCAGGATGAGACAGACTTCGGTTCTCATGGGCCAGCCGGCCTTCAACAACTTGGAGAGATCCATGTTCTCTATTCTTCGAGCCTCGTCTTTAGCCACGTCAATGCTTCAGTCTCTGGCGCAGATCGCCGGTTCTACGGCCGCTTCCAAACCTGAAGACTTCAGGCTGCGTGATGGTGTCGACGAGCGTGCCCTGGGTGTTGCCTTGGCTTCTCTCAACCAAGCTGTGAGCTCCATTTCGTCCGTGGCCTCCTCTACTAAAGTGCAGCTAGCGGCCACGTTCAGGGACGCGGTCCTCAAGGATTGTAAAGTGCCTCTCTCCCTGTTGGATCGTTCGAACATTCGCTCTGGCCCCACCGATCCTCGCTCTACTTTTCATCAGGCTTCCCTCAAGGACAACCTGGAGCGGGTCAAGAAACGGAGACTGGACTTGGGCCAGGAACGTATCATGGAGTTGGCTACCAGGGCTGCCGGCCGGGGGTTTGCTTCCCCCCAACCTAAGCGCGCGCGCTTGGACTTCAGGCCTCCTCCCTCTATCCCCATGAGAACCGGTTCATCTCGAGGGCGTTCCTTTCGCTACCCCAACTACCAGTCAGCGGGACAGCGTCAACGCCCCTCATACCAGCGTCGCCCTTTGTCCACCAACCGCCGTCCTCCGTCCTCGGGACGGGGATCGGGCACCTCGGGTTCTTCCCGGTATGTCCGTGCCCCGTTCCCAGCACGGAAACAGCCTTTTCAGTAGGGCCTGCACGACCTTTGGGGGATTCAGGCGCTTCGACCGACTCAAGTGTGGGCTCCCTTCTGAAATGCTTTTCAGCATGGGAGCACTTGGTCGAAAGCCCTTGGGTCCGTCAGGTCGTGCGGGTCGGCTTCAGGTTCCCCTTTTCCAGGGAACCTCCCCTGTCTGCCCAACCCATCTCTTTCCCGCCCCCTCAAGACCAGTCAAAATTCGAAGCGATCGACAAGGAAGTCGCTGCACTCTGTCAAAAGGTAGCCATTGTGCAGATTGTGCCTACGGAACCGGGTTTCTACTCTCGACTGTTCGTGGTCCCCAAGAAAAGCGGAGAATTTCGCCCGGTCTTGGACTTGTCCCCCCTCAACAAGTTTATTCGCACCGACAAGTTCAAAATGGAGACGGCAACTTCGATCCGTCTCTCCATTCTCCCGAACGACTGGGCTACTTCCATCGACCTGAGGGACGCATATTTTCACGTGGGCATCCACCCTTCACGTCAGCGTTTCCTGCGCTTCGTCTGGAAACACAAGACTTATCAGTTTGTTGCCCTTCCGTTCGGCCTGTCCCCGGCCCCTTGGATTTTCTCAAGAATCACCAAGGAACTCGTTCGTCTCGCCAGGTCCCAGGCAATTCGTCTTCACGTTTACCTGGACGATTGGTTGTTGCTAGCAGCTTCGCAAGCCCTATGCCTCTCTCAAACAGACACTCTTGTTCGACTGTCCAGGACCCTGGGTTTTCGCATTCACGACGGGAAGTCGGAGCTGACTCCTTCGACCTCCTTCAGCTACCTCGGCATGAAGTTCGATACAGAGCGGTTTTCAGTGCAACCGTCGGAGACTCGAGTCAAAGCCATATTCGAGATTGTCTCGACGTTCAGACTGAGGACTTCGCTCTCTGCTCGTCAGCTTCTCCGCCTCCTGGGGCTTATGGAATCGGTAGCGGATTTGCTTCCTCTTGCACGGGTGCACAAGCGGCCACTGCAACGACTGCTGTCGCAAAGGAAACTGTCTCAGATGCCTCTCGAGCAACTAGTGTCTCTCGGCGATTGGTTCCTCGACTCGACGGAACAGTGGATGAATCTCGAGTGGCTCAACAGCTCGGTGCCTATCCGTCCCATGCAACAGCAACAGTTTCTCCACACGGATGCCTCAACGACGGGCTGGGGCGCCCATTTGGATCGGGTCGAAGTTTCGGGCCAGTGGACTTCGGCAGAGAAGGACTGTCACATCAACCTCTTGGAGATGGAAGCAGTAGCCAGGGCCCTGAAGTCTTTTGCACTCCTTCTCTCCGGGAAATGGGTCACTGTCTGCGGAGACAATACGACAGCTCTCTCTTATCTTCGCCGCCAGGGAGGAACACGGTCTCCGGCCCTTTCGATGAAAGCGGAAGGGATTCTTCTCTGGGCCCAATCAAGAAAGATCGTGCTCTCAGTGGAATACATCCCAGGGAAGTTGAACGTCCTAGCGGATCAGCTGAGCAGGAAAGGACAACTTCTCCCCACGGAATGGACCGTCGCTCACCGGTCCCTCCTCCCGCTGTGGCACCTTTGGGGGAAACCTCACGTGGACCTGTTTGCCACAAAGTACAATTGCAGGCTTCCTCTCTATGTGTCACCTATGAGGGACCCCCAGGCACTAGCGCGCAACGCTTTCTCGATCTCCTGGACAGGAATGTCAACTTATGCGTACCCTCCCACGTCTCTGCTCACCAAAGTGCTGGAGAAATACTGCCGCGACAGGCCCCGCTTGATTGTCATCGCCCCATTCTGGGAAACGAGCCCTTGGTTTCCAGAACTCGAGAGCCTGTCTCACGTTCCAAGCGTCCCGCTTCGTCTCACAGGGGACACTCTACTTCAGCCTCGCTCCGGTGTAGGACACGCCAACCCCCAGCTGTTTCAGTTGACCGCATGGCTACTATGCGGGCCGGGTTGCGAGCACGACTCTTACCAGACAAAACTGTTGACCTAGTCCTTAAGGCTCGTAGGCAGAGCACCAATAAGCTTTATGACATTAGGTGGGCTTCTTGGTTCGGGTTTTGCACAGCCCATGGCATTCCCCCCTTAGACCCTTCTGGTCCACAGTTCACCCAGTTTTTAGCTCACCTGTACCAGGACCGCGGCTTATCCGCCCAGACTTTGTGTGGTTACAGGTCTGCCGTTGTTCATACCGTTGCTGTGGCGACGGGCAAGAGAAACCCTGTTTTTTCGTGTGCCATTGAAGTCTCCCATCTCATTGATGCTGTGCGTAATGTCTCTGTTTCGTCCTGTGTTCGCCTTCCGCAGTGGGATGTTTTTCTGGTCCTCTCATTTTTTAGGGATAAATGTGAGCCCATGTCCTCTTTGTCCTTGAAGTTACTAACTTTTAAAACGGTTTTTCTTCTCTCCCTGGCCACTGCTAGGCGGGTTAGCGGTGTTCATGCTCTTAGTGGTCTGGGTTCCGACGTTGAGTTCAATACTTCGGATCAGTCAGTCACCTTGTCTTTTCTGCCCGAGTTTACGGCCAAGAATCAGCCTGCTCAGATTGCTTCCCCCTCAGTTACTGTTCAGAGTCTTTGCACCATTCTCGGCCCCGATGATTCGGATAGGCTCCTGTGCCCTGTCAGAGCCCTTAAGTATTACCTTAAGAGAACCTCCCCCTTCCGGGGGCACAAACGCCGTCTGTTCATCTCACTGAATGAGAAATACATGAGGGATATCTCGAAATCAACCATTTCTAGGTGGTTAGTGGGCGCTATTAAGTTAGCGTACTTAAGTGCCGACAAGTCATTGCCCTCTAACCCCCTGAGAGCCCATGAAATCCGGGCTATCAGCACATCCCTGGCTATGATCAAGGGAGTGGCGCTTTCCAGCGTTATGGAAGCAGCGTACTGGAAGTCTCAGTCCACCTTCACTAGCTTCTACCTGCGCCATTTCTCCGCCAGAAGGCAGGACGACACCTTTGGCATCAGGAAGGTGGTGCTTGCGCAGACTCCGGTTTCTCTGGCCTAACGGTAATCGTTTGTTATTTTTTGTTCTGATGTTGGTATGCATATGCTTATGCTGTTTGGGGGTATGGATGTTTTGATTGTTTATTTGTTATAATGTCCTCTCTCTTACAGGTTATCCCTGGCGTTCCAGGTCAGGTTTGTCTTGTGGGTACTGTTTTTTGGCTTAGTTGGAGTGTAACTTCAACAATGTTTTCTTACCCACCTCCTCGCTGGGAATCAACTCATTCGTAGTGAAACGGTAACATGATAGAATAGATTGAATGATTTTATTTAATATAACTATCTATTCTATCTATATACTTACCGTTTCACTACGATCAAGGTTCCCACCCACCTCCCTCCGACGAAAACATCATTGGGAAGGTTGGTTTTTAAAGAAAGAAAGAAGAAATTTTTTTATCATGACTTGAAGTTGCCTCTCCGGAAGTGACGTAGTGAGTGGGTTCCACGGCAGCTTAGTGGTATTGGCTGTGTAGACCAAGGGAAGTAATCTAGTCTTGTTAAGACTAAGAACTTTTTGGTCTTTGGTAAATTGGCATTTGCTCCAAATTGGAAGGAATAACTCATTCGTAGTGAAACGGTAAGTATATAGATAGAATAGATAGTTATATTAACTAAAATCATTCAGTTTTTTGCGTATTTCCATCATTGCAACTGTCTTGTCTGTCTCGTTATCTCTCTCTCTTGCAGTTGCCCCTCCCTTTTTTATTTTTTTTGTTTTTATTTTTTTTATTATTTTTTTTATTATTATTATTATTTTTTTTTTTATTTTTTTTTTTAGTTTGAATCCTCCAACGGGGTTCTGCCGGGGCCCTGGGCGGTCTCTGGACCCCTGCCTTTCATGGTTTTTTTATTTTCATTTTGGGTGAGTTGCACCCATGACAATGTTATTTCTTGGTTTAGACAAATGTGATGCAGTACGCGAATACCCAGCTAAAGTCGGCCAGCCACAAGAGAGAGAAAGAGAGAGAGAAAAGAAAGAGAGAAAGAGATTTGATTGATTTAAAAAATTGTTAAAAATAAACTATTAGAGATAGATGAATTCTGTTTTTTTGCCTGTTAATCTGTTGTCTCTGGCCTTTCTGAAAATATGAATAAGTCAAAAATGATCATTTACGACATTAGCCTGGTTTTCCTGTGCTGCATCACAAATGTTTATTTATTTTGAAAGCATAGTCACACAGGAAAGAGCAACTTCTGCATCACAGCATGTTTTTCTGCCGCATTCCGGCTTCATAAAGTTTGGCCCACTCTAGCCACTTGCCCTTTTTCCTGCCTGCTTCTCATCTGAGCCAGCACCACTGCTGTTCTAATCTTAAACTCGCTACCTATGCTACTTGACACTTTGACACTTTGACTGTTTAATGTCATTAACAAAATGTTCTTATGACATGGGGGGGAAAGCATCATTTTCACAGTAAAGAACAAATTTTAACTAAATATAACTAATAAGGGAAAATAACTAAAAGTGAGGAATATGAAAAATAACTTTTCAATACATTTTATGCAAATCCTTACTATTGTAAACATTTTCTCATATTAATTTCCAGATTCGCTCTCATTCATACCTATGCTACCAGAGAGAGAGAGACTGTTATCTCTATCCAGCCAGTAAGGGAGAGGTAACTAAAAGGTCAGAAAGGCCTCGAAGGCAGCAGGAGAAGAAAAAAAAGGGAGAGGTCTATTTTTGGCAGGCTCACTGCTGCTGGAAAATGGGAAAGCTTAGGGCCTAGGCAGTGAAATCTGGGTCCAACTTTCTGATGCTGAGAATGTGAGCTGTGGCGTTCCCATGCCACTTGGCCATAATGGGTAAGGTACATATGTGTCCAGTTTTCACTGGTCTCCCCCGCTAGTGTGCAACCGACACATTCCGATTTCGGAGAAGAAAAATTATTTGGAAGATTTTTTTTTTTTTTTAAGGCAGAAAGATAGTAGATGATAGAAAGCAAAGGGAAAAGGAAGAGTCAAAGAGAGTGGCAGATTAGAGGGAGGTTACAAGCACAGAACTTCCAGAAGGTGGAGGAACTATTTGTACAAAAGACCCCCCCACACACACCCCCAGGTATCCCCACGAGGGATTTAGAGCAACAACAAGCTGGAAACTTTTTGTACCGCGCAATTTGTGTGTCATTTCTCTTGTTGAGTTCACAACAAAGTAATTTTGACTGTTTTTTTGTGGTTGTTTTTTTGCGTACACAGAACTGGCATCGACGATACCACCATTTCCGGCAAGCCGTGCACATGTTTGTCAACGGGCTGCAGTCCTACTACAGAGAGAGGTGGGTGCAGGGCTCCCAGGGACCCCCATTTGGGGTCTATGATGCAGACCTGTTTTCCCTACGGATTTGTCCGTAAATATTACGTTTTGAGACCTCCGATTACGCTATTACGGTCAGCAACAAAAAAATCTGCATTTCCGCTGAACGAGTGCGGGGAAAAAAAAAGAAGAAATCGAAAGAAGGCAATGACGTTTGAGCCGTACTCGCTACTCTGTCGTCTGCTATCAAAGGTATCACTTCGAGTGATGTCCCTTGAATGAATACTTCCGGTTTATTTCTCCATGAGGTTCGAAGTGCAAAATTTCGGCAGTTGTCGAAGTTGGGTTTGGATGGGAAGTTGCAACAAAAGGTTTGACGGCAGCGAAAAAATTCTGGTGAAAGGATTTCTCGGACAGCAAAATTACGGACAGATGCCTGAAATTACTGTTTTCAGAGCTTGGGATTACTGACAGTGAAGAATTGGGGTAAACAGGTCTGATGATGCACACTAAAATTCTACAGGACCCTCTAAAAGAATGTGCAGGGGGTCCCAGGGATGCACTAGGAAATTATTTTTAGCATTCGCAATGCCACTGGGACCCTCTATCCCGCCTCTAGGACCCTCTATACTGTAAGTGAAGGAGTCCCTGGGACCCCTTGTTTTGCGGAACGATTGGTAGCTCTGTGGGTGGGTGGGTGTTACGTCACGAAACCTCCATATTTATTTATGTGTTCCCCCCTGTGGGGATACCGGGGGGTCTTTTGTATAAATAGTTCCCCCACCTTCTGGAAGTTTTGTGCTTGTAACTTCCTCTCATCTGTCACAGTCACTCTCTTTGACTCTGCCTTTTCCCTTTGCTTTACTGTCATCTACTGCTGTCTTTCTAGCCTGACCAGTTCATCCATTCTCCTTGCATTTTTGTTTTCACGAAACGCTTTCAAAAACATTTCCTCCAGCCGAAGTCGGACTTGCTGGGCCTAACTATTTCTTAGTTAGGCGCATAACGGCAGCATGACACATCTGCGCAAAATTCAGGAAATTGACAGGAAACTGTCTGACCGATCGAAGAAGAAGAAGAAGAGTTGCCTTTGTGTATTGAAATCACTGAATTTCCGTATGACTCGCATTTATTGGTTTTTAAAAAAATTTGTGTGATGATGGATTTTAGTGTCTTGCAGCAGAGTATGACTGAAACAAGAACACAAAAGACTCGCATGCACAGTGTCGTTTACATATAGTGTACACACATAAATACACACTACACACATGTGCACGCACGTACGCATGCGCACACACGCACACACACACACATATATATACATACACATACACATACACACACACGCAAACTACTACACACACACACATGCACACACTACTACACACACACACATTACTACACACACACACACACACACACACACACTATACACACACACACACACACAGACTACTACACACACACACATACTACACACACATACGTGCGCGTGTATACACACACACACTACACACACACACACAAACTACAGACAAGACAAGACAGACTAAAAATCATTGTGCTTTGCGCTGTGCTCAGGTACACAGAAACGCTGCCCTACTTCAACCATAATTACTTCTTGGAGACAGACAGACAAGACGGACTAAAAATCATCGTGCTTTGCGCTGTGCTCAGATACACAGAAGCGCTACCCTACTTAACCATAATTACTTCTTGGAGACAGACAGACAAGACGGACTAAAAATCATCGTGCTTTGCGCTGTGCTCAGATACACAGAAGCGCTACCCTACTTAACCATAATTACTTCTTGGAGACAGACAGACAAGACGGACTAAAAATCATCGTGCTTTGCGCTGTGCTCAGGTACACAGAAGCGCTGCCCTACTTCAACCATAATTACTTCTTGGAGACAGACAGACAAGACGGACTAAAAATCATCGTGCTTTGCGCTGTGCTCAGGTACACAGAAGCGCTGCCCTACTTCAACCAGGCGTGGCTGCACAACCGCTCGGCACGCCACAGTCTGTCGGACCTGGCTGGCATGGACAACCGCCTCATCTTCTTCTACAGACGTAACTGTCTGCAGGTACGTCGCGTGCCTTTACCAGGGTCCTTTACCAGGGTCCTTTACCAGGGTCCTTTACCAGGGTCCTTTACCAGGGTCCTTTACCAGGGTCCTTTTTCAGGGTCCTTTACCAGGGTCCTTTTTCAGGGTCCTTTACCAGGGTCCTTTACCAGGGTCCTTTATCAGGGTCCTTTACCAGGGTCCTTTATCAGGGTCCTTTACCAGGGTCCTTTACCAGGGTCCTTTATCAGGGTCCTTTACCAGGGTTCTTTATCAGCAGTTTTGGGGGGAAACGAGGAAGCGTTTTCAAGTCCTGGAAAGTTTGGGGGGAATTTTCCCAGAGGTTTTTGGAGAATTTCCCCAGAGGTTTGTGAAAGTTTAGGAATTTTCCCAAGGGTTTGGGAATTTGAGGTTTGTGAAAGTTTGGGAATTTTTGAGGTTTGTGAAAGTTTGGGAATTTTCCCAAGGGTTTGTGAAAGTTGGGGAATTTTCCCAAGGGTTTGTGAAAGTTTGGGAATTTGAGGTTTGTGAAAGTTTGGGAATTTTCTCAGAGGTTTGTGGAAAGTTTGGGAATTTGAGGTTTGTGAAAGTTTGGGAATTTGAGGTTTGTGAAAGTTTGGGAATTTGAGGTTTGTGAAAGTTTGGGAATTTTCTCAGAGGTTTGTGGAAAGTTTGGGAATTTTCCCAAGGGTTTGTGAAAGTTGGGGAATTTGAGGTTTGTGAAAGTTGGGGAATTTTCCCAAGGGTTTGTGAAAGTTTGGGAATTTGAGGTTTGTGAAAGTTTGGGAATTTTCCCAAGGGTTTGTGAAAGTTTGGGAATTTGAGGTTTGTGAAAGTTTGGGAATTTGAGGTTTGTGAAAGTTTGGGAATTTTCCCAGAGGTTTGTGAAAGTTTGGGAATTTTCCCAAGGGTTTGTGAAAGTTGGGGAATTTGAGGTTTTGTGAAAGTTTGGGAATTTTCCCAAGGGTTTGTGAAAGTTTGGGAATTTGAGGTTTGTGAAAGTTTGGGAATTTTCTCAGAGGTTTGTGGAAAGTTTGGGAATTTGAGGTTTGTGAAAGTTTGGGAATTTGAGGTTTGTGAAAGTTTGGGAATTTGAGGTTTGTGAAAGTTTGGGAATTTTCCCAGAGGTTTGTGGAAAGTTTGGGAATTTTCCCAAGGGTTTGTGAAAGTTGGGGAATTTGAGGTTTGTGAAAGTTGGGGAATTTTCCCAAGGGTTTGTGAAAGTTGGGGAATTTTCCCAAGGGTTTGTGAAAGTTGGGGAATTTGAGGTTTGTGAAAGTTGGGGAATGTCACCGTTTGTCCGATATTTCAGCAGTTCGAATCGGACAAGGACGTGTCTGAAGCCCTGACGTTGATGCTACACCAGATCCTGGCCTCCCTCTCTTCATCATCTTCATCATCACCATCATCGTCATTGACATCACTGTTTGTCCGATGTTTCAGCACGTGAGCGGAGAGGCCATGCAGCAGTTTGAATCGGACAAGGACGTGTCAGAAGCACCGACGCTGACACGACACCAGATCATTTCTTTACTTGGCTTTCCGATCAATATTCCTCTTCTTTTTCTCCTTATTTCTACTGTTATTATCATCATAAGGCCGGGTTCACATTAGACGCATAAGTTCCGTTCGGAAAACCCTAAATAAGTAGAAAAAAGAAGGATAAAAGTTTACGCTTATAGGGGAAATTTGGACACATATTTTCCGTTCTTTGTTTCACTTATTTATGGATTGCGCGGCACGGGTTTCAGTATGGAATATCTGCTTCTGTTTGTACACGGCCTAACTGCGTTATAGCTATTATTAATAATGTTATTCATTCGATGTTTCAACACGTGAACGGAGAAGCCATGCAGCAGTTTGAATCGGACGAGGACGCAGCACCAGATCCTGGCCTCCCTCTCATCACCATCATCATCATTAACGTCACTGTTTGTCCGATGTTTCAGCATGTGAATGGAGAGGCCATGCAGCAGTTTGATTCGGACGAGGACGTGTCGGAAGCCCTGACGCTGATGCAGCACCAGATCCTGGCCTCCCTCTCATCATCATCTTCATCATCACCATCATCGTCATTAACGTCACTGTTTGTCCGATGTTTCAGCATGTGAACGGAGAGGCCATGCAGCAGTTTGAATCGGATGAGGACGTGTCTGAAGCCCTGACGCTGATGCGGCACCAGATCCTGCCCTCCCTCGCCTTCCTCTCGCAGTCCGGGCTGGACTCTGACACCGCCGCGCTGGAGGAGCTCCGGGGCTGCTGGTGTGCCTTCCTCGAGAAGGAGCTCTCTGGTCAGTCAGTCAGCCAGCCAGGCGGGGGGGGGGCAGTGGCTGGATGCCTCATGCCTCCATACATAAGTGGCACACCATCACCGTGATTTTGAAATCCGTATATGAATCGCGAAAAGTACACTGACTTCACAAACTCAAAGAATCTTACTTTATTTGTGTATAATTCAGGGTTCCCACAAGTCCTTGAAAACTTGAAAAGTCCTGGAAAACTAGCAAGGCCTTTTCCAGGGCTTGAAAAGTGCTAGGAAAACAGCACAGGCCTTAAAGCTCCTGGAACAATCCTGGAATTCTCTTAGTCTGCTGACCAGATTCTCAACTTTCAGGCAAGCAAAACCAACACTTGATCTCTTTGAAAAAATATATATAGTAAAACTGAAAGTTACTGTAACGCTTTTTTTTTTAAAATTCAGACTTTTGACTGCCTGATATTGTGACAGCAGACGACCATGCTACTGCATGTGGACTTTTGGTGTGTGCAGGGTTTTGTAGTTTCAAATAATTAGAATAGTTTGATATTAGCATGCCTCTTACCGTAATGCTTATTATCCATATTACAAGCAGTATTTTCAGTCCTTGAAATTTACCAGCATGGTCCTGGAAAAGTCCTTGAATTTTTCTTTTAGAGATCGGGGGGGACCCTGTTACAGTAGAATAACCCCCTTCCCTACAGTATGTATGTATATATTTGTTTTTTTTATATATTGGTGACATGTTTCAGGCATGAAAGAATTCCGCGTTTCGCGGAAAATCCACGTAAATTTTTTAATACTTCCACGGGAAAAAAAAAAATCCACGTAAAGGACCGATCTTGCCGTATTCTTATATCTACAAGTCTCTATTTGGCGATTCTGAAACTGGTTAACCGGAAGTCGCTTTAGCTCACTCGCTTCAATTGTGCGAAGGAAGGCGAAATGAGTTGCTCCCGCTCAACAAAAGTAGCGATGTTAGCTGAAAATGTGTGTGGAAGGCTATTTGTGCCGACCAAATTTTCAGACCCCCTCCTCGCTGAATAAAACTTGTGACGTGAGGTAGGTGAAAAGGTGGTCGGAAATTTATTTTTGTGAACGTTGTGCACGCCCCCCCCACCCCCCACCCCCCCCGTCGGGTGTAAATCTGGGTGGAAGGATTTCTCAGACGAAAATGTTTTCCTCTTTTTTGATCTTCATCCACTTTCATGCCTGATGTTTTTCGATCAACCTTCTCTTCCCTCCCGCGGGGATACCGGGGGGGTCTTATGTATAAATAATTCCCCCACGTTCTGGAAGTTCTGTGATTGTAACTTCCTCTAATTTGTTACTCTCTCTTTGACTCTGCCTTTTCCCTGTGCTTGCTGTCATCTACTATCTTTCTGCCTTTCCGGTCCATTCTCCTTGCCTTTTTCTTTTTCTCTCCAAGAAACCACTTTCAGAAAGATTTCCTCCAGCCGAAGTCGGACTTGCTGGGCCTAACTATTTCTTTACTTAGGCGCATGACGGCAGCATGACGCATCTGCGCTCATAATTGACAGGAAACTATCTGAGCGATCGAAGAAAAAGAAGAAGCACCTTCTCTTCCAATTTATTGGCTCACTCTAGTCTATAGTATGATAGTTGTTCGGTTGTGTGTATGTGTGTCCATGGTCTAATCTCCAAATTTTAACGTTGGCATTTTCTCGGGAAATAGATGGCATACATTGTTCAAACTTTGCACATATATAGATGTCTATGCAAGCTTTCAAACGATAATGGTTTGAATAATTAAATACTTTAAAAAAAATTGTAAACAGATAACATTTTAGATTAGAGGGTATTCAACAGGCAACATGAGTTAAGAAACTCATCAACACTGAAAGCCTCAATAGCTCATTGGTAGAGTGTCTGTCATGCCAATGGTTCCTGGTCCCGATTCTCGGCACGGGCATTTAAAAAAATTTTTTTTTTTAGTTGTATCCATTAACGATAGTTTTAAATTTGATTGGCAATCTTGTACTTTAGACACACCCCCCTCAATCTTTGTTTGTTGTTGTCCCACATGTTCCTGTTCGAGTGAACCTTGAAGGCTTTGCCTCTTTTTTTTTTTTTCAGACAACAAAGTGGAGGAGCTTCAGAACTTCCTGACGGCCATGTTCGAGTCGTTCGCGGACGTGAAGTTCGAGTGAGCCTTGAAGGCTTTGCCTCTTTGTTTTTTCAGAGAACAAAGTGGAGGAACTTCAGAACTTCGCGGACGTTCCTGTTCGAGTGAGCCTTGAAGGCTTTGCCTCTTGTTTTTTCAGAGAACAAAGTGGAGGAGTTTCAGAACTTCCTGACGGCCATGTTCGAGTCGTTCGCTGACGTTCCTGTTTGAGTGAGCCTTGAAGGCTTTGCCTCTTGTTTTGTTTTTTTTTTCAGAGAACAAAGTAGGAGGAGCTTCAGAACTTCGCGGATGTTCCTGTTCGAGTGAGCCTTGAAGGCTTTGCCTCTCTTGTTTTTTCAGAGAACAAAGTGGAGGAGTTTCAGAACTTCCTGACGGCCATGTTCGAGTCGTTCGCTGACGTTCCTGTTTGAGTGAGCCTTGAAGGCTTTGCCTCTTTTTTTTTTTTTCAGAGAACAAAGTGGAGGAGCTTCAGAACTTCGTGGACGTTCTGTTCGAGTGAGCCTTGAAGGCTTTGCCTCTTTTTTTTTTTTCAGAGAACAAAGTGGAGGAGCTTCAGAACTTCCTGACGGCCATGTTCGAGTTGTTCGCGGACGTTCCTGTTCGAGTGAGCCTTGAAGGCTTTGCCCTCTTTTTTGTTTTTTCAGACAACAAAGTGGAGGAGCTTCAGAACTTCCTGACGGCCATGTTCGAGTCGTTCGCAGACGTGAAGTTCGAGCGGCCGCGGAGCGTGAGGCTGGGCGACATGGCCGGCCTCTCCGCCCAGTACGCCTCGGCCATGAGCAGGGCGCGCCAGGCCGGGGACATCCAGCGAGCCCTGGCCGTCAGATAGACGGAGAGAGGAGAGAGAGAGAGGTGGAGGAGGAGAGAGAGAGATACGGATGAAACCATGTGGCAGGAATCCTCATTTTTTTTTGGGGGGGGGGGGGCTTTCGTTCGTTGTTTTTTTGCGATACTTTTATTGGAGAATAATTAACGCTGAAAATGAGAGAAAAAGGAATGGTCGTATTGTTGACTGAAGTGAAATCTGTCCGTAGATGCTCCGGTTTTCATTAGTAAAAGTCAGGGGACATCCAAGCAAGCCTTGGCTGTCAGATGGAGAGATGGAGAGGAGGATCGAGAGAGAGAGGAGGAGGAGAGAGAGAGAGTAAAGAGTAGAGTGGGTGAGTAACTATGCGAGAGAGAGAGAGGAGGAGAGAGAGAGTAAGAGAGTAAGAGTTGGGTGGTAACTATGCGAGAAGAGAGAGAGAGGAGGAGAGAGAGGAGTAAGAGTAGAGTGGGTGGTAACTATGCGAAGAGAGAGAGAGAGGATGATAGAGAGAGAGTAAAAGACTAGAGTGGGTGGTAACTCTGAGAGAGAGAGAGAGGAGGAGAGAGAGAGAGTAGAGAGTAGAAGTGGGTGGTAACTATTGCGAGAGAGAGAGAGAGAGGAGGAAAAAGAGAGAGAGTAAAATGAGTATAGTGGTGGTAACTATGCGGAGAGAGAGAGATAGAGAGGAGAGATAGAGAGAGAGAGTGAGAGAAAGATAGATAGAGAGAGAGAGAGAGAGGAGGAAGGAGAGAGAGACAGATAGAGTGGGTGGTAACTATGGTCTAGAGAGAGAGAGAAGGGGGGGTGGGAGAGAGAGAGAGAGAAAGGGCATCGCTACACTGCCTACGATCCGCTGTCAATGCGATGCGATTGTGGACGATGCGAGTCATGATTCGCGCGTGACGAGATTCACGTCTTTGGGTCTACTGGGGAGTATTTAGAGCAAGTGGGTAGAAAATTTTTTTTGTCTTTTCTTCCCCCAGACGGAAGCATTTCAACGCGCCCTCACATCGTCACAATCGTTTCCGCGTCCGACATCGAATCGTATGCATTGTGCAGGCCCTTTAACCCCTTGACTGTAACACCCCTTGACGAATGCCATGTAACCGTATCACATACTGACGCTGTAGTTTGATGATGCATATGAGCTTACTAAGAGGTTGTTGGCAACTAAGTTGTCCACTTAAATATATAGGTCTGCATGGTAAACCCCGAGTCCTAGTTTTGTTACTTAACCTTTTCGATTTAGTAGACAGAATTTTGGTGGACAAGCCGATCGAGACACTAAAAATTGTGTTTAGTTGTGAACTAGTCGTTATTCATTGTTTTTGTTTTGTTGTTTTTTTTGGTTGTTTTTTTTGGTTGTGTTCTCATGTTTTCTCCATGAGGAAACTGTATAAAAAAAAAAAAAAAAAAAAGACTACTAATTACAATTGCTTATCTGTTTACCCCCTCAAAAACAACAAAATTGAGTTTTGTGTTTTGAGTTTTCCCCCTCTCGCTTCTCTCCTCTGTCGATCTCGAACTCTTCCCAATTTTCAAATATTTGTATGATTTTTGATTAATCATTCCAACACTTGCGCAGGTTGTCAACTTGGTCCAGTGTATACTTGTTTAGTAAGCTCATATGCATCAAACTACAGAAGCGTGTTTCCCTTTGGTCTGTGACTGCGCACTGAAAACGGATTCCCTTCGATGCATTAGTAAGGGTCAGTCTAGTTTTTGAAAACTAGCTAGTAGCATTCCAGTCCGGCATTCATGCTTTGAAGACTAACATTAGTTTCACACTTGCCTAGTACAATGTAGGTCTAACTAAGCAGTTGCAACTTGGTCAGTTGTATACTAGTTTTAGTAAGGCTCTCTATGCATCAAACTACTGATGACGTACGTCAGATGAAGAGGCTAACTGATGATGCTGGCTTTGGCTCTAAACCAGGCTAACAGAGTTTTATTTAATCTCCCCGACCACATTTGTTTTGCCAGATTGGCTTCCATCAGTTTGTCTTTTTCATGCATGACTTTGACTGTCATTTTCTCTTGGCAGTCAAGGTGGTTAAAAAGGGTAGAGATGGTGGAAATTGGTGATGGAGAGAGAGACGGGGCGGGGGTGGGGGGGGGGGGGGGGGGGGGCAAGAGAGACAGTAAAGGTTGGAAATCGTGTGAGAAGTGTGTGGTTTTGTCATATGCTTATCTAGCTTGAGCTGAGCAATTGGGGGAACCTTTTTGGTTGCCAAAGTGCTGAAAATGGAACGTTGATTTTTTTGTTCTCGTTTTTTTTTTTGTTTTCTCTCAGGGAGATGAAAAGAAAGAGATTAAATGCGCTGAGAGATGGGCAGAGAGATGTAATGGAGATGAGAAAGATGAAGCGTGCGCTAAAGAATTTCACTTGGAGATGCGAGATTTGATCAAGATTTTAGACACACGGTTGGAGAAAATCGGCGAAAGGAGAAATGAGGTAGGCCGAGTGATGTAAAGGCCTTTGGGAGAAATTAACGAGGTTTGGCTTGTAGATGAGATGGGAGAAGATGGCTTGAGAGATGGAATTGGAGATTCAAAATGAGAGAACGTTTTGAAGATTTTGGTGTGTGATCATTTTGCAAGGGGGTTGGCTTTGGGTGATGACGTATCAGCTTGAAGTTCACAAATGCTTAGCGTAACCGTAGTTAACAACGAAATCACATTCTTTCGCCTTAATTCTCATCAACTTTTCTAAGCACATGGGGGGGCAAATACATTTCGCCCAGTACATCCTCTTGCTCTCCCACCAAGCACATCAGCTATGCCAAGCAACCCTGCCATTTTGTTTGTCTATTCATTAGAGCTCATGTCCGTGATTTTTTTTTTTTTGTTTCCCCTCCGCCCGTTTAAAGGGCAAAGCATGCTCGCGTGAAAATAAACTAATAGTTACTCCCCCCAACTCTTGTCAGTTGAGAATGCCAACGGGCAGACAGAGCCAAGGGAACCTTTACAAACACCTTTAATTAAATAAAATAATTAACCCTTTTCAAAAGATTTCAAACAAGATTCAACGG
>CM065713.1:7653180-7693180 GCA_017654935.2 Phymorhynchus buccinoides
CGCGAAAGCTCATAATAAGCACAGTCCAAACAACAGATTTTAATATACAAGGTGGTTCAGCAAATGATATATCAACGGTAAATGTGTCAAGCCGTCACCATACCAAAAACCAAAGAATCACATCGGGAGTTATTTTGTGGGGAGAAAAACAACACCAAAAGTTTTTTTTTTGGAAAAACGAAGCATATTTATGCATTCGTGTCTCACACCACACTAAAGCGCGCTCATTCACGCACACACGCCCCCCCACGCATGCATATATACACAACACTAGCCACCGCGACCTGCATATACCGTGAATGAAAAACCGTTTCGATTTTTTAGTTAGATACTAGTCAGCTCTCTAATTTTCCCCGCCACCTTCCACCAAAGCTCGTACTTCTAACGCTTTCATCTGGTTAATGAGTTGTGAATAGAAGACGTCCTCAAATCAGATCTGAGTTAAGACAAACCACGTATCTTCTTTCTTTTCAAGTTGTACATTTTTTTTTTTTCTTTTCTTAAGTAATTTTAACAAATTGCAGGACTTGACTCGCAATGTCTTGAACATATTCATTGTGGTCAACACTTTAATTTTTTAAACATTTTTTTTTCCATTTTTCTAAAAACCTACCAAAATTTGAGATACGAGTTTTTTTCGATAACACATACACGAGCAATACAACACACACATGGCATAGTATACACACGCGTCGTGTTTTTTCACGCACGACACACGCTTTTTTAATTTTCCAATACAATTATGTACACACACAAGTTACCATAGCCCTTGCACGTAAGATCAAATCACCTGACACTTCCCTGTTCTCATCTGGCCGTACAGTCTCATTGTTTTAGGTTAGGTTAGGTACATTGATAGTCACAGAGGTTCTCTGTTACTTCGGGTTGCTCCCCACCTGGAGAGCGCTTCGCAGCCAGAGGCGTTTTTTGTGACTGATGAGGAAGGACGGGGAGGGGTAAAATTTTGACCAATGACACTTTTTCGTTGCAATTTGGGGTCATATTATCCAAAAGACTCCTATTTGTCTTAGCTTTTGGAAGTAAGATAGACGCTTATTTTATATACGTCAAAGAGATTAGCTGTCCGAGTAGTTACTCGCATTCTCTGTCTCATCAAACAACAGTAAAAAAAAAAATCATAGGAATCGTCGCTTAGAAACCAAGAATGCGAGTTAACTCGGACATGCTGAATTTATGACCATTGCACTCTTTGATGTCTTAGCATCACCATGCAGTACTTCAATCCAGTGCTGCGGAGGGCTAAGATTTCGTGTGAGTTTTTTTAACTTCTACTTTCAAGTGCATTCACACATCCTTTCAAATTTTGGCATTGTATATGGTCAGGGGCATGTTTTGCATCAGTGTGGGCAAAATTTCAATGTAGATATCTTTATGTTCCTGAGACAACAAAAATGAACATAAAGTGCCACCCAAAAAACAACGCAGTGCGTCACCTAAGGTTCACACCAACACTATTCTTTTCGCTTCAACGTCCAAACTTTTTCACTGCTTTTAAATTGATCTGGGTAGTCAACAATATCCTTCTGCAGTATCGGGGATTCTTCTGAACGTATATAAAATAGGGTCTATCCTTACTTCCAAAATCTAAGACAATAGGGTCTTTGGATGATAGACCCCCGTTTGATGCCTTTTAGTGACATACAGGGAAACCCATTTAGTACGAGTACGGTTTAAACGAGAGCCCGTGTTTAACGATTTGTTTCAAAATTCCCGACCACAAGCATACTTTTTCCTTGTTAAATAATTCTGCATACAACAAGCTCGCTTTTGGTTCATCTGTATGAACCGTAGCCAACGAGCATCTTGCATATAACGTACAATTCATTGATTCCCAAAGTCAAACTTTTATGCAAAACCTACATTGTTAGAACAAGAACGCACTTACAACCCCACCGCCAATCCCAAAGTCAAGCTTTCTGGCACAACTACCTGGCTAGAACGAGAACACAATGACACACTGACAACAGCATCGCCATCTTGATTGACACCTCGGTTCGATACTTCGTATGAGATTCTTCTGGCATTGTGTATTGGCCGCTATACACATTTACAACTTGTGTGTTTGTCAGCGCAATGCACGTGTGCTAACGTACACTTGAGCTTACCGGAGCTCTTTGCGCACGTGATCTTCTAGTGACTTCGCGGGAAATGTTTATAAACTTTCTCTTAAAAGTCGGTGTGTGTGTATTTTTAGTTTTTGAATTGTGTATCGTGTTTGTAATAAACTGTTTTTAAATGTGTATATCGTAATTCGTTCGTAAACAACCTGTGGTTACAGGATACTGGGCTTACAACTCATCTGGCTTTGTTGGTGTATGTGTGTTTGTTCTTCCACGTTTTGCTGTCCCTATTTTCACATGTGTTACCAAACATCGCACATCAACAGTAGATGCGAGGACCCATTTGATAGGTTCGTAGACAGGGTTTTTGCAAAATCGATAAAATGGTGTGAGAAAGAGCAAAGTGACCATACAACAGAGTAAATTTGCCCTACCCTCCCCTGGATCTATCGTACTAAAACGGGGTTTCACTGTAGATGTTGCGAATCCTGTGGTGCTTTCAAATTCGACTTTGGTCTGGTGAAAGGGGTTAAATGGCTCTTTTTGGTTGCCCGTTGCATCTCAACTGACAAGAGTTGGGGGGAGTAACTATTAGTTTATTTTCATGCCGAGCATGCTTATTGCTTTAATGCATTTAAACCGGGAGGGGAAAAAAAAAATCACGGACATGAAGCTCTAAGAATAGACAAAACACATGGCAGGGTCGGTTGGCTTGGCAAGTGAATGTCTTCTTTGGTGGGAGAGCAGTCAGAAGTGATTTAGCTGTGCGAATTGTATTTGCCCCCCACTTTGCCCCCCCATGGTGCTAGAAAAGTTGATGAGCATTAAGGCGAAAGAATGTTGATTTCGTTACTACGGTTACGCATAAGCAGCTAGTTCAGTTGTTGAAACTTTTACAGTACTTACCGCACACTCACATAAGCACAACACAACAAAATCTTGAATGGTTTACTGAAAATGATTCACACACAACCAAAATTTTCTCTCAAAACGTCCTCTACTCATTTTTGGAATCTCCAATTCCATCTCTCCAAGCAACATGGGTACTCCCATCTCATCTCCAACCAAAAACCTCGTTATAATTTCTCCAAAAAGGCGCCATTATACACTCACTCGGCACATACCTCATTTCTCTTTCTCCGATTTCTAACCACCCCCAGTGTGTCTAAAATCTTGCTCAATATTCGTAGAACATCTCCTCGCTACTGCTTCTCCCAAGTTTGAATCTCTTTAGAAGCGCACGCTTCATCTCTTCGATTCCACATCTCTCTCCTCTCATACCAAACCTCACGTTATTTCTCTTCTTCCAAACACTCGGCATACCTTCAACTATGCATCATTTTTTTTCTCTCATCCGATTTCTCCATCTTTTCATGCATATCACACGAAGCCCTATAGGACTCATTTATATGTCTGGCGTGCACGCTTCATCTCTTCTCATCTCCATTCCATCTCTCTGCCCATCTCTGCAGCGCATTTTAATCTCTTTCTTTTCATCGTCCCTGAGAGAAAACCAAAAAAAAAAAAACGAGATAAAAAAAATCACCGTATCCATCTTTTCTCAGGCACTTTGGGCAAAAGAGGTCCCGGCCCCACATTTGCTCAGCCTCAAGCTAGCTAGACGCATATGACACCCACAGGATCACCTTCTCTGGCGGTTAACACGATTCCTTTCCGCACCTTTACTTTCTCATCTCATGGGCTCCTTACTTTCTCTCTCTCGCCTCACCTCCCCCCCCCCCCCAGCCCGCCACCACCCCCCCCGCCCCGTCTCGTTCTCTCCCTACTTCAAACAATTTCCACCATTCTCTACCCCTTGACTGCCAAGAGAAAATGATCAGTCACATATATTCATGTGCATTGAAAAAGGAGCAACTGATGGAGCCAATCTGGTGCAAAAAATGGTCTGGGAATGTATCCTGGGAATACCAACTAACACTACGTCTACATAGATGTCTTTAGAACCAAAGTCCAGTCATATCAAGTTATTCTATTACCATTCATGTTGCTCGAGAGACGTCATCAGTGATGTCCAAACTATGGTCAGTATTGTCAGTATCTTTGATACGTTACATGGCAGTCAAGGGGTTAAGTCTGGCGCGTGCCACACTGCATAACGTTTCGATGTCCGTAAAACTGCGAAAACGATTTGATTTACGTTGACAATGCGAGGTCGCGATTCGCGTTGAAATGCTTCCGTCTGGGAATTTTTATTTTTTTTACCACTTTCGCTCTACATACTCGCAGTAGACCCAAAGACGTTGAAGAGTATGAATTGTGTCAATACACGCGACTAATCATGGCCACACACGCATCGTCACAATCGCATCGCATCGACATGTAGTTGTGACAGCGGATCTGTAAGGCAGTTGTAGCGAGACCCCTTTCTCTCTCCCTCTTCCCCCCCCCCCTCTCTCTCTCTCTCTAATAGTTTTACCACCACTCTAATACTCTTTACTCTTCTCTCGATCCCCCTCTCCTTCTCTCTCTCTCTCCTTCTCTCCCTCCTCTCTGCTCTCCTCCTCCCTCCATCTCTCCAATCTGAACGGCCAAGGCTTTGCTTGGATGTCCCCTGACTTTTACTAATGAAAACCGGAGCATCTACGGACAGATTTCACTTCAGTCAACAATACGACCATTCCTTTTTCTCTCATTTTCAGCGTTAATTATTCTCCAATAAAAGTATCGCAAAAAAACAACGAAGCCCCCCCCCAAAAAAAAAATAAATCAGGATTCCTGTCCACAATTCATTTCATCCGTATCTCTCTCTCTCCCCCTCTCCGTCCTCCTCCAACCTCTCTCTCTCTCTCTCTCGCTCCCTCTCTGTCTATCTGACGGCCAAGGCTCGCTGGATGTCCCCGGCCTGGCGCGCCCTGCTCATGGCCGAGGCGTACTGGGCGGAGAGGCCGGCCATGTCGCCCAGCCTCACGCTCCGCGGCCGCTCGAACTTCACGTCTGTGAACGACTCGAACATGGCCGTCAGGAAGTTCTGAAGCTCCTCCACTTTGTTGTCTGAAAAAAAGCAAAAAAGAGGCAAAGCCTTCAAGGCTCACTCAAACAGGAACGTCCGCGAACATACTCGAACATGGCCGTCAGGAAGTTCTGAAGCTCCTCCACTTTGTTCTCTGAAAAAAAAAAGAGGCAAAGCCTTCAAGGCTCACTCGAACAGGAATGTCCACGAAGTTCTGAAGCTCCTCCACTTTGTTCTCTGAAAAAAAAAAGAAGAGGCAAAGCCTTCAAGGCTCACTCAAACAGGAACGTCAGCGAACGACTCGAACATGGCCGTCAGGAAGTTCTGAAACTCCTCCACTTTGTTCTCTGAAAAAAACAAGAGGCAAAGCCTTCAAGGCTCACTTGAAACAGGAACGTCCGCGAAATGAGTTCTGAAGCTCCTCCACTTTGTTCTCTGCAAAAAAAACGAAAAGAAGCAAAGCCTTCAAGGCTCACTCAAACAGGAACGTCAGCGAACGACTCGAACATGGCCGTCAGGAAGTTCTGAAACTCCTCCACTTTGTTCTCTGAAAAAACAAGAGGCAAAGCCTTCAAGGCTCACTCGAACAGGAACATGTCCGCGAAGTTCTGAAGTTCCTCCACTTTGTTCTCTGAAAAAACAGAAGAGGCAAAGCCTTCAAGGCTCACGTCGAACGTTCACGTCAGCAGAACGACTCGAACATGGCCAGTCAGGAAGTTTTTCTGAAGCTCCTCCACTTTGTTGTCTGAAACAAAAAGAGAAAAAGAGGCAAAGCCTTCAAGGTTCACTCGAACAGGAACATGTGGGACAAAACAACAAACAAAGATTGAGGGGGGTGTCTAAAGTACAAGATTGCCAATCAAATTTAAAACTATCGTTAATGGATACAACTAAAAAATTTTTTTTAAAAATTGCCCGTGCCGAGAATCGGACCCAGAACCATTGGCATGACAGACACTCTACCAATGAGCTATTGAGGCTTTCAACTGTTGATGAGTTTCTTAACTCATGTTGCATCACTGTTGAATAACCCACTAATCTAAAATGTTATCTGTTTGCTATCTGTTTGCAGTGGGGTTTTAATTATTCAAATCATTATTGTTTGAAAGCTTGCATAACCATCTATGTGTATGCAAAGTTTGAACAATGTATGCCTTCTATTTCCTGAGAAAATGCCAACGTTAAAATTTGGAGATTAGACCATGGGCACACACGTGCACACGAAGGCACACATGTCTCACACCGCTGTATAGACCACCTATACAACTATCATACTATAGACTAGAGTGAGCCAATAAATTGGAAGAGAAGGTGCTTCTTCTTTTTTTTCGATCGCTCATGATAGATTTCCTGTCAAGTAATGGGGCGCTAAGATGCGGTCATGCTGCGTCATAGATGCGTCTTTGCTATCGTCACGCGCCCAAGTAAGAAATAGTTATGGCTAGCCCAGCAAGTCCGACTTTGGCTGGAGGAAATCTTTCTGAAAGCAGTTTCTTGGAGAGAAAAAGAAAAAGGCAAGGAGAATGGACCAGTGAGAAAGAATGATAGCAGATGACAGTAAACAAAGAAAAAAAGGCAGAGTCCAATAGAGAGAGTAACAAATTAGAGGAAGTTACAAGCACAGAACTTCCAGAAAGTGGGGGAATTTATTTATACAAAAGACCCCCCGGTATCGCGCCGAGGGAGGGAAGAGAAGGTTCTGGATCGAAAAACATGTCACCGATATATAAAAAAAACCAAATATATACATACATACTGTAGGGAAGGGGGTTATTCTACTGTAACAGGGTCCCCCCCCCGATCTCTAAAAGAAAAATTCAAGGACTTTTCCAGGACTATTCCAGGACCATGCTGGTAAATTTCAAGGACTGAAAATACTGCTTGTAATATGGATAATAAGCATTACGGTAAGAGGCATGCTAATATCAAACTATTCTAATTACTTGAAACTAACAAAACCCTGCACACAACAAAAGTCCACATGCAGTAGCATGGTCATCTGCTGTCACAATATCAGGCGGTCAAAAGTCTGAATTAAAAAAAACTTAAGCGTTACAGTGTACTAACTTTCAGTTTTACTATATATATTTTCTGAGAGATCAAGTGTTGGTTTTGCTTGCCTGAAAGTTGAGAATCTGGTCAGCAGAATTACAAAATTCCAGGACTTTTCCAGGAGCCTTAGGGCCTGTGCTGTTTTTCCACCCAGCACTTTTCAAGCCCTAAGCCTCTTTGAAAAAGGCCTTGCTAGTTTTCAAGGACTTTTCAAGTTTTCAAGGACTTGTGGGAACCCTGAATTATACACAAATAAAGTAAGATTCTTTGAGTTTGTGAGTGTCAGTGTACTTTTCGCGATTCATATCCGGATTTCAAAATCATGGTGATGGTGTGCCCACTTATGTATGGAGGCATGAGGCATCCAGCCACTGCCCCCCCCCCTACCCCAGTCCCTTGGCTTGCTGGCTGGGGACTGACTGACTGACCAGAGAGCTCCTTCTCCGAGAGAAGGCACACCAGCAGCCCCGGAGCTCCTCCAGCGCGGCGGTGTCAGAGTCCAGCCCGGACTGCGAGAGGAAGGCGAGGGAGGGCAGGATCTTGGTGCCGCATCAGCGTCAGGGCTTCAGACACGTCCTCGTCCGATTCAAACTGCTGCATGGCCTCTCCGTTCACATGCTGAAACATCGGACAAACAGTGACGTTAATGACGATGATGGTGATGATGAAGATGATGATGATGAGGGAGGCACAGGATCTGATGCCGCATCATGCCGTCAGGGCTTCCGACACGTCCTCGTCCGATTCAAACTGCTGCATGGCCTCTCCATTCACGTGCTGAAACATCGGACAAACAGTGACGTTAATGACGATGATGGTGATGAGAGGGAGGCCAGGATCTGGTGCTGCGTCCTCGTCCGATTCAAACTGCTGCATGGCTTCTCCATTCACGTGCTGAAACATCGAATGAATAACATTAATAATAATAGCTATAACGCAGTTAGGCTGTGTACACACAGAAGCGGATATTCCATACGGAAACCGTGCGAGCGCAATCCATAAATAAGTGAAACAAAGAACGGGGGAAAACTAACAATATGTGTCCGAATTTCCCCTATAAGCGTAAACTTTTATACCTTTTTTCTACTACTTATTTAGGGTTTTCCATACGGAATTTATGCGTCTAATGTGAACCCCGGCCTTATGATGATAATAACAGTAGAAATAAGAGAGAAAAAAGAAGAGGAATATTGATTCGGAAAGCCAAGTAAAGAAATGATCTGGTGTCCGTGTCCAGCTGTCGGTGCTTCTGACACGTCCTCGTCCAATTCAAACTGCTGCATCGGCCTCTCCGTTCACTTTGTGCTGAAACATCGGACAAACGAGTGATGTCAATGACGATGATGGTGATGAGAAGATGATGATGAGAGGGGCCCCCCCGGCCACGATTTCTGTGGTCGCATCAACGTCAGGGCTTCAGACCACGTCCTCGGTTACCGAACTGCTGCAATATCGGACAAACGGTGACATTCCCGTTAACTTTCACAAACCTCAAATTCCCCAACTTTCACAAACCCTTGGGAAAACTTCCCCAAACCTCTGGAAAAATTCCTAAACTTTCACAAACCTCAAATTCCCAAACTTTCACAAACCCTTTGAAAAATTCCCAAACTTTCACAAATCTCTGGGAAAATTCCCAAACTTTCACAAACCTCAAATTCCCAAACTTTCACAAAACCTTGGGAAAATTCCCAAACTTTCACAAACCCTTGGAAAAATTCCCAAACTTTCACAAACCCTTGGGAAAATTCCCAAACTTTCACAAACCTCAAATTCCCAAACTTTCCACAAACCTCAGAAAATTCCCAAACTTTCACAAACCTCTGGGAGATATTCCCAAACTTTCACAAACCTCAAATTCCACAACTTTCAGCACGAACCTCAAATTCCCCAACTTGTCTAACTTTCACAAACCTCTGGGAAAATTCCCAAACTTTCACAAACCCTTTGGGAAAATTCCCAAACTTTCACAAACCTCTGGGAAAATTCCCAAACTTTCACAAACCTCAAATTCCCAAACCCTTGGGAAAATTCCCAAACTTTCCACAAACCCTTGGGAAAATTCCCAAACTTTCACAAACCTCTGGGGAAATTCCCAAACCTCTGGGAAAATTCCCCAACTTTCACAAACCCTTGGGAAAATTCCCCAAACTTTCACAAACCTCTGGGAAAATTCCCCAAAACTTTCACAAACCTCTGGGAAAATAGGGAAAACCCCCAAACTTTCCAGGACTTGAAAACGCTTCCTCGTTTCCCCCCAAAACTGCTGAAAAAGGACCCTGGTAAAGGACCCTGAAAAAGGACCCTGGTAAAGGACCCTGATAAAGGACCCTGATAAAGGACCCTGATAAAGGACCCTGATAAAGGACCCTGGTAAAGGACCCTGAAAAAGGACCCTGGTAAAGGACCCTGATAAATGACCCTGGTAAAGGACCCTGGTAAAGGACCCTGGTAAATGACTCTGGTAAAGGCTTGCGACGTACCTGCAGACAGTTACGTCTGTAGAAGAAGATGAGGCGGTTGTCCATGCCAGCCAGGTCCGACAGACTGTGGCGTGCCGAGCGGTTGTGCAACCACGCCTGGTTGAAGTAGGGCAGCGCTTCTGTGTACCTGAGCACAGCGCAAAGCACGATGATTTTTAGTCCGTCTTGTCTGTCCGGCTGTCTCCAAGAAGTAATTATGGTTGAAGTAGGGCAGCGCTTCTGTGTACCTGAGCACAGCGCAAAGCACAATGATTTTTAGTCTGTCCTGTCTTGTCTGTCTGTCTCCAAGAAGTAATTATGGTTGAAGTAGGGCAGCGCTTCTGTGTACCTGAGCACAGCGCAAAGCACGATGATTTTTAGTCCGTCTTGTCTGTCCGTCTGTCTCCAAGAAGTAATTATGGTTGAAGTAGGGCAGCGCTTCTGTGTATCTGAGCACAGCGCAAAGCACGATGATTTTTAGTCCGTCTTGTCTGTCCGTCTCCAAGAAGTAATTATGGTTGAAGTAGGGCAGCGCTTCTGTGTATCTGAGCACAGCGCAAAGCACGATGATTTTTTAGTCCGTCTTGTCTGTCCGTCTCCAAGAAGTAATTATGGTTGAAGTAGGGCAGCGCTTCTGTGTATCTGAGCACAGCGCAAAGCACGATGATTTTTTAGTCTGTCTGTCTGTCTGTCTCCAAGAAGTAATTATGGTTGAAGTAGGGTAGCGCTCCTGTGTACCTGACAGACATGCCTACCCCCAAATTTGCTTTTCAGGAACACACACACTTAAGATCAGTAACAGAGCATGATTTTCAGGAACATAGCTTCCGTCCAGCATCCATCTTCATGGAATTCGCGCACTCCGACGCTTGAAGCTGCCAAGCGCGTAGCCAGGCAAATTTGGCTCGACCTTGGTGAAAGACGATTGGTTGAAAAGCTCTCTCGGAAAACTTCGGGGCTGACTTTCATAAGCTTTCGGTATTGCTTTCCCGCCTCTCTCTCTCTCTCGCAGACGCTAAACCACCAGCCGGCATCGTAATTTGTTGTTGTTGATGTTTTAATTTTTCCCGTAACATGCGCCTGTTTTCCGTATTTTCGGAACACACTGCCAAAATCAATACATTTCTGTAACAAATACGGATAACCCGTGACGGTAGGCATGTCTGACCTGAGCACAGCGCAAAGCACAATGATTTTTAGTCTGCCTGTCTTGTCTGTCTGTCTCCAAGAAGTTGACTGTCCTTTTCGGAGCCTATGTTCAACTCTTCCTAGAAAAACAACCTCCATCATAAGACCCCCTCCAATTTCAGACCGATTTTTCCTGACTTTTTGGAAGTCTTTAAATAGAGGTTTGACTGTATACAGCATTTGTGACCATAACAATAATGGACCTTTTTAGTGTGTGAGTGTGTGTGTGTGTGTGTGTGTGTGTGTGTGTGTGTGTGTGTGGTAGTAGTGTGTGTGTGTGTGTGTGTGTGTGTAGTGTAGTGTGTGTGTGTGTGTGTGTGTGTGCGTGTGTGTGTGTAGTAGTGTGTGTGTGTGTATGTGTGTGTGTGTGTGTAGTAGTATGTGTGTGTGTGTGTGTGTGGTGTGTGTGTGTGTGGTAGTAGTAGTAGTAGTAGTAGTAGTAGTGGTGGTGGTGGTGTGTGTGTGTGTGTGTGTGTGTGTGTGTGTGTGGTAGTAGTAGTGTGTGTGTGTGTGGGGGGGGGGGGGGGTTGTTGTGTGTGTGTGTGTGTGTGTGTGTGTGTGTGTGTGTGTGTGTTGTGTGTGTGTGTGTGTGTGTGTAGTGTGTGTGTGTGGGTGGGTGGGGGGGGGTGGTTGGGGGGTGTATTTTGTGTGTGTGTGTGCAGTGTATGTGTGTACGCGTACACGTATTGTGTGTGTGTGTGTAGTGTGTATGTGTGTGTGTAGTAGTGTGTGTGTGTGTGTGTGTATGTAGTGTGTGTGTGTGTGTGTGTGTGTGGTAATGTGTGTGTTGTGTAGTAGTGTGTGCGTGTGTGTGTGTGTGTAGTAGTTTGCGTGTGTGTGTATGTGTATGTATATATATGTGTGTGTGTGTGTGTGTGTGTGTGTGCGTGTGCGCATGCGTACGTGCGTGCACATGTGTGTAGTGTGTATTTATGTGTGTACACTATATGTAAACGACACTGTGCATGTGAGTCTTTTGTGTTCTTGTTTCAGTCATACTCTGCTGCAAGACACTAAAATCCATCATCACACAAAAAAATTTTAAAACCAATAAATGCGAGTCATACGGAAATTCAGTGATTTCAATACACAAAGGCAACTCTTCTTCTTCTTCTTCGATCGGTCAGACAGTTTCCTGTCAATTTATGAGCGCAGATGCGTCATGCTGCCGTTATGCGCCTAACTAAGAAATAGTTAGGCCCAGCAAGTCCCGACTTCGGCTGGAGGAGGAAATGTTTTTGAAAGCGTTTCGTGAAAAAAAAAATGCAAGGAGAATGGATGAACTGGTCAGGCTAGAAAGACAGCAGTAGATGACAGTAAAGCAAAGGGAAAAGGCAGAGTCAAAGAGAGTGACAGATGAGAGGAAGTTACAAGCTCAGAACTTCCAGAAGGTGGGGGAACTATTTATACAAAAGACCCCCCGGTATCCCCACGGGGGGTGGGGGGACACATAAATAAATACGGAGGTTTTGTGATGTAACACCCACCCACCCACAGAGCTCCCAATCGTCCCGCAAAACAAGGGGTCCCAGGGACTCCTTCACTTACAGTATAGAGGGTCCTAGAGGCGGGATAGAGGGTCCCAGTGGCATTGCGAATGCTAAAAATAATTTCCTAGTGCATCCCTGGGACCCCCTGCACATTCTTTTAGAGGGTCCTGTAGAATTTTAGTGCATCATCAGACCTGTTTACCCCAAATCTTCACTGTCAGTAATCCCAAGCTCTGAAAACAGTAATTTCAGGCATCTGTCCGTAATTTTGCTGTCCGAGAAATCCTTTCACCAGAATTTTTCGCTGCCGTCAAACCTTTTGTTGAGCGGGGGCATGCTGCAACTTCCCATCCCAACCCAACTTTGACAACTGCCGAAACTTTGCACTTCGTAGCTAGAAAAATGGCGGCATGGAGAAATAAACCGGAAGTATTCATTCAAGGGACATCACTCGCAGTGATACCTTTGATAGCAGACGACACAGTAGCGAGTACGGCTCAAACACCATGCCTTCTTTCGATTTCTTCTTCTTCTTTTTTTCCCACACTCGTTCAGCGGAAATGCAGATCTTTGTTGTTGCTGACCGTAATAGTGTAATCGGAGGTCTCAAATCGTAATAATTACGGACAAATCTGTAGGGAAAACAGGTCTGCATCATAGACCCCCAAATGGGGGTCCCTTGGAGCCCTGCACCCACCTCTCTCTGTAGTAGGACTGCAGCCCGTTGACAAACATGTGCACGGCTTGCCGGAAATGGTGGTATCGTCGATGCCAGTTCTGTGTACGCAAAAAAACAACCACAAAAAAACAGTCAAAATTACTTTGTTGTGAACTCAACAAGAGAAATGACACACAAATTGCGCTGTACAAAAAGTTTCGAGCTTGTTGTTGCTCTAAATCCCCCATGGGGATACCTGGGGGGGGGGGGGGGGGGGGGGGGGGGGGGGGGGGGGGGTCTTTTGTACAAATAGTTCCCCCACCTTCTGGAAGTTCTGTGCTTGTAACTTCCTCTAATCTGCTCACTCTCTTTGACTCTGCCTTTTCCCTTTGCTTACTATCATCTACTATCTTTCTGCCTTAAAAAAAAAAAAAAATCTTCCAAATATTTTTTCTCCCCTGAAATCAGAATGTGTCGGTTGTACGCTAGCGGGGGAGACCAGTGAAAACTGGACACATATGTACCTTACCCATTATGGCCAAGTGGCATGGGAACGCCACAGCTCACATTCTCAGCATCAGAAAGTTGGACCCAGATTTCACTGCCTAGGCCCTAAGCTTTCCCATTTTCCAGCAGCAGCGAGCCTGCCAAAAATAGACCTCTCCCTTTTTTTTCCCTCCTGCTGCCTTCAAGGCCTTTCTGACCTTTTAGTTACCTCTCCCTTACTGGCTGGATAGAGATAACAGTCTCTCTCTCTCTCTCTCTCTCTGGTAGCATAGGTATGAATGAGAGCGAATCTGGAAATTAATATGAGAAAATGTTTACAATAGTAAGGATTTGCATAAAATGTATTGAAAAGTTATTTTTCATATTCCTCACTTTTAGTTATTTTTCCTTATTAGTTATATTTAGTTAAAATTTGTTCTTTACTGTGAAAATGATGCTTCCCCCCATGTCATAAGAACATTTTGTTAATGACATTAAACAGTCAAAGTGTCAAAGTGTCAAGTAGCATAGGTAGCGAGTTTAAGATTAGAACAGCAGTGGTGCTGGCTCAGATGAGAAGCAGGCAGGAAGAAAAGGAAGGGTAAGTGGCTAGAGTGGGCCAAACTTTATGAAGCCGGAATGCGGCAGAAAAACATGCTGTGATGCAGAAGTTGCTCTTTCCTGTGTGACTATGCTTTCAAAATAAACAAACATTTGTGATGCAGCACAGGAAAACCAGGCTAATGTCGTAAATGATCATTTTTGACTTATTCATATTTTCAGAAAGGCCAGAGACAACAGATTAACAGGCAAAAAACAGAATTCATCTCCAATAGTTTATTTTGGAAAAATTTTTAATCAATCAAATCTCTCTCTTTCTCTCTTTCTTTCTCTCTCTTGTGGCTGGCCAACTTTAGCTGGGTATTCGCGTACTGTATCACATTTGTCTAAACCAAGAAATAACACTGTCATGGGTGCCACTCCCCCACAATGAAAAAACCCAACCATGACAGGCAGGGGTCCAGAGACCGCCCAGGGCCCCGGCAGAACCCTGTTGGAGGATTCAGGGAGGGGCAACGCAAGAGAGAGAGATAACGAGACAGACAAGACAGTTACAATGATGGAAATACAGACAAACCCCTATTTTACGACCCTCTGTTAAGCGACCACCTCTCATTTGAGACCGGATTTGTTGGCACAGATGCATTTTACTATGTAAACGACCTCTCTTAAACGACTTCCTCTAAAACGCGACTTACGACCGCCATTTTGTTGGTTTTTACGACCGTTGCTGTCGTCTGCATAGACTTCGAGCAAAGGGAAACAACCACGGTCAAGGGCCTGAAAGCGGAGTCGCTTCCCTTGTTGTAGAAAAGATGGCGGACAGCGTAGGAAAAGCACGAAAACCACTGACTTTGAAAAAGAAAACCACTGACTTTGGACGAAAGTGGAGGTGATTAAAAGAAGTCGGCAAAATGAAACTGTAATATCGATTGCACAATCCTATGGAGTTGGAAAGACCCAAATCCAGTTTTAATATGTCATTGTATGTGTGCATGAAGAAGAGAGTATGAACTGTGCTGAACTTTTTCTTTCTACGGCTGCCAGTGAAAACCTCCGTCATACGACCCCTCCAATTTACGACCGATTTTTCCGGACATTTTGGAAGTCTTAAAATACAGGTTTGTCTGTACGCAAAAAACTCTAGGTTTTCAGAAACCCTGAAAGCTGAACGTTTTCAGAAACCCTGACTAAAACTGACCTCATACTCCTCGTTGGCGTTGCTGTCCATGCTGGTCTTCCTCATCTGGTTGATCTTCTCCAGCGACTGCAGCCTCAGCTGCTTGTTCCTGATGAGAAGGGAAGCAAAAAGCTCAACGTATTCAGAAACCTTCCTTTAAGTACATGGGTACTCCTGGGAAATTTTTAAAATCCTGCAAGGGACTAACAGCAGAACTAACATTAGAAAGAATTTCTTTAGTAACAGAGTCACTAAATACTGGAATTCTCTTCCAGCACATATTAAATTGGCACCTAACCTTAATCAGTTCAAAAACCTCCTCGATAATAAAGACCCCAAGAATCAACAATTGAAATGTGTATATGATTAACACATCTAAAAGCGTCCTAGCCATGCCAATCATGAAAAAGAATACAAATAATCAGAAAGGACACATTAAGAGGCCGCGAGGCCTAGTTGTCCTCATTCTCTGATCTGATCTGACACTGGCGGAGTGCAGGAGCAGCGCACACACACATTTACTGCTCTTTTTTCACCCCTCTAGACCAGTACAAGTGCTACATTCCTTTGAATATAGTAAATGCATTATAAAGGCCCTTTTTATTGTACAAGTGTGTGTGTGTGTGTGTGTGTGTGTGTAAGAAAACCGTTGCTTCTCAAATTCTCGTTATTCGGCGGCGGCGGCTCTAGGCAATTTAAAAATCCTGCAATTCAGGACATCCTGCAAGAAGGAGCATCCATGTAAGTATGTATGTTCACTAAGTACCGTATTTTTCGGATCATTAGGCGCTGCTGTGTGTAAGGCGAATAGGGCCATTTTGAAGAAAAATCTGAAAAAAATGAAGTAAAAGGCGCCCTCGTTTATAAGGCGATACACACCTTGCAAAAGAAAGTCAAACTTTGAAACCCATACGCATCCTGTAAACACTTACCGACCGCCATTACTGCTGTCATAAATGAGAGTTGGCTCCCCTTTCAAATAATCAAAGTTCCGTTTGAGCTGCTTCCTGTTGTGGTGTTTGGACAATTATTCGCGAAAACTGATAGAATTATGGCATTTTAAGCTCTACAACGATGCTTTTTACACCCACTGAAGGGCTATGGCATCTGTTGGACGGTATCTCAGACGATAATAGGGATTTTGAAGCATTTTAACGTGAGTATTCGTCGTAAACAGATCCATGGGTGCAACTACACAAAATGAACAAACTGAAAGGCCGGGGTCTAGGGGTAATGTCCCCCTGCAGCTGAAGAAAAAAATGATTTATGAAGGTATTTTAGTTTGCTTTTCACACAATTTAACCCTTTTGCCACCAGCCATTTTTCAGCAAAAACATTCCATTAAACTTACCTGGGTAGAGAAAAACCCCATCTGCAATAGTGGGGATTCCTCTGTGACATGCATAAAGTAAAGCGTATCCTTACCTACCCAAAATATGAAAACAGGCTCTCTGGATAACAGACCCTGGTTTGAGGCCTTTTCGTGACATGGGCGTTAAATCATTGTGGTGCTAAAATGCGACATTGGCGGTGAATTAAACAAATGCTTATTTTAGTGTTTGAAAAGTACAGTAGACACACAAAGATCTTGTTTGACAAATTTAAAAAACAGGAAATTCCTGTTCTGGTAAAATTCAAAAACAGGAAATCCTTGTATACCATTCTTGCATGATTATCGTTAATAGGCATGTGATTCTTATTATCAAGCTATTTACTTAACGGACATATTTGTTCTTTGCTTGCATATTTGTTCGCGTGAATGATAATGGGATTCTGTGAGTATGTGTGGTGTCTATGAGTGTGGAGTGCGTACATCTGTGCATATGTACATAATGTCTATAATTATGTTCTGCACATGTTTTGCTTGCGCGTGCGCGTGTGTGTGCGTGTGAGTGCTTGAGTGTTATATGCCTTTTATTTGTTTTTAATTTTCTATTGATTTTGTAAAGCGCATAGAGCTCAACCCTTTCACCGCCAATGTCGCATTTTAGCACCACAATGGTTAAACACCCATGTCACTGAAAGGCATCAAATCAGGACCTGTTATCCAAAGACCCTATTTTCTTAATTTTGGGAGGTAAGGATAGGCCTAATGTTACATATTAGGTAGAGAGGTACTCCCAGTTAAGTTTAATGGTATTTTTGGACTGACAAATGGCTGGCAGCGAAAAGGGTTAACTCTCTCTATACTATCGTACGCTATAGCGTACCTGACGTACAGAAGCGTTCCATGCTAGGCGGGTTTTACATAAAAAATATTAAAAAAATAATGCTTAACCGCAGTTTTTAAAATTTGCGGTATTGTTTATAATAATAAAAGCTAGCATATGTCATAATTCCAAAGTAAAATTTTTATTATTAGCAGATTTTTAAGAGCATGACAGAGAAGACGAAGAGAGGGGTAGTGACTCATTGCATTCATTGCGGTACTAAAAATAGACGGAAAGTGATTTCATTGGTTGAAAACTATTAAGGGACCGTAGAGGAACACTTCTATACCGGTTTGGGTTGCATGGCTTCGCGGGGTTGTGAATTGTGAGTGGCTAAACGCTGTGTACGCTATAGCGTATGACAGTATTGAACGGCTGTAAAGGGAAGCAATCGGCCAGTAAAGAGTGAGTTAAAGGCGCTATAGAAATCTTCTTAATAAATAAATTAATAAATAAAAGCTACACCCATACAGGTCTCAGGGCTCACAGGGACCCCCATTTGGGGGTCTATGAAGCACTAAAATTCTCAAGGAACCCTCTAAAAGAATGTGCAGGGGGTCCGACGGATGCACTAGAAAAATTATTTTTAGCATTCACAATGCCACTGGGACGATTGGGAGCCCTGAGGTCTGCTGTAGTAACACAACGGATAGCGCAGCAAGAAACCTGTTCGCACCACTGCAAGCTAAACAATGATATACCTGTCTTAAAAATCTACCGTAATTTCCGGCCTATAAGGCGACACAGCGCATAAGGCGCACCCCCTCTTTTTAAAAAAACCCCCATAACCTGACATTACATAGGACGCATACACCGGAATAGGCGCAGAGAACCGGTTACTTTGAAAATTGAAACCAAAACTGCCTTTTAGTGACATGGGTGTTAAACCATTGCGGTGCTAAAATGCGACATTGGTGGTGAAAGGGTTCAAACAGCATTAGAATGGCTAAATTTAGTTACTTTGTTTGGTTTTTCGGCGGACAGACTTCTTTTCCCCGGCGGAAAAGCAACGTCATTTTGGCGGACATTTACTGTTTGGCGGACGATTCCCACCCCTGGTACTTATCTCAGGGCTGCCAACCCTAAATTTGTCAATCAGGGACAAACGACTCTCAAATCAGGGACACAGCCTGATTTTCAGGGACATTTTAATAATGATCAGAAATTAAGTACAGTACCCACCACAACTTGACATAACAACATCATCCCTACCACCAGACTTTATCGAAAAATCACACGCACAAATTTCACAAAAAGCGTAAGTTTCGCCTTTTCTTTCTGACACAATGAAAGGCCATTTTATCCGTGTATGTCTCTCGAAATAAACAGGAACGCTTCGAAACTTTTTCTTTCTTAGAAGAAGAATCATCTTCACACGACCGTTTAGACGCCATTTTTTCAACCTTGACTAAACTGGCTACAACAGCCAATGAAAATTTGGCTACAACAGCCAATGAAAATTTGGCTACAACAGCCAATGAGAATTGATTTCACTGAAGATTTAACCAATCAGAATAACTCTCTGTAAAGAAGTTGATAGCGTATGACAAAAATAGGCGCAAACCATGATCTGTGGCGTGAACCCGAAACCTAGCGCTACGTAAGCGGTAGACAGGCGGAAAAAATGCACGCTTCCACGATTTTATCGATTTTCCGGGACGGTCATTCAAAAGTCGGGACATCCTTTTCGCAAAAATCCGGGACAAATACGGCTACGCAGGGACAGTTGGCAGCCCTGTTATCTCAAAAAAAAGAAAAGAAAAGAAAGGTCGCTCACCTGGGCGCAGTGTCCAGCAAAGTGAGGTAGGCGAACTGCTCCAGAAGAACCAGATGCAGCGTGGTGTTGCTGGCGGAGTTGACTATGAGGTACACCACCATGTGACTCAGTCGCTCGTCCTCCTCGGGCAGCACCCCCCCCTCCCTCAACCGCCCGGCCACCCCCTGAAGACGCTTCAGCTCACTGGCTGCCGCCTGCAATTTGAAAAAAAAAAAATCGGTAAAGGTAAAGATGTGCCACCCCCCCTGCATTTCTCGGTTAATTCTATTTTTCCGTTTTTGCCTTTCTTACCATACATAAAGCTGTATTTTAGGAACATTTTTAGCTAATAACCTTTTTGGAATACTAACCCTATCCCTAACCCTAAACCTAACCCTACCCCCGACTATGTACTGCAGTACACCGCGATTTGTCACAGTTGTGGTTCGTTTGCGTTTTTCCGTCTTATAGGGTGGGGGTTAGGGTTAGGGATAGGGTTAGTATTCCAAAAAGGTTATTAGCTAAAAATGTTCCTAAATGAATGATTTTAGTTAATATAACTATCTATTCTATCTATATACTTACCGTTTCACTACGAATGAGTTATTCCTTCCAATTTGGAGCAAATGCCAATTTACCAAAGACCAAAAAGTTATAGTCTTAACAAGACTAGATTACTTCCCTTGGTCTACACAGCCAATACCACTAAGCTGCCGTGGATCCCACTCGCTACGTCACTTCCGGGGAGGCAACTTTAAATCATGATAAATTTTTTAAAAACCAACCTTCCCAATGATGTTTTCGTCGGAGGGAGGATGGTGGGAACCTTTGATCGTAGTGAAACGGTAAGTATATAGATAGAATAGATAGTTATATTAACTAAAATCATTCATAGTTATATTAACTAAAATCATTCAATCTATTCTATCATGTTACCGTTTCACTACGAATGAGTTGATTCCCAGCGAGGAGGTGGGTAAGAAAAACATTGTTGAAACTTCACTCCAACAAACAAAAAACAATACCCACAAGACAAACCTGACAGGGAACGCCAGGGATAACCTGTAAGGGAGAGGACATAATAACTAGACAACCAAAACATCCATACCCCCAAACAGCATAAACATATGCATACCAACACCAGAGCAAAAAAAATAGCATAAGCTTATCGTTAGACCAGAGAAAAAAGGAGTCTGCGCAAGCACCACCTTCCCGATGCCAACGGCGTCGTCCTGCCTTCTGGCGGAGAAAAGGCGAAGGTAGAAGCTAGCAAACGTGGACTGTCACTACCAGTACGCAGCTTCCATAACGCTGGAAAGCGCCACTCCCTTAATCATAGCCAGGGATGTGCTGAAAGCCCGGATTTCATGGGCTCACAGAGGATTAGTGAGCAATGACCAGTCGGCACTTATATACACTAAGTTAAAAGCGTTCACCAACCACTTAGAAATGGCTGACTAGAAATATCCCTCATGTATTTCTCATTCAAAGAAAAGAACAGACGGCGTTTGTGCCCCCGGAAGGGGGAGGTCCTCTTAAGGAAAAACTTAAGAGCTCTGACGGGGCACAGGAGTCTATCAGAAACAACAGGGCCGAGAATAGAGAGAAGACTTTAAATCGTAACCGAGGGAGAAGCAAACTGAGCAGGGTGATTACTGGCCCTAAACTTGGTACCCGCGAGAGACAGAAGGGTACTGAAAGCATCATCCCGGGGCAGAACCTGAGTGGACTCCACCGAGACAATATCCTGGAAAAGAAGCCAGGAGATGACAAACTCTGCATGGAGACACCCAGGGCAGCCAAGGCCGAAACAAAACGGACTATGAGTGGCCGGACCGGGCCACCACACGCTGCTACGCCCTTTCGAACCGGAAAAAAATATCAACCGAAGTGGCGAGTAAGAGTCAAAAACGAAAAGGCCCACATCTGGACAAGACTTGTTCAGAATGGGCAAGCAAAGGATCGATGACGGGATAGAGACAGCTAGTACTAAAAGGTGAAGATGAGAATCCGCAAAACAGCAGACTCCACCTCTGAACTAGCAAACTGAGAAGCCACGGTATGAATGTGTGACTGCACTTCATAACCAACTCTACATGCCAAGCCCGTAGGAAGGCAAAAAATGAAAACTGCCCCTGACGTAGGGACAGACCGAAACAGCAACATAGTTGCCATCGCATGACGTCAAAACTAACCAGATGACGCGGAACTGTCCCCACCGAAGAGGAAAACATGTAGACAAAAAGCGAAACAGTGTGCAAACGTGACGTCGCCTTAACCCATTCCAACGCCACCCAGTCGAACAACTGAGCTGACGGCTGGGCATGGAAGATCATGTTAGCCGGACAGTAAGGTTCGATCGGGACGGAACCAGACCGAAAAGGATGACTGGAACGGGTGAACGAAATAACTGGTTGAACAACTCAAGGTTGTAACCAGTGAAAACGAAGGTCTGAAACAGAGCAAGTAAAACCATGCCTGCCAGAACAGACAACATTCGAAGGAACGGCGAAGCCGGGGCCGTTGCCACCCAAAAAATTCGTTCAGAAGGAAGGCAACAAGGGTACGGTTGAACAACTCTCGGTTGCTGTCCTAGAGAGAGCTGGAGACTGAGTCTCTCACTAAAGGCGAAGATAAGAGAGAAAGCTGTCGTATCGTCTCCGCAGATGGAGACCCAGTTTTGGGTGAGACGGGCCGTGAAAGACTTCAGAGCCCTGGCTACTGACTCCATCTCCAACAACCCGACTGAAAGCACGATCTGTCTTGATCGAGCCCAGAGGAGAAACTCTTCTGCTTTTCTTGAAAAAGCCGGAGACGGTGTTACTCCCTGGCGACGAAGATATGAGAGAGCTGTCGTATTGTGTCCGCAGACGGTGACGCACTTCCCGGAGAGAAGGACTACAAAAGGCTTCAGGGCCCTGGTCACTGCCTCCACCTCGACGTCGAGGCATCTGTGAGATGAAAATTGCTGCTGATGCATGGGACGGAAAGGCACTGAGCTGTCGGGCCACTCGAGAATCATCCACTGTTACGTTGACTCGAGGAACCAACTGCCGTGAGACACTAGTTGCCCGAGAGGCAGCTGAGACAGTTTCCTTTGCGACAGCAGTCGTTGCAGTGGCCGTTAGCGCAACCGTGCGAGAGGAAGCAAATCCGCTACCGATTCCATAAGTCCCAGGAGACGGAGAAGCTGACAAGCAGAGAGCGAAGTCTAGGCCCGAACGTCGAAACAATCTCGACGATGGCTTTGACCCGAGTTACCGACAGCTGCACTGAAAACCGCTCCGTAACGAACTCATGCCGAGGTAGCTGAAGGAGGCTGACGGAGACAGCTCTGATTTCCCGTTGAGAATGCGAAAACCCAGAGTCTTGGACAGTCGAACAAGAATGTCCGTTTGTGAGAGGCACAGGGCTTGCGAAGTTGTTAGCAACAACCAATCGTCCAGGTAAACATGAAGACGAATAGCCCGGGACCTGGCCAGACGAACGAGCTCCTAACGGCGAAGCGAAGGAAACGCTGACGTGAAGGATGGATGCACGCGTGAAAATATGCGTCCCTCAGGATGAAGGTGTAGCCCAGTCGTTCGGGAGAATGGAGAGATGGATTGAAGCCGTTGTTTCCATTTTGAACTTGTCGGTGCGAAAAAACCTGTTGAGGGGGGACAAGTCCAAGACCGGGCGAAATTCTCCGTTTTTCCTGGGGACCACGACAGACGAGAGAAGAATCCCGTTTCCGTAGGCACAAGCTGAACAAAGGCTCCCCTATTGACAGAGCGCAGAGACTCCTCTGCCGATCGCTACGAATCAGACTGGTCTTGCGGGGGCGGCTGGTAGCTGAGGAAGCGAAAGGTACGCCCTCGAGACGAATCGGCTCTCGTGGAGACAAGAGGAGGAGGCCTGAAGTCCATGCGCACGCGCTTGGCTTGGGGGGAAGCAACCCCCCGGCCGGCAGACCTGGTAGCCAACTCCACGATGCGATCCCGACCCCAGCCCAGTCTCCGTTCCTTGAACCGCCCCAGGTTGTCCTTGAGGGAAACCTGATGAAAAGTAGAACGAAGATCAGTGGGGCCAGAACGAACGGCTGAACGATCCAGCAGGGAGAGAGGAACTTACAGTCCTTGAGGACCGCGTCTCTGAACGTGGCCGCTAGTTGCACCTTAGAAGAGGAGGCCACGGACGAACTGGAGCTCACAGCTTGGTAGAACGAAGCCATGGCAACGCCCAAGGCACGCTCGTTGGGCCGGCGATGAGCGCCAGGGGCTGAAGCAATGACGTGGTTAACGACGAGGCTCGAAGAATAGAGTACATGGATCTCTCCAAGATGTTGAAGGCCGGCCGGCCCATGAAGGCCGAAGTTTGCCTCATTCAGCGCCCATAACAAAGGGAGGAACGTACCTACGGGGCCACAACCGAGTGCGAAGGCACAGGCACAAAGGGATAGCCCGCTGAAACAGTGGGAAGAAGACCTTCTACACAAAAGGCGCCGGGTTGAGACGGGACAGGCTCCGGCAGGGGGGGAGGAGAGACGTCGCCGTTAGGCAACGGCGGCGGCTGAGACCACAGGGTAGAGTAGTCTTACGAAGTGCCTGCCGAACGAACAGAGAGATGAGAAGCGCTAGACGAGCCTCCTTCTGCGCTTGCAGACCGCCAAAAAACTGTAGCTGTCCCGCTGTCTGAGCTGATTCGAGCTGCACCATCGGCTTGACGTCGGTGTAGTAGGGCTGACTGCACGACTCAAACTCTTCATCCAGAGAAGACTCTCGTGGCAGCGCTACATGACGCTTCGAGGGGTGTCTGGTCAGACAGGCATCCGCAGGAAGCTGAAACTCATCCGCACGACGAGGGCCAGGATGACGTGAGCCAGGCTCCAGAACAGGCAACGGCCGGTCCGCCGCTGATGGTGCCGTTCTGTGACGGGTGCCCGTGACGGTGGAGACGGGTGGCCGCGTGCCGCCGGCACGAGTAACGGACAGGGTTGGTCCGTGAACGGGCCGCACGGGCCGTGGCGGGTAGAGGAAGGTGTCACCGGTATTTCCGGGTTCAAGAGTCCGCCAAGGCAAGGCCCTACGCGGGCAACGGCTCTGCTGGGCATAACGCAAGTCCGTACCTCTCGCCCTACACGGGCTACGGAACTGTTGATCATCGATGTTTCCGGGTTCAAGAGACCGCCGAGGCAAGGCCCTACGCGGGCAACGGCTCTGCTGGGTATAACGCAAGTCCGTACTTCTCGCCCTACTCGGGCTACGGAACTGTTGATCATCGATGTTTCCGGGTTCAAGAGACCGCCGAGGCAAGGCCCTACGCGGGCAACGGCTCTGCTGGGTATAACGCAAGTCCGTACTTCTCGCCCTACTCGGGCTACGGAACTGTTGATCATCGATGTTTCCGGGTTCAAGAGACCGCCGAGGCAAGGCCCTACGCGGGCAACGGCTCTGCTGGGTATAACGCAAGTCCGTACTTCTCGCCCTACTCGGGCTACGGAACTGTTGATCATCGATATTCCCGGGTTCAAGAGTCCGCCGAGGCAAGGCCCTACGCGGGCAACGGCTCTGCTGGGTATAATGCAAGTCAGTACTTCCCGCCCTACTCGGGCTACGTGACTGCCGATCATTGGGAGAGTCCGTACCTCCTGCCCTACGCGGGCTACCACTCGCCCTACGCGGGCTACGGAATTGCCATTCCCTGAGAGAGGGGAGAAATTCGCCATCACGAGCACGAGAGCCGTAGACAGGTACGGCGTCCGTCTGGGGCTTCCTGCAGCGGTCGTGGGAACGAACAGCTTCCACGTCACGCTGGGAGGAGGACCGTCCGTCCAGCCCGAGGTCTTCCTCTCGTGGGAAGATGGGGATGTCCGTAGTCAGCTCTCTTTGGGCCAGCTGCCCAACCGAGTAAAGAAAAGGAACATCATTATTGTTCATGCAAAGAGAGGCGAACGTACACACTGGTTAATACCTTGACTCTCGTGAGAGTACCCTGCGTAGTTTGTCCGTAGTCAAGTCAGTTGTCGTGTCCAGGGCCTACCAGGCCCAACTGACAAACCGGCCCAAGAGGCCAACGGAACCAAAACTAACCCCTCATTCTCAAACTCTGCAAGCATATCTGATACCAGAGAAGAAGAATCCACCCAGGAAATAATCTGCTCTGTAACAAACGCAGGAGACACAGAACAGGCTGAGAGAGGGGGGTGGGGGGTGGGGGGGGTTTGCTCCTTCCCCGACGATGAAGAAGAGGCAGACTAGGCCTCAAACTAGAAAGTTTGCGAAAACTAGAAGAAGAAGAAGCCTGAGGTGTATCCAAAAGCTTCCCCTTAACATCCCGAGATAGCTTACTAGAAAACCCCACCAGACTGAGTCCATACTACAGGATCGACGGCCGACATGGCGACCGGGGGAACAAAGCATGTAACTTGTAAGCACAACAAAATATTTCAAATAATTATTAGCAATGAAAAAACGTGAAAATAATTCACACCAACTACATGCCGACAAACCTGTAGCCCCAAGGCAAAGGGGCAACCCAAACAGAGGAGGATGGCGGCTAGAATAAATAAGATAAACGAAATAATAGCAAGAGCAAAGAACAACATGGCTGCTCCAAGTTGGAAAAAATTTATTATGATTTAAAGTTGCCTCCCCGGAAGTGACGTAGCGAGTGGGATCCACGGCAGCTTAGTGGTATTGGCTGTGTAGACCAAGGGAAGTAATCTAGTCTTGTTAAGACTATAACTTTTTGGTCTTTGGTAAATTGGCATTTGCTCCAAATTGGAAGGAATAACTCATTCGTAGTGAAACGGTAACATGATAGAATAGATATACAGCTTTATGTATGGTAAGAAAGGCAATAACAGGGAAAATAGAATTAACCGAGATAGGTAGGGGGGGGGTTGGGGGTGGGGGTGTGTGTGGCACATCTTGACCTTTACCCAAAAATCCAGTTAAAATGGTTTTTTGGTTTTTTGAAAAAGATTTTCTGTGCTTAACCTCTTGACTGCCAGAGAAAATTAAAAGAAAAAAATCATTGGGCAAATCATGACATGAAAAAGACAACTGATAGAGCCAATCTGCGAAAATGGTCTGGGGGTATTACTCTCTTGATTATGTTAGAGCAAAAGCCAGCATATCAGGGTTATTCCTCTAAACCCTTTCAACGCCAGCCATTCCTCAGCCAAAATTTACCATTAAACTTACCCGGGTAGAGAAAATATTTCGTCTGCAATATTGGGGATTCTTCTGTGACATGCATGAAACAGGGCCAGCCCTGATCTCCCAAAATTAAGATAAGAGAATAGTGTCGTCAGTAGGGGGCTTAGTAGGTGGTGTCCTGAACAGGCTCCACTGAACTCCACCGAAGTGACTCAGCAGAAGTGCAGTGTCTCCTCGGTTGGTTGCCTCCTGACGGCCTAACATAAATTCTCTCCCCTTGGACTGCTGGTCTCGGTTTCTGCGACTTGAACAAACCCGGGTGTAGCTGCGAATTGGGATTCGGAACGAGCGGCGTGGGAGCAACGCCACTGTACAGCCCAGAAGATGGGACAGCAAAAAAAAAAAAAAAAAAAAAAGCAAAAAAAAAAAAAAAAAAAAAAAAAAAAAAAAGATAAGCTCATTGGATACCAGACCCTAATTTGATGCCTTTCAGTGACATGGGTGTTAAATCATTGTGGTGCCAAGAGGCAACATGAAAGGGTTAACCTGATGACATCGTCAGTGATGTCATCAGCTCAGTACGTAACAAAACGTTGGTGGCAGTCTAGGGGTTAACCCTTTCACCGCCAATGTCGCATTTTTGCACCACAATGATTTAACACCCATGTCACTAAAAGGCATCAAATCAGGGCCTGTTATCCAAAGACTCTATTTTCTTAATTTTGGCAGTTGGTATGTTCTAGTCACAGAGACTTACCTCTGTGAAATTCGGGCTGCTCTCCCCCAGAGAGCGCGTCGCCGCAAGTGCTGCGCCTACCCAAATAAAATAAAAATGGGGGGGCACAGGGTGAGGAGGTGGGGGGGGGGGGCGCACTTGGAAAACCTAGCTATCAATTTGGCCATACCAGGCAGCAGGATTTCTCCCTGCTCTTACCGACTTTCAACTGCCATGGGATTTTTACGTGCGTAAAGCGCACGGGTCAGACTAGCTTTAAGTCCCCATCTGAAGGCCTAGTGTTATACTACATGACACAGAAGATTTCCCAATAATGCGGACAATTTTTTCTTCTTCTCTACCTAGTTAAGTTTAATAGGTGAAAAATGTCTGGCAAACTTATCCTTTCTATTCCTCGTACTAACACTAAGACAAATGGTGAACGTTCATTTTCTTTCAGCGCCCCTTCTGTCTGGAACACCCTACCATATGAACTTCGTTCTGCTAAATCTTTCCAGTCTTTCAAAACCGCTCTTAAAACTCACCTCTTCCGGCAATACCTCAGATTTTTTCCCTGTCCTGTTTCCTGCCTTAACCCTCTTGTGCCTGACGCTCTGTGCTCTCAATCACCTCTGAAATCCTAACCCAAGGGACGTCACTCCGTACAAAAGGCGGGGTAGCGTCAGAAAAATAATAAAATAAAATATACCCTACCAGATTTTGTGTTGTTTTTTGTTTTGAATGCGTTGCCGAGATGTCTGTCTGAGTTGCAAAAAGAATTTCAAGATGCTATGGGGATGCATGGCTCCACAAAAAAAATCAAAATGCCAAAGTGTATTAGCAAACTGCATTCACTAGTCATTCACTGCCTACTTTTGCAGATTGTTGAAGCCTAAGACGACTGAAATGGAAATGTAGATCAAAACCATTCACTTACCCTTTCACTTCACGATCTTATAATTCCTATCTTTCACAAAAAAGGGAATTTTCATCGCTGTCATCACTCAGTGGATGCAATAACGACTCATCATCCATGATGTAAAAGTCGGGAAAATGCCGATGTCAGTAACACGACTTCAAAAATTCGCATCGATCGAACAAACACAAGCTCGCTGCCGAAATAGGTCAGAATACACTCCTTACTCATCACTTCGCGATCTCATAAGTCCCATCTTTCACCAAAATACGACTATTCATCGCTTTCCTCAGTCAATGGACGCCATAACTGTTCGTCATCCATATTGGAAAAATCGCGAAAATGCCGAAGTCGGTCACTAATTTTCAAAAATTCATATCTTTCAAACCAATCGGCCTAGAAGCCATTGCAAGCAACAGGACGGAAGTGTAATCTGTAGCGAAAGCGAGGCTGAAGCGCTCACGTGACTGCCATGTGATAGAAACAAAATGGAAGCGCCCAAACCGGCCACATGGAATCCGTACGTTCCCGAACGTTCTAGACGTTTCCGATCCGATTTTTTTTTGAACGTTCACGACCGTTCACCGCACAAGAGAGTTAAAATGATGTCCCCCACATTGTGGGTGTGGGCGTGTGCGTGCGTGCGTGTTGTGGCTGTGTGCATGTTTGTGATAGTTGATATTGTAGTAGCTTATTTATGATTTATGTATTTATTTAAACAATTGTGAAGCACCGTGAGCTCAAGAGAGAAAGGGCGCTCTATAAATGTTATTTATTATTATTATTATTAATGAGAGCGAAATATTTCGAGGGCCCCAGCCCTCTTTATCGATCCATAGACTGACGATCTTAATTGATAAATTATCTTTTGTCTCTAACTCACTGGCCGCCGCATGCAATTCAAAAAACAATTCCAGTTACAGTGGACCTCCAATTATAAGACTCCCTCCGACATAAGACCTACTTCTCTGAGACATTGCCCTTCTTTGTCAGTATTAAAATTACCTCCCTTATAAGACCCCTCCCTTATAAGACCCCTTTTTGAAGGTCTTATAAGAAAGAGAGGCATCACTGTATAAGATTTATTTTTTGTGAATGATTTCTGCGTTGAAATACCGTAATTTTCGGACTATAAGGCGATATCTTTTTCTCCAATTTCGACCTATGCGCCTAATAAATGAGGGCGCCCTATTAGTGAACAAAATCGTGAGAAGAGAGGCAACGATTGCCGTGTTCAGTACAGTCTACTGTGAGTCACAACATCGAAAGTAGTAACGAGTCGCCAATATGACGAATACTCACGTTAAAATGCTTCAAAATCCCTATTATTGTCTGAGATACCGTCCAACAGATGCCCTAACCCTTCATTGGATATAAAAAGCATCATTGTAGAGCTTAAAATGCCATAATTCTACCAGTTTTCGCAAGAATTGCTACGAACCGTGGCAGATTCTACACTGCTACACATCAACATCAATCATCTTTCTATCGCAGCTATTCTCGATACCTGGGCCAACACGTTCACAGGGGCCGCGGCCTCCAGGTTGGTGCAGACGAGTTCCACGGCTCTGACGGTGTCGGCACATGACAGCTGGGCGTGGCAGCTCGGCAGTGACGGCTGATGCGACGACGCTTGACCGGCTTGGCTGGAAGATGCTGTCATGTCTGCCAACAATGTTTGTTTTTGTTTAAATTAGTGGACCATTCTTCGAAACTAGAAAGTGATGACAAAATTTGTTTATAACAGACCTGGGCTTGTATTCACATTGAGATAGCATGAGACTTAGCATCATGCTAACTTAGAATCTCTTCCAAAAGTCCTATTAAATCCTATAGGACATTGGAAGAGCTTCTAAGTTAGCATCATGCTAAGTCTCATGCTATCTCAATGTGAATACAGGCCCTGGTTACCCCTATTTTGCAAAGTTGTAATTTCTGAAACAAAAAAACACGTAATTTTGAAGAAAAAAACCTGTAATCCAACGCGTGACCAATGAACGTCGATATCGTACTGACCTGAGTGTGCAATACTAATGTCCGTCGAGCAGTAGACACAGAACACATGCTCGTCACCTAGTGCTGAACGACGTATTCCTGGAATTTTTAGGTCACTTTCCCGGAATTTCTGTGCCACTTAAGTGACTTTTGATGTCTTTTCTTTTGATTTTTTCGACCAGAAGATACAGAAGCTTCGGAATGCACTCGCTTGGACGCCATTTTGAGACAGAAACGGAAATGGCGCGAAATGACTTTTCACCGCATCGCTTCAAAAGCTTCGCTTACCGATGCAACTGTAGTGGGGTTTTTTTATATTTAGGATTTTATTTTCCCGTATTTTTTTTCAATAGCCGTAATTAGACTTTTTTCCCCGTACAAATTACGGCAAAATCGTAAAGGTAAACAGGTCTGCTATAATATGAGTGACCCGGCACCATCAAAGGGGCCTTAACCCCTTGACTGCCACCAACGTATCACGTACTGACCTGATGACATCACTGATGACATCATCAGATGAAGAGAAATAACTATGGATTTTGCTCTCTAACACAGTCAAGAGAGTAATATCCCCAGACCATTTTGCCAGGTTGGTTTCTATCAGTTGTCTTTTTCATGGCATGATTTGCCCAATGATTTTTTCTTTAATTTTCTCTGGCAGTCAAGGGGGTTAACTCATTCACGTCGCAACGATTTTGAATTGCTAAAAAAACAACTCACAAATCACTCCAGCCATACACACAAACAAAACATACATAAACAAAAGGAGAAATGAAAGAAGATTACGGGTTTTTACTTCAGGTTTAGACATAGGGAAGCAGTGGTAGATCAGACTTTTTTTATATATAGACTTTATATAGAAAAACTCTCTACACCGATTGGTATTCCCACAACAAAGCAGTACAAAAGCAAAGTCTGAGGCAAAATTGTGGTCTAAGGGAGCGAAGCGAGTTTAGAAGTGACCAAGGTATGTGGTGCACACAGATTTACTTCCCTTGAAAGCAAATGCATCAAATTGACAGCTATCTATTAATTCCGGACATGCATGGCCGGAACGACTTGAATGTGTTAAGTTGCTGGGCTAGTTTCTCACAACAGGCTTAAAAAGTAAAAAAGACCTCTTTTTGTTGTCAATTTTGACTTATGGGTATTTTCGTGTTCTCTAACACGTTTTATCTTTCATATATATAAAAGACAATCTTTGATATGGTCTCTAAAATGGTCTTATAAGTGCTTTAACATGAGTAGGCCAATGCATTTTTTTCCCAGCTGGGCTAGACTTTAGACCACGTTTTCTGAAAATAGCATGCACCCATGCTAATGTTATATATGTCACAGAGGAATTCGCAATATTGCAGATAATTTATTTTCTCTACCCAGTTAAGTTTAATGGTATTTTTTGGCTGAAAAATGGCTGGCGGTGAAAGGGTTAAAACAACAACAAAAACAACATCAACAACAACATACAGTATTTATACGGCGCTGAATCTGGATAGAAATCAAATCAAAACGCGCACACACACGTTAGCATTCATAACGCATTCAAACAAAAATGCAATACAAAGCGAACACACACATATGACATAAAATACAGCAGAAACAGACCTAAAGGCAAGAGAGAGAAGAAGAGAAAGAGAGTGGAGCCTCAATGACGGGGGGGGGAACAGGTGGGTTTTGAGGTTAGATTTGAAAAGCAGAGGGTTGGTCGCTGACGGAGGGAGAGAGGAAGCTTGTTTCAAGATGTCGGTCCTGAGACAGCAAAAGAGCGCCGACCAACAGTTGAAAGCTTATACACACAAGCGCCTAATGGTTCCGAAAAACACAGTGTAGTGTAGAGTGGCACAGTGGTGGCGCGTTCGCTTCGTGTCAAGTAAACCCGAGTTCGAACCTGGGTACAGGGGATTTTTCCTCTCACTTTGCACTAGGCCTTACGGTCTGAATGTGGAGTCTTTCGAATGAGACGATAAACCGAGGTCCCATGTGCCCATGCACTTAGCACACGTTAAACCCAGTGGCAACGAAAAAGCTTCATTTGGTCAAAATTTACCCCCCCCCCCCCCCTCCCTTTCCTTCCTCATCAGTCACACAAAAATCGCATGCAAATTTTTTTTTTAGACAACTTTTTCTTGGCCACTGGGTTTTAACGTGTGCTAAGTGCATGGGCACATGGGACCTCGGTTTATCGCCTCATCCTAAAGACCTTGTAGGGCCTATAGTGCAAAGTGAGAGGAAAAAATCCCCTGTACCCAGGTTCGAACTCGGGTTTACTCGACACGCGTTACCACTGTGCCACTCTACACCCAGCTAAGTTTAACCCTTTCACCGCCAGCCATCTTTGAGCCAAAATTTTCCATTAAACTTACTTGGCTACAGAAAAGATTTTGTCTGCAAAATTGTGGGATTTCTCTGTGACACGTTTAGAATAGGGTCAATCCTTACTGCCCCAAATGTAGGAACACAATATCATACATAGAATAACAGACAGTGATTAACCCTTTCACCGCCAGCCATATTTCAGCCCAAAATTTACATTAAATTTACAAAATCCATCTGCAGTATTGGGGATTCTCCTGCGACATATATAAAATAAGGTTTGTCCTTACTTCCCAAAACTAAGACAGTAGGGTCTTTGGGTAATAGACCCCAATTTGATGCCTTCTGGTGACATAGGTGTTCAATCACTGTGGTGCTGAAATGCGACTTTGGCGGTGAAAGGGTTAAAAGAGTTTTGATCACATGGGGTGATAAATCATTATGGTGCAAAAATGAGACATTGGCGGCGAAAGGGTTAATGGTGTATATTTTGGCTGAAAAAATGGCTGGCGGCGAAAAGGGGTTATAAACACACACAAGCGCCTAATGGTCCCGAAAAAATACCAGGGACCCCCATTTGGGGGTCCATGAAGTACTAACCAACATTCTGAAGGACCCTCCAAAAGAATGTGCAGGGGGTCCCAGGGATGCACTAGAACAAATATTTTTAGCATTCGCAATGCCACTGGGACCCTCTATCCTGCCTCTAGGACCCTCTATGCTGTAAGTGAAGGAGTTCCTGGGACCCCTTGTTTTGCGGGACGATTGGGAGCCCTGGACCCTCTATACTGTAAGTGAAGGAGTCCCTGGGACCCCTTGTTTTGCGGGACGATTGGGAGCCCTGGACCCTCTATACTGTAAGTGAAGGAGTCCCTGGGACCCCTTGTTTTGCGGGACGATTGGGAGCCCTGGACCCTCTATACTGTAAGTGAAGGAGTCCCTGGGACCCCTTGTTTTACGGGACGATTGGTAGCCCTGGACCCTCTATACTGTAAGTGAAGGAGTCCCTGGGACCCCTTGTTTTGCGGGACGATTGGGAGCCCTGGACCCTCTATACTGTAAGCGAAGGAGTCCCTGGGACCCCTTGTTTTGCGGGACGATTGGGAGCCCTCTATACTGTAAATGAAGGAGTCCCTGGGACCCCTTGTTTTGCGGGACGATTGTGAGCCCTGGACCCTCTATACTGTAAGCGAAGGAGTCCCTGGGACCCCTTGTTTTGCGGGACGATTGGGAGCCCTGGACCCTCTATACTGTAAGTGAAGAAGTCCCTGGGACCCCTTGTTTTGCGGGACGATTGGGAGCCCTGGACCCTCTATACTGTAAGTGAAGGAGTCCCTGGGACCCCTTGTTTTGCGGGACGATTGTGAGCCCTGAATACACACAGTACCTGAAGAAGTCGATGAGGCTCCTCCCCCTCCTTCACCCCCACTCTCCAGGCCGCCGGTGCTGGTGCTGGTGGTGGTGGTGGTGGCCCTGCGGATCTGCTCAGCGTTCCACTCCTCAATCTCCTGCTGGAACAGCTTGTTGTCCACGGCCACCGCCTCCTGCAGGTGCCGCGGCAGCATCTCCACGGACTCCAGGATGCGCCCCACGTTGCCAGCTCCGTTGCCGCCAGAAGAAGGGGAAGAGGAAGAGGGGCCGGCCGCTTCGTGTCTCTCTGTCGGAGCAAATTGTTATAATAATAATAATAATCCCCCCGTGGGGATAACAGGGGGTCTTTTGTATAAATAGTTCCCCCACCTTCTGGAAGTTCTGTGCTTGTAACTTCCTCTAATCTGTCACTCTCTTTGACTCTGCCTTTTCCCTTTGTTTTCTATCATCTACTATCTTTCCGACTTGTAATGGCCCATTCTCCTGCCTTTAAAAAAAAAAAAATCGTACAAATATTTGTTCTCCATTGAGCTCCTCCGAAATCGGAATGTCTCAGCTGTATGCAGCAGGGAGACCAGTGAAAATTGAAAATCGGACACACACGTACCTTACCCATTATGGCCATATGGCCTGGGAACGGAGAAGAAGAATATCAACCATCCTATATATCACAAAACACATGGGTGCAACTCCCCCAAATGAAAGGCAGGGGTCCAGGGACCCATGGCCACGGCAGGGCACAGGGGAAGAGCCCCGTCGGACTACTCAGGAGGGGGGCAACTTAAGAGAGATAAAACGAGATAGACACAGTTAAAATGATAGACAGAGACAGTTCGAGTCTGATAAGCCATGTAAAATTATTACATTGCCTTTGTAAACTTCCAAGACAGAACTAGACTAAGTTCAAAACGCCCCAAATAGCTTGAGGTCAGTTTTTGTTTGATGAATTAAAAAAACAAGCGCGAAATCGCAATAGTTTGTGGCATGCGGTCTATTTTTACCACTCCAATCATGAGTTACCTCCCCTGGCTTTTCAATAATTTTAATCTGTAAACCAGAATGTTATCTCTGCACCATTTCGTAACTTTTTATATCTTTTGGAAAACATTTAAAACTATGTATCCTACTTATACTCATCAAAAGAAGCACCGCATACTCGTCGTATCTGTCGTGTCTGTATTACATATGTTTATTATTTTGTACGCTTTTAAAATACATCATTTTAAAGAGCGGCCAGAAGTGTAGCCTCGATTTGAAGTGCGACAATTTTGTCAAAATGTGCGACAATTTTGGAACGACAGACCGACAGACAGACCGACCGACCGACAAAGTGAGTTATAGGTTTGTGGCTTGAGCCACAAACAAAAATGAAGTAGTTTCTGGAAAAATTAAAAACACTGAAATCAGAGTAAAAATGAAGAGTAGCACCCATGCTAACACAGTCTTTTCTTCAGCCGAGTCCTATAGTTCACCAGTGGGGTCCAAAATCTCACCCGCATGATCCTGAATCCGCGCCAGATCCACGTACATGAGGCAGTAGGCGCTGGCGTTGTGGTGCCCCCCCACGCTCTCCCTCTCCAGCTCCTCCCACGAGGACTGGGTGACGGCGATGTCGTTGAACTTGAGCCAGGAGCGGCGCTGCTGGTCGAAGATGAAGGCCCAGTAGTGGCCGCTGGCCGCCTGACCCTCGTGAACCAGCACCGCGTGGAGGTGGTAAGGGAACTGAAAACAGGGTGGGTGGGTGGGGGGGTAACTCATTCAACACTGGCCGATTGCTTCCCTTCACAACCGTTCAACACGAGAGTACGCTATAGCCGTTTAAACATTTACACTTCACGACTCAGCGAAGCCATGCAACCCAAACTGGTATAACAGTGTTCCCTCTCTTAATAGTTTTTAAACCAATGAAATGACTTCGTCTACTTTTAGGACGGCAATGAATGAAAATGAGTCACTACCCCTCTGTTTGTCTTCTTTGTCATGCTTTTTTCTTTTATAAATCTGCTAATAATAAAAAGTTTACTTTGGAATTATAACATAAGCTAACTTTTATTATTATAAACAATACCACAAATTTTCAAAACTGCATGGCTAAGCATTATTTTTATAATAATTTTTTTGTAATGATGCAAACCTGCCTAGTGTTGAACGTCTGCGCGAGACATGTACGCTATAGCGCACATTAGTGTTGAGAGTTTATATGATTCTGATCGCTTCTCGGCCTTTTGGCTAAGACAGTGATTCAGGAATATAAATTTTTGTTTATACCCTGGTTGGTTTGTTCAGCCCGTCGTACATGGCGAAAGCCGATATGCAACGTTAAACTGAACTTCCATCCTTAGTGTTGAGAGTTAACTGGTCCTTAAGAGAGAGAGAAAGCAGGCACGGGAATAAGGAATCGTGAAAAAAAACTGAAAAGCGTGCATCAGGGGACAAAACCCCCCTGAAGCTGAAGTTTTTTGTTTGTAATCTAAGCCTTAACTCACTCGGGACGAATGAGCCGAATCCGGCTCATGAGAGTTTTCAAGAGGTTTTGATTTCTGGTATGTAACCAGCTTTCAAGCGCCAACTTGTAACCTATTTTCTTGAAATCAACCAATCATTGCAGACTATACATTCAGGTTTGGCTGTAGGGGGGGGGGGGGGGGGGGGGGGGGTCAATGATCGGAATGTGAAATTGTCCTTTTTTTTTTCTATGTGTTACCTGTTTTTGACAATAGGAGACAAACGACGAAGGTATTGAATCTGATATTTTAGTCAGCACACCCGCGATCAGCTCTAGACTCAACCGGAAGCGGACATCGTGCATCGCCACGCTTCCGCGGCTTATACTTTACTTTTTTCCAGATTTATAAAAAAAAAAGAGTACCGTATTTTACGGACTATAAGACGATACCTTTTTCGTAGACTGAGACCCCTGCGCCTGATAATGTGACTGATAATATAGTAAGAAACTATAACAACAAAATCTGAATTTTGTGTAAAATTTGGGGTGTGTGCCTTATAATCAGGTGCGCCTTGTAGTCCGTAAAATACGGTAGGTGGTGCGGCTTATATTACGAAGCGGCTTGTAGTCGGTGAACTACAGCACACACACAGGTTGACAAGCCCCCAGTGAACTCACCTTGAGCATGGACTCGTCAGAGTACATTTTGTCCAGCCTGTGCTCCAGACTGGCAATGGTGGACTGCAGCTCTGAAACACACAACGCAAACCTTACTTCATTTCTTATCTCGCCTTTTATCCGTTTGTCTTCTTCTTCTTCTTCTTCGATCGCAGATGTGTCATGCTGCCGTTATGCGCCTAACTAAGAAACAGCAAGGCCCAGCAAGTCCGACTTCGGCTGGAGGAGGAAATGTTTTTGAAAGTGTTTTGTGAAAAAAAAGGCAGAATGGACCGGTAGTAAGGCAGAAAGATAGCAGATGATGACAGTAAGTAAAGGGAAAAGGCAGTCAAAGTGAGTGACAGGAAGTTACAAGCACAGAACTTCCAGAAGGTGGTGGAACTATTTATACAAGACCCCCCGGTATCCCCACGGGGGAGTTTCGTTTATTATTTATTGTTATTTACAGGGCTGCTGCCTACCTCTCTGTTGCAGTTTCCAGGGATAAACTACAGAAAAAACCCAGGGACAGAGACTTATTTCCAGGGACACACATCACATCAGGGTCAAAACGAACATTAACTTCTAATTATTTCGTGATCTAGCAACATTTCCACGACTCTGGGTTTTTGTTGTTGACCGTAAAATGCGTGCCATAAGCCGCTACTTTTCCCCCTCAACTTTGGCCCATGCGGCTTAAAGACTGATGCGGCTTATCTGTGGATTTTGTTCCATTCTACATTTATTTATCAGTACAGACAAACCCCTATTTTACGACCCTCTGTTAAGCGACCACCTCTGATGCATTTGACTATGTAAACGACCTCTCTTAAACGATTTCCTCTAAAACGCGACTTAAGACCGCCATTTTTTTTGGTTTTTACGACCGTTGTTGTCGTCTGCATAGACTTCGAACAAAGGGAAACAACCACGGTCAAGGGCCTGAAAGCGGAGTCGCTTCCCTTGTTGTAGGAAAGATGGTGGAAAGCGTAGGAAAAGCACGAAAACCACTGACTTTGAAAAAGAAAACCACTGACTTTGGACGAGAGTGGAGGTGATTAAAAGAAGTCGGCGAAGTGAAACTGTAATACATCGATTGCACAATCCTATGGAGTTGGAAAGACCCAAATCCAGTTTTAATATGTCATTGTATGTGTGCATGAAGAAGAGAGTATGAACTGTGCTGAACTTTTTCTTTCTACGGCTGCCAGTGAAAACCTCCGTCATACGACCCCTCCAATTTACGACTGATTTTTCCGGACATTTTGGAAGTCTTAAAATAGAGGTTTGTCTGTATGATTAAATCTGTTTCTGGCCACATTCTGCAGTCTATTTTGAGCTTCTTTAGACTCAAAACTGGTTTTGGTGATCAGTAGATTCAAATCTCATGATTAAAGTGTCTGAGAGCATTAAATACACATGTTCTGATAGGAGAATTTTTATATTTGTGTTGGTTTGTGCACATACAATTTTCTCTGCGGCTTATAAACTGGTGCGGCTTATATATATGTGAATAAACACCTAATATTTTGTCAATTTAAGGAATTTTTGGGGAGCTGAGAGGAATTTTGACGCGGCATCTTACCTAAAAACATTTTGCACGCAAACATAATTTGAACTTGTCTTGTTCAAAACTAGTCTTGTCTGGAAGTGGCACAACTATTCCTAACACAATAGAAGCTTCTGGTTTGTTCCTCTGTCCTTTTTATTTGGGCAGACCAAGACTGTTGGCGCCATAGATGACTTAAATAAATAAGACTTGGAAGGAAGATGATGAATCAATTCAAGTTCATCTTTCGCTTGAAAAAGTCGGTGACAGTGGAAGACGAAAGTCTGGGAGTTTGCAGTTTCAATGAACAAGACACTGAGAAGCGATGTGGCATTTGATGTCTTGACACCCTCCATAGGAGACTTTTGAAAGTGTAGTGAGCACATCGTACATCAAGCATGATGCACACTTTCTCGATCTGTGAATGCACACTTTTCCATGCTCCACAAAGTCTCACACACACACTGATGTGTCGATCGCCATCTTGACGGCAGAGCGCAAACAGAAACTGGACAGTCGGCTATATGCACAGCAGCTGTGCTGCTCTGCATATAAGACGACGAATTTGTGTGTTAAATTTTTTTTTTTTAATTTAAGTTTTGAAAGCAGAATTTTATAGACTCTGAGCGGAAGGGCAAAAAGAAATGCAGTCTGAGCGGAAGGGTGGTTGGCAGTTCTGCCGACTACAATAATTTAGCATTCTACAATTCAACACCAGCGGTGCCACCCCCCCCCAAAAAATAAATGTCTCACCTCTCACGTCGTTCTCCACCTCCTCCCTCCACCTGCGCAGGCACCCCTGAAGCACACACAGCTCGGCGTCGCTCACCTGCCGGGGGGCCGGCGGGGGGAGGGGCAGGAGGCCCGCGCCTGAGGAGACACTGCCCTCAACACCGACACCAGCACCGAAGCTGCAGTCCCCTGCCGCCAGCTGCGCAGAAGAACTCCGGGACCCCCCCTCCTCCTCCTCCTCCTCCTCTGGAAGGGGAGAGTGGGGGTGCGAAGGGGGAGGAAAGTTCTTGAAGGTGGGGGAGGAGGCGGAGAGGGTGGGACGATGTTGGTGGGGGTGGTGGGCTGAGGAGGTGGGGGTTGTTGAGATTCCTGGCGCGGTTGTGGCTTGGGGGTGTGGCTGTTGTTGTGGGGGGGGTGTTGAAATGTGGGGTGGGGATGGGTGTGGTGAAGTGGTGTGTGCTAGGCTGCTACCACCACCGTCGCTAAGCCTGCGAAACATAAACACAATGCGATAAACGATGACGTCGTCGGACAGCCATATAAAACATGGTTCGTGGGGACTTGGAAGAGTGCCAAAAAAGGACCTTAAAAGGACCTTTAAAGGACCAGCAAATTTTTTTAAAGGACCTATTTAAACCTTGTTTGTAGTTGTACTTGCAGACGTGGTGGGCGCAGAGCCAGACGCCGGCGATTGTGGCTGAGCAGATTCTTTTTTTTTTGTGTGTTTTTTTTTTTTTGGCTGAGCAGATTCTTTTGTTGTACATCTACTGCTTGCAAAAAAAGTCGGTCACATTGCACCTCGATTCCGCCTTGTGCCTTCTTTCAGCTTTCTTGTGATTTTCAGTCTTTGCGTGTTGTTTCAGCACCGACTCTCCCATTGACAAGATGTTGATGTTTTTTTCACAATATGCACAACGAACTGCATGTTTGTTGTCCATCACTTTTCGGACCCAGTCCTTATAAATGTCCTCTCAGCCAACGATCATGAAAACGAACACTTTCCAGGCATTTTTACACTTTTTACTTGAAAACAAGCACTGAAGCAGCCGCATGTGGGAAGAATTTCAAC
>CM065713.1:7695680-7728180 GCA_017654935.2 Phymorhynchus buccinoides
AAGTATACATTAACTCTTCTACTACCAAGTATTACTTAGACTGTTTACCGTTGCGCACCAAGTAATTTTTGCCGCTGCACTGATTTTCGCACACACTCACTTTAAAAATTTAATTAAAAAAATACTCGCTCGAATCATCACTAAATTTACCTGTGTCGATCTGTTGCTGCAAACCCAAGATCGTTTCAACACTTTCGATGCTCTTTTTGATTCACCTAAGTTCAGATTCTGCCACTTTTTCCACAGTAAATGCTTCGTCGGCACTATCGCCATATTGTAGAGGTTCACGCCAAAAGTTGTCAGTTTCCATCGTCAAGAAAATTTAGCCTACAAATGAAGATGGCGGAAGATTGGGCTTTCCCTGAGCGAACTGCGCATGTCACGGAAGTAAAGGATGTGATGTCACTTGATATAAATAGCGCAAAGGAGGACACCAGGGCTTCCCTAGTATCTGGCGGTCAAACCCGCCCGTGGCTAGTAATGGCATACGGTAAACCGGCGGGTCAACCCGCTGACGGTAGTAGAAGAGTTAATATCTCCCAAAGAGAAAATTCAGGTTAGGTGCAACTTAACCCTGACAGAAATACAACATAACTGAAAGAACATTAATCAAACCTGTCAAGTCTGTGTGTTCTGGGGAGCTGTCGGTGGACGGTCGTGGTGGTGCCCTCGGAGGAGGACCTCACTCACGCTGGCTCCAAGACTAAGAGAATAGTGTCGTCAGTATAGGGGGCTTAGTAGGTGGCGCCCTGGACCGGCTCCACTGAACTCCACCAAAGTGACTCAAGCAGCAGTGCAGTGTCTCCTCGGGCTGTTGCCTCCTGACGGCCTAATGGACTGCTGGTCTCGGATTCTGCGACCTGAACGTGAGGAGGTGTGGCTGCCAACTGGGACTCAGAACGAGCGGCGTGGGAGCAACGCCGCTGTACGGCCCAGAAGTGTAGAGTGGCACAGTGGTAACGCGTTCACCTCGTGTCAAGTAAACCCCGAGTTCGAACCTGGGTACAAGGGATTTTTTTCCTCTCACTTTGCACTAGGCTTTACGGTCTGAACGTGGAGTCTTTCGGACGTTAAACCCAGTGGCAACGAAAAAGTTGTCATTTGGTCAAAATTTACCCCCCACCCCTCCCTTCTCATCAGTCGCACACAAAAAAAAGTGGCGCGCCTCTGGCTGCGACACTCTCTCCAGGTGGGAGCAACCTGAATTTCACAGGGATGCCTCTGTGACAATAAAGTACCTAATACCTAAACAAAAAGATGGGACACAGCAAAAAAACAAAACACACACACAAAAACCCTGTCCAGTCTTACCTGTCCAGCCTGGTCTGGACAGCGGTCAGTTGCTCCTTCAGTTTGCGCGACTCCTCGCGGCGCCGCCTGGTCACCGCCTTGTTGCTCTCCAGGTACCTGCAACAGACCACCAGCTCCTTTTAACCCTTCGCCACTCGCTAAATTACCCGCCTTCAGCTAGTTCAAAACAGTGCAGCCCGCCTCATACTGCGTAAGCACAAGCGTGATCACGTCACGCCACTTCTGAAGGAGCTCCATTAGCTCCCTGTGCAGTTCCGCCTTCAGTATGGCTCCCCCCCACCTGCGTGCGCATCTCGACCCTTCCAACGGAAGTGTCGCCATCTTAGTCAGATTTGTGTGTAAACAGCATCGATCTGGCATTTTTCAAACAAAGTTACTGACTAAGATGGCGGTCTCCCATAATATGGCACGCTCCTTGTGGCCGGATATGACGACACGTGGGTACAAGCCATAAGCTGGCTGTCCTATCCTTCCGTCAATTTGAACAGACCCTTCCGCCTTACGTCTCCAGAGCTCTTCACACCTACACTCCTTCCCACTCACTCAGGTCCTCAAACACAAAACTTCTGAAAGTTCCCAAAACAAATCTAAAATCATTTGGTGACCGCAGTTTCAGTTTCAGTGCCCCTGCTGTTTGGAATTCCCTCCCAGTCGATCTCCGCCATGAACCAACTATCTCTACTTTCAAAGCTAAACTCAAGACTCACTACTTTCAAAGCTCATTCGGTTTGTAAATGTTTCCTTCTTGATCTTGTACCTGGGTGAATGACTGGGTGATAATGTTTTGCGTGACTGCGGGTGCGCCTTGAGTGTAAAATTATAGAAAGGCGCTATAGAAATACTAACGATTATTATTTTTATTATTAAATACATCAGCACCGTATTTTAACGGGCTACAAGCTTATAAAGCGCACCCCCACACACAAAGTTCAGATTTCAGACCTGTTTACCCCTTACACAAGTCTTGAGCAGTCTGGATGACTGAAATGAGTAGTTCTGGTGTAAAATGTGTAGTTTTATTCATTAACCCTTTCACCGCCAGCCATTTTTCAGCCCAAAAATACCATTAAACTTAACTAAGTACAGAAAAAACCCAATCTGCAATATTACTAATGCCTCTGTGACATGTACAACATTAGGCCTATCCTTACCTCCCAAAATTAAGAAAATAGGGTCTTTGGATAACAGGCCCTGATTTGATGCCTTTTGTCATCAAAAGGCATGAGGCGAGCCAGCTTTGAGTCTAAAGAAGCTCAAAATAGGCCGAAGAATGTGGCCAGAAACAGATTCAATCATACTGATAAATGCCAAACTGAAACAAATCCGCAGATAAGCCGCATCACTCCATAAGCCGCATGGGGCCAAAGTTGAGGACAGAAGAAGCGGCGTACACAGTGGAACCTCCCTCATTTGGGATGATTTTTGAAGGTCTTATAAGGGAGGTAACTTTAATACTTACAAAGAAGGGCAGTGACGACGAAAATGGTGTTTTACGTTCTCTTGGTCTGAATCAGACACATATGGGACATTTGTAAATACAAATATGGTGGGAACAATACTGGAGGCAATGCCCGGAGGCAGTACGAAACCAGTAAAGTCCCGATTTTTTATTAATACAGATAGGTGTAGCGGTAACCACGCCTCGGGTAAACCTCATCGGCTATGGCACCGCTGAGAAGGGCAGTGACTCAGAGAAGTAGGCCTTATATGGGAGGGGTCTTATAAGGGAGGTAACTTTAATACTTACAAAGAAGGGCAGTGTCTCAGAAAAGTAGGCCTTATATGGGAGGGAGTCTTATGATGGGAGGTCTTATAAGGGAGGTAACTTTAATACTTACAAAGAAAGGTAGTGTCTCAGAGAAGTAGGTCTTATACGGGAGGGAGTCTTATAAGGGAGGTTCCACTGTATTCCGCATTGTACGGTATACACAGCAGCTGGGGCACTAAGCGAGTCTCACCTATCCACATAAATAATGCTGGGGAACTCGATTTTGTTGTGGATCTTTTCGGGTCGACCCAACTGCTGGTTGAACTGGAAGCGGCACAGTTCAAAGGTCAGCACGGGAGGCAGACGGTTGAACCACAACTGAAACACACATCAATAACCAACACACACACATCAATAACCAACACACACACATAACCAACACACACACACATCAATAACCAACACACACACACACACATCAATAACCAACACACACACACACACACATCAATAACCAACACACACACACACACACATCAATAACCCACACACACACACACATCAATAACCAACACACACACATCAATAACCAACACACACACATCAATAACCAACACACACACACACATCAATAACCAACACACACACATCAATAACCAACACACACACATCAATAACCAACACACACACACATCAATAACCAACACACACACACATCAATAACCAACACACACACATCAATAACCAACACACACACACACACACATCAATAACCAACACACACACACATCAATAACCAACACACACACACACACACACACATCAATAACCACACACACACACACATCAATAACCAACACACACACATCAATAACCAACACACACACATCAATAACCAACACACACACACACACATCAATAACCAACACACACACACACATCAATAACCAACACACACACATCAATAACCAACACACACACACATCAATAACCAACACACACACATCAATAACCAACACACACACACACATCAATAACCAACACACACACATCAATAACCAACACACACACATCAATAACCAACACACACACATCAATAACCAACACACACATCAATAACCAACACACACATCAATAACCAACACACACACACACATCAATAACCAACACACACACACACATCAATAACCAACACACACACATCAATAACCAACACACATGTACACACATCAATAACCAACACACATGTACACACATCAATAACCAACACACACACACACATCAATAACCAACACACACGCATCAATAACCAACACACACACATCAATAACCAACACACACACACACACATCAATAACCAACACACACACATCAATAACCAACACACACACATCAATAACCAACACACACACATCAATAACCAACACACACACACACATCAATAACCAACACACACACACACATCAATAACCAACACACACATCAATAACCAACACACACACATCAATAACCAACACACACACATCAATAACCAACACACACACACACACATCAATAACCAACACACACACACATCAATAACCAACACACACACACACACATCAATAACCAACACACACACACATCAATAACCAACACACACACACACATCAATAACCAACACACACACATCAATAACCAACACACACACACATCAATAACCAACACACACACACATCAATAACCAACACACACACACATCAATAACCAACACACACACATCAGTGCTGAAATTCAGCTCACTACTCATTTTAACTCTGTAATAAGCTCCGATTAACCCTCTTGCAGTCGCATTTGTTACAGGAAAAAACCCACCTTCTTCTAGTGTTCAGATTCTTTCACACATTTTCGGGAAAATCTGGGGTTTTTTAAGCACACAGAGCCGCCGTACAGTTACTATCACATCGCCGCAAATGAGAAGCTTCTTCATAGTATGTGTATAACAAGCCAGAACTTAGTGCATGGTGAAAATGCCATCAGAGGGGGTCTCAGAGTGGGGGGCCAAGCTAACGGCGGTTTAGGGCGGCTTGAATACACAGTAGAGGCAACTTCCAGCTGGGCGGCTTGGGGCGGAATAAATGCAAGAGGGTTAAATTAAAAAAGAATAGATTTTTGCTTGCTAAAACTACAATACTAGATGGATTGACTTCAACATTTTCAGCCAAAAATGTATAAAGAGCTAAAGTTGACTTTGAAATTATTAACCTTTTCACGAAGTAACCACACTATGATGTGGTCCTTTTCTCTATCCGTTGCCGATGGGACCACACTATGCTGCTCCTGGGAACGTCCACATCTCCAGACGTAGCAACAACACAGTGTGGTTTCAACTTCGAAAAATTATCTAGTTTTCCCTTGTTCGGTGTAAGGGAAGCAACCCCTCTAATAAGTTTGATGGATGTCTTAGCAAGGTTATCGTTGCTACTTTGACTTGCTCCAAGCTGCGTACGCGATGGAATGTCGCTCAGGAATGCGGTACTTAGAAGCGGGATTTCCCGGCTTTCTGCAGACCTGTTTACCCTAATCATGAAAAACCTGGAATTTGCCACACAAAAAACAGAATTCACATCGGTACACGACTCGCGATATAACACCCATTCAACTCGGCGCCATCGCGATAAATTTTCACTTCATTTTCTATTAAAAAGTTAAAAATTCTCACATCATCGTATTTTCCAGTGATAATATAATCTAAATGGACTCATTTCAAGCCCTAATTACAATCTCTACCATTAAAAAACTGCCCGGAAAGCTCTTCGAATCGACAGTAAAAGCCTGGCCGCCATTTGCATTCGGTTTCAGTCAACCCTTGCGTCTTTTCATACGAACGGAAACAAATAATAGACGGTTTTTCGAAATCCTGGAATTTTCAGCGTTCACCCGGAATTTACTATTTTACCCAGAATGTTGACACGAGGCGAACGCGTTACCTCTGTGCCACTCTGCACCCCTGTGGTAAGGATAACGATGATAATAACGATGACGACTTTCACCCATGCACTATATCGTGTACTGTACTACACGGAACAATTTCTCACCTCCTGCCCTGATTTGCTTTTGCTGACGGTCTCAATCTCATCCTGCATGCTGGTGGGGGATAACTATAATAATGATGATGATGACGATGATGATGACGAAGAAGATGAAGACAACAGTGATGGCTTTCTTTAATTTCTCACCTCCTGTCCCGATTTATGAGCAAAGTTCAGTCTTTGTTGACGGTCTCAATCTCGTCCTGCATGATGGTGGGGGATAACTATAATAATGATGATGATGCTTCTGACGAAGAAGATGAAGACAACAGCGATGGTTTCTTTAATGTCTCACATCTTGCCCAGATTTAGGAGCAAAGTTCAGTCTCTGTTGACGGTCTCAATCTCGTCTTGCATGGTCGTGAGGATAATGATGATAATGATGAAGACAGGGTTCATAGCCAAACAGCATCCTAATTTTCCCAAATTTTTCGCAAACTTTCAAAGCCCAACTTTAGGGTTTTCCCAAATAGAAGGTTTTTCGGAAAGCGGCACAATATGCTGAGCGCTTGTTGGTTGCATCATTTCGCAGCTATACTTTATATGCAGAATTTTCGAGCCAAAGCTCACTGAAGACACATTTGCCCGGCAATTGTGCGCTATGCGTAAAGATCAGATGTCTTTAAAGGGTAGCAACTCGCGTCAATTCCGGTTAAAAAATCGAAAGTAAGTCGCACCGATCATATGCATAAAAATATTCGGTAACGGTAAAGATGTGCCACCCCCCCTGCATTTCTCGGTTAATTCTCTTTTTCCGTTTTTGCCTTTCTTACCATACATAAAGCTGTATTTTAGGAACATTTTCAGCTAATAACCTTTTTGGAATACTAACCCTATCCCTAACCCTAGCCCTAAACCTAACCCTACCCCCCAGTATGTACTGCAGTACACCGCGATTTGTCACAGTTGTGGTTCGTTGCGTTTTTCCGTCTTATAGGATGGTGGGTAGGGTTAGGCTTAGGGCTAGGGTTAGGGCTAGGGTTAGTATTCCAAAAAGGTTATTAGCTAAAAATGTTCCTAAAATACAGCTTTATGTATGGTAAGAAAGGCAATAACGGAAAAATAGAATTAACCGAGATAGGTAGGGGGGGTGGCACATCTTGACCTTTACCAAATATTCATTTTATTTCATAATTATAATTTTTTTCTTGGCACGATAATTCAAAATTATGGTCCTGGGCGATTTGGGGGGGGGGCAGATTGATGAAGATTTGACAGTAGCTAAAAATTCACAAACTTTCAAAGACACTACTCTTGGTTTTTCATTTTTCACAAACTTTCATGGGCCTTGAAAATGAAGTCTGTTTTCCCCAAACCTTCCCAACTGCTGTGAACCCTGTGAAGATGACGATGACGATGATGATGATGATGATGATGATGATGATGATGCTTCTGACGAAGAAGATGAAGACAACAGTGATGGGTTTCTTTAATGTCTGACCTCCTGTCCCGATTTGTGAGCGGTGCAGTCTCTGTTGACCGTCTCAATCTCGTCCTGCATGGTGGTGGCCTCCAGACTCTCGTGGATGTCGCGGAATCCGTTCACCTGCAGGGGGAACTGACCGAACGTCTCCTGCTTCGTGAACTTCTCTCCTGAAAATAAAAAAAGAAGTATAAAGGAACAATTTTGACACCTGCCGTATTTTTCGGACCTTAAGCCGCACCTCATTATATTATAAGGCAAATTTGACACAAACGTCAGATTTTTGTTATTCAGTTTTCTTACTAATTTATTAGTCATATTATAAAACGCCGGGGTCTTTGTGTAAGAAAAAAAGTGTCAGGTCAGGTCAGGTCAGGTCAGGTAGTTAGGACATTAGGCCTCGCAGCCTCTTCACTGTCCTGTCATTTTTGTTTGAACTTTTGCACAGCTGAGAGGTTTTTGTATTTTGTTTTCGGCAAATCTGCCTTTTAGTCATGCTCGTATTGTAGTTTTGATATGTTGGTGTCGCCTTATAGTCTGAAGAATACGATATATATCATTACATGTGTATGCTAGTCTGTCGCTTCCGACAATGACTGCCAGATAGCAGAGGGGGTAGATACTATTCTGGCCGGGCTGGGCGATAATTTGTTTACGGTGGAGATGCTTTGCCCAGGGTACATCCCCACTCTCTCGACCAAAAGGGATTTGAGGACACAGCTGGCGTTGAGGAAGGTCCCCAAAGGCCAGCCCATCCCTTTGGCTGCAGCACCAGAGCCGGTGGTGCAAGGGCCCCCCCTCGTTCGAGAGTCATAGTCTTCTACGAGAGACTAAACTGTACTGTGATTTTCCATTACTGCAAAAAATCATCTATTGTACAGCTCTCATGTTACTGTTGGCGCCTACTACAGGCTAATGTCAACCAATGATAGAAGCCATTTGAGTAAAGGGCCAAATCATCACATGCACAGGATTCCCAGGGCTTTCAGCTATCCCCAAGTGAGGACCTTGTAAGGACCTGTAGGCCTAAGGATAATCTGCATCTTTTAGCCAACGATCTTGAAAGGAACACTTTCCCAGCATTGTGAACAATAAGCAATAATGTCTAAGCAGATAGAAAAACTATGGCTGACACAGATATACGCGTTTTCTCGCAAAACGACACCATGATAAACGAGATTTCAGTCCAATTTCTCTTGACAACTCGCGGTGCATCGTTCGTCTGCTAAGCGGTCAGTTGAAACGGGAAGGTGGGGGAGGAGGGTAAGGTGAAGTAGGTGCTGAGTGATGTTTCTCAAGTGTAAAATCGCTGCCTCTGTGATCTATTTTGAGTATGGTCTTGCTACTCAGGGCAGTTTTGGGCAGCTGTCAGGACTTGTAAGAACCTTGAAGTGAATGTAAGCACTTGTAAGGCCTTACTTGGGGATTTCAATTGGTCAAGACTTATAAGGACTGGTAAGGCCCCTATGAATCCTGCATGCACCTTCGAACCATCATGCCACCAACTCCCAGGTTAGTGTCTCCACCTTTTGGATCGGCGGTCAACAACTCATTTTTTTTTTTTTCAACACAGGTTACACCGATGCCAAGATTGCGGGAAAAAGAACAGGACATTAACTCATTCGCATCGCAACGATTTTGAATTATTAACCCTTTCACCGCCAGCCTTTTTTCAGCCCAAAAGTTCCATTGAATTTACCTGGGTAGAGAACAAAATCCATCTGCAGTATTGGGGATTCTTCTGTGAAATATATAAAATAAGGTCTATCCTTACTTCCCAAAACTAAGACAGTAGGGTCTTTGGATGACAGACCCCAATTTGATGCCTTTTAGTGACATAGGTGTTAAGTCACTGTGGTGCTAAAATGCGACTTTGTCGGTGAAAGGGTTAATGCCTTTTAAAGACCCACCAGGCCTTTTAAAGACCCACCATGCCCATGTGTGAAAATCAGCGTTTTTACGTGTTTTCCCTCCTATCGCTGGTAAGAAATCTTAAGAAATCTCCCAAGCAAAAGAGGGAAAAAACATGTGACGTGGTGGGTCTTTAATGACATAGGTGTTAAATCACTGGGGTGCTAAAATGCGACTTTGGCGCTGAAAGGGTTAATAAAAAAAAACACCTCTACAAATCACTCCAGCCATACACACAAAGAAAACGTGCATGAACAAAAGGAGAAATGAAAGAAGATTACGGTGGTTTTTTTTTAACTTCAGGTTTAGACATAAGGGGTAGATCAGACCTTTTTTTTAATTATTATATAGACTTTATATCAGAACATTAAAGGTGGACTCGGGCGGATGAGTTTTTGCAAGAAACACGTCGAGATCACCAGAAAGACAGTATTTTCAAGGATCGGAACACTCACTTTGCACTGGTTTCTTAGAAATTAAACCGTCAAAACGGCGATTTTTCCTTGGCGGAGATGCCGGAGAGAGTAGCCATTTTGGATGGGGTGGGTGGAGGTCACTCATTGTGGTTGAAGCGTTTTCTTTTTTTGTAGTGCAGTAAAAAAAAAAAAAAAGGAGCTATTTCCTTTGTTGTGAGCAAAACTCCTTTAGATAAACTGCATAAAATTTAAAAAAATAAAATAAAAAGGCTTGTATTGCGAAAAGTTTGTGCAAACGATTTGGTCTAAACACAGGCGGCCATTCAAAAAGAGACGGCAAACGCCTTCTCTTTGGGTGAAAGAATTTGACTTCCAGCACCTCCGCCAAGGAGGAATCGCCTTTTTGACGGCTTGATTTCTGGGAAACCAGAGCAAAGTGAGTGTTGCAATCTCTGTAAAGGGTGTTTTCCTGCTGATCTGGACGTGTTTCTTGCAAAAACTCATCCGTCAGGGTGCCACTTTAAAAAAGAAAACACAACAAGTAGAAATAACTGTAAAAGGAGCATTTGTTAACCCTTTCACCGCCAAAGTCGCATTTTAGCACCACAATAATCTAACTTCTATGTCACTAAAAGGCATCAAATTGGGGTCTATGATCCAAAGACCCTATTGTCTTAGTTTTGGGAAGTAGGGATAGACCTTATTTTATATATGTCACAGAAGAATCCCCAATACTGCAGATGGATTTTGTTCTCTACCCAGGTAAATTTAATGGACATTTTTGGCTGAAATATGGCTGGCAGTGAAAAGGGTTACAAGCAGATATTTCGAGCTATGTGCTCTTTGTCCATGCTGGTCTAAAAAACACCAAAAACAACATTTTTTTAAGACTTGATATAGAAAAAACTCTCTAGCGCCACGACTGACCTTGGTGCTGGCCCTCCGCCCTGAACTGACCGTAGAACAGCTCCGTCACCGGGTTAGAGGTCAGGGGGTCAGCTGGGCATGTGGTGGTGGCGGGGCCGTTGGCCCTGTTAATGCGGACAAAGAGAAACGATGACCACGATTACCACCAAACTCAAGGGATTTCTCTTCTAGTAATAATATTAATAATACAGTGGAACCTCCCTTATAAGACCTCCCAAATAAGACTCCCTCCCACATAAGACCTACTTCTCAGAGACATTGCCCTTCTTTGTAAGTATTAAAATTACCTCCCTTATAAGACCTCCCAACGAACACCTTTTGCAAGAGTGAATGCCCTTGGGAGGGTGGGGGAAGATGGTTCAGTACTGACCAGACAGGGAGATAACTCTCGCCAATAACCCCTATTTGATGCCACTAAATGGCTGCCTTTCGCAAGAGTGAATGCCCTTGTCAGTACTGACCAACAAGAGCAATTACTCTCACTGTCAAGGGCGTTAATAACCCTAGTTGCAAAAGCCAATACAAAGCAACTCTCTCTCTCTCTCACACACACACACATTTATCGACACAGACTCATTATTCATCTTTCATTCAGTAAGCCATAGCAACTGAGTTGCAGACTGACCACATACACCATCACATACAACAAACGTTCGCACGCAGACAGACACACACACATCATGCAAACAGACACACACATACACATGCGTGCACACACAACACCAAAACACACACAAGCACTCACGCACGCATGTACGCACACATGCATGCTTACACACATACACAACACACACACACCAGGGCTCCCAGGGACCCCCATTTGGGGGTCTATGAAGCACTAAAATTCTACAGCACTCTCTAAAAGAATGTGCAGGGGGTCCCAGGGATGCACTAGAAAAATTCTTTTTAGCATTCGCAATGCCACTGGGACCCCCTATCCCGCCTCCAGGACCCTCTATACTGTAAGTGAAGGAGCACTGTATTTTTGCATTGTTCAGTTTCATTTTAATCACCGTTCTCCTTTAGTAAAAGTTGAAACAATTTATAAATGTGTGTATGGATTTGTCTGTTTTGGTTAAAATGTATTTCCTCCTGCCATATTGTTAATTATTCTTTATGAAAGGGTGCGTTATAAGCATTTGCTTGTTGTCACCCTCATTACCTCATCATTGTTTGATTTTGTATATTTGAATAAAGTTGTCTAAATCAAGTGAAGGAGTTCCTGGGACCCCTTGTTTTGCGGGATGATTGGGAGCCCTGCAGATTCTTCATATCAAAATTCACACTTTCAGACCTTTTCGAAAAACCCTTTATCCTATTTTCAAAGACCTCTCATGACATGCAATGATTGACAGTTGGTTTGATCACGATCATACAAGTTGCGCCGGTGAGGACGAAAGACCCACACATATAGTGAAGGGAAGTAACTCGACAAATCGAGGACGTCTGCTATATGGAAAATTAGTGATATTAAATTGTTTCTCGATCAATTCTAGAAGCAAACACACACAAAATTCACACACACAAAAATTCTAGAAGGAAACAAAAAAATAAATATGGTGTCAATGACTTTTTCACAAACCATTTCAAGATTTTCACAAACAATTTCAAGATTTTCACAGACCATTTCAAGATTTTCACAAACCATTTCAAGATTTTCACAGACCATTTCAAGATTTTCAGACCATTTCAAGTTTCACAAACCATTTCAAGATTTTCACAGACCAAAGCCAATTGTCAAAGACTTGAAAATGGCACTCCATTTCTCAAAGACCTTCAAAGACTGTGCAGACCATGTTAATGCACTCAGAGAGAGACAGCTAAAGCATTATTAAGACTAGTGCAACGCCGAGTCCCAGTAACGCCTAGTAACAGCAACACCTAGTAACGGTAAGGCCAAGTACTGGTAACGCTGAGTACAGCAAATTTGAAGCGATTCGGTTAAGAAACGGCGGAGTGGCATAGCGCACGCGTTTCTGAACCGATTCGCTTCCGGGTTGGTACACAGATAGTCACCGTCCCCGGTGATCTTCCTGCCAAATTCGAAGGCAATCGGTCCAGAAACATCGGAGATACGGGCGCCGAGAGGCCGGCGGATGCGCGTTTCCCGAACCGCGCAAATGATACGGCCGCCTCGGTTGCCGTTGCCATCGGCCCGTTAGGGCTCACAGCAAATTTGAAGCGTTGCGGTCGAAAAACGGCGGAGTTATAAGGCCCATTTCGTGTTTCACACACACACACACAGACAGTTGGCTTATTACTATATGATGTCATGACACCAGCCGTGCAGAATTTTCGGCTCTTCGAACTTGGCCTAGATATCGAAAGTACCTATCTGCATGCACAATTTCAGTCTCCTGTGTGTGTGTGTGTGTGTGTATGTGTGTGTGTGTGTGTGTGTGTGTGTGTGTGTGTCGTATAAGTTTCTTTATTGTCCATTCGCATTGCACAACGCACATGGAAACTTGTCTTCCACCGTGTAAAATAAGATGAGATATATCAAAATAAAAATATGAAACATAAATTTACATTAAAACAAATATGCAACTCTCACACCAACCACACCCAATCATTCATCCGCTCTCCGCTATCTTGCTCACTCATCATGCAACCCACCACCACTTCCGCCTTCATTTCTAACCCTTTCTTCCTTGTTCCTTTCCTCTTTTCCTTTTTTTTTTCTTGTTTTTCTTTCTTCTCCCCCACCCCCCACACTTTTTTTTTGCTGTCCCATCTTCTGGGCCGTACAGTGGCATTGCTCCCACGCTGCTCATTCCGAGTCCCAACTCGCAGCCACACCTCCGCACGTTCAGGTCGCAGAATCCGAGACCAGCAGTCCAAGGGGAGCCAATCTATGTTAGGCCGTCAGGAGGCAACCAACCGAGGAGACATTGGTGTAGAGTGGCACAGTGGTATCGCGTTCGCTTCGTGTCAAGCAAACCCGAGTTCGAACCTGGGTACAGGGGATTTTTTCCTCTCATTCTGCACTAGGCCTTAACGGTCTGAACGTGGAGTCTTTCGGATGAGACGATAAACCGAGGTCCTGTGTGCCCATGCACTTAGCATACGTTAAACCCAGTGGCAACGAAAAAGTTGTCATTTGTCATCAGTGACAAAAATCGCATGCCAAAAAAAAGAAAAAAAAGAAGGGTGGCGCGCCTCTGGCTGCAACGCGCTCTCCAGGTGGGAGCAACCCGAATTTCACAGAGACACCTCTGTGACTATAAAGTATCTAATACTAATACTAATACAATACTTACTCAGCAGTAGTAGCAGCAGCAGCAGCAGCAGTAGTGGGAGAAGCGCACGGAGAAGGGGAGGAGGGGGTGGAGGGTTCAGACTTGAAGGCGTCTTCCAGCCACTCCAACAGTTTGTGCTGGAACTCGCTGACGTCCTGCAAAACAGACACAGGGTACCAATGACGCAACAATTTCAGGCATCAGAACAGTCCGAAGTCCAATCCTCTGAAAACCGCGGCACAAGGGCCATCAAGTAGATGCTTATCCGTTTGAGTGGCACAGTGGTAGCGCGTTCCGCCTCGTGTCAAGTAAACCCGAGCTCGAACCTGGGTACAGGGGATTTTTCCCTCTCACTCTGCACTAGGCCTTACGGTCTGAACAGTGGAACCTCCCCGGTTCCGTGGCATAATAATCAAAGTGTTGATTGTGGCCACGTACAGTCAAGAAGAAGGCCCCCAGACTATAGTGGGGACAACACTGAAATCAGTTCCCCAACATCCCCCCCCCCCCCCCCCCCCCCCCCCCGTGGGCCTTGGCCTCTATCTTCTCCCCATAATATCTCATTTCACTTTCTACTCTATCTTTATTGTCAATTTCTTTCTTTCTTTTTTTCGTACTACCCCCTAAAGTGTAGCGGAATCTTCAACGTGATAAAGTTGGCCGCCTAAGGAGGAGAAGAAAAAGATATCTTCAAATACAGTGAAAACTACTGTATTTTTTCAGACAATACGGCAATGAGAGGGGTAGGGAGGGGGGTGTCAGTATGTTAATGCATGCATACAAGGGGTTGTTCTAAATATGAATTTATCTTTGCTACATTGTAAAGCGCTTAGAGCTTTAAGATGAACCCTTTCGCCACCAGCCATTTTTCAGCAAAAAATTTCCATTAAACTTCTGGGTAGACAACAATCTGCAATATTGGGGATTCCTCTGTGACATGCATAGCGTAAGGCCTATCCTTACCTCCCAAAATGAAGAAAACAGGATCTTTGGATAACAGACCCTGGTTTGAGGCCTTTTTCGTGACATGGGCGTTAAATCATTGTGGCGCTAAAATGCAACATTGGCGGTGAAAGGGTTAAACGCTGTAAATGTTTTCTTTATAAATAAACACATAAATAAATAAGAGCGGTGAGAAAGCAATACCGCTATGCGGTTCAGAATATGGGACAGCAATTTAGGAAGAAAAGAAAAAAAGTAGATGCTTATCTATTTGAGTGGCACGTTCGCCTTGTGTCAAGTAAACCCCGAGTTCGAACCTGGGTACAGGGGATTTTCCCTCTCACTTTGCACTAGGCCTTACGGTCTAAACAGTGGAGTCTTTCGGATGAGATGATAAACTGAGGTCCCGTGTGCCCCATGCACTTAGTTGTCATTTGGTCAAAATTTACCTTCCTTCCTCATCAGTCACACAAAAAATCGCATGCAAAAAAAGAAAAAGAAAAAAAAGAAAAAAGAAGGGTGAAGCGCCTCTGGCTGTGACGCGCTCTCCTGGTGGGAGCAACCCGAGTTTCACAGAGATGCCTCTGTGACTATAAAGTACCCAGGACTCCCAGGGACCCCCATTTGAGGGTCTATTAAGCACTCAAAATTCTAAAGGACCCTCTAAAAGAATGTGCAGGGGGTCCCAGGGATGCACTAGAAAAATTCTTTTTAGCATTCACAATGCCACTGGGACCCTCTATCCCGCCTCTAGGACCCTCTATACTGTAAGTGAAGGAGTCCCTGGGACCCCTTGTTTTGCGGGACGATTGGGAGCCCTGAGGACCCTCTATACTGTAAGTGAAGGAGTCCCTGGGACCCCTTGTTTTGCGGGACGATTAGGAGCCCTGAGTACCAAATACCTAAATTACCTGTTGACTGTCGGTGACCCCCGAGGGAGAACAGAAGGCCTCTTTCAGGATGTCCACGGCTTTCGACGGGTCCACGTATTTGCGGGTGGAGCCCACCATCAGAGCGAAAAGGAGGCTCAACTCCCGCATGAAGCGAAGGTTGCGCCGCTCCTCAACAGCCTGAATACATATATATACCGCAACATAGGTGCCAACCTCAATTTTCCTTTTTTCACAACTTCCCTTATTGAAATATAATTTTCCCTTATTTCAAGCCTGAAAACCGCATAAATTTCAGAACACGCAAAACCATGAAAAAGTTGCAGTGAATACATTATATTCAGACATCGTTTTCATGCAGTTTTGTTATATGCATTGAAAAATGTGCAGGGGAGCGTACCTTCCTTTCTCAAAGGACAGGTTTTCCCATTCTTTCAAGTGTCTCCCACTCCCAACTCGTGCCTTTTTGGCCACAGGGGGGTTCGTAGAACTGGAAGAATTAGCGTCCGCCATTTTCGATTCAAACAACGCTCACACAGAAGTTCTGAAGAAACCATGCATGCGCAGATTACCCGAACAAATCGCTCTCTGCGCATGACCGATCATCTAGCCTACTGCTATCGTTTTCCTATTTGGCTGCTTGGCGTCCGCGTTTTGTCGTCTGCTATCACAAAATTCTATCACTTCGCGGTTCGTCCCTGATTTCTGATCTGCCCGCATAAATCAGTTTTACCCGTATTGAAACTGTTATACGGCCGCACAGACCCAAAATCATGGTTTTCCCGTACAATGCCGTAAAAACTGGACTATAAGACGCACCTGTATATAAGCCGCATCCTTTAAATTGACAAAATATTGAGTATTTCTTCACACATAAGCCACAGCAGTTTATAAGCCGCAGGAAAATTGTTGACAAAGCTAAAGAAAAAACAAAAACAGTAGACTTTGCCTACCTTACCACATAAAATCAACACATGAGCTGAAAGCTACACAAAAATAGACTTTCTGCTTCTGCAACATGACTATTGAATGCTCTGAGACACTTTCTATTCATTTTTTAAGTGTCAAAACCGGTTTTGAGCTGCAGTGAAGCTAAAACATAGGCTGGATAATGTGGAAGGAAACAGATTCCATAATACAGACAAACCCCTATTTTACGAACCTCTGTTAAGCGACCACCTCTCATTTGAGACCGGATTTGTTGGCACGGATGCATTTTACTATGTAAACGACCTCTCTTAAACGACTTCCTCTAAAACGCGACTTACGACCGCCATTTTGTTGGTTTTACGACCGTTGTTGTCGTCTGCATAGACTTCGAGCAAAGTGAAACAACCACGGTCAAGGGCCTGAAAGCGGAGTCGCTTCCCTTGTTGTAGAAAAAATGGCGGAAAGCGTAGGAAAAGCACGAAAAACACTCACTTTGAAAAAGAAAACCACTGACTTTGGACAAGAGTGGAGGTGATTAATAGAAGTCGGCGAAGTGAAACTGTAATACATCGATTGCACAATCCTATGGAGTTGGAAAGACCCAAATCCAGTTTTAATATGTCATTGTATGTGTGCATGAAGAAGAGAGTGTGAACTGTGCTGAACTTTTTCTTTCTACGGCTGCCAGTGAAAACCTCCGTCATACGACCCCTCCAATTTACGACCGATTTTTCCAGACATTTTGGAAGTCTTAAAATAGAGGTTTGTCTGTACTAATAAATATGACATTGGGAAAATCCACAGACAAACCGCATCAGTATATAAGCCGCATGGGCCAAAGTTGAGGAAAAAAGTAGCGGCTTATAGTCCGCATTTTACAGTATATATATATATATATATAGAGAGAGAGAGCATCTTTTCTATATATAAGCGTACTGTGTGTGTGTGTCTGTCTGTGTGACTGTGTGCATGCTAAAACCATATTCCCCCCGTGGAGATACCGGGGGGTCTTTTGTATAAATAGTTCCCCCACCTTCTGGAAGTTCTGTGCTTGTAACTTCCTCTAATCGGTCACTCTCCTTGACTCTGCCTTTTCCCTTTGCTTACTGTCATCTACTATCTTTCTGCCTTACCCGGTCCATTCTCCTGCCATTTTTCACGAAACGCTTTCAAAAAGATTTCCTCCAGCCTAAGTCGGACTTGCTGGGCCTACCTAACTATTTCTTCGTTAGGCACATAACGGCAGCATGACGCATCTGCGCTCATAATTGACAGGAAACTGTCTGAGCGATCGAAGAAGAAGAAGAAGAAGAAACCATATTTATCTTTCGCTGATCGCCAACAAACTTTCACAATATTGAAATGAACACACTGCCTGTGAAATAGGAGGCATAACTATTTACAACACGCTCGCTAATCAGCCTAATTAACCAATTTCTACACTCAAGTCGCCACAACTGATTGCACTTTGCTTCAATTTCTTCAACATCTCCTCTTTTCATATCCCCCCTTTAAATATGATATTTTTTTACACTACTTTTCACGAAGGTGCGATAGTTCAGTGGATCGTGTGTTTCACTTAGTGCATTGCCTTCGCACGCAAGAGGTTGTGTGTTCGAATCTCCTCTGGATACCAACAGCAGCATGATGCATGTGCGCTCATAATTGACAGGCAACTGTCTGAGCGATCGAAGAAGAACAAGAACAAGAAGATCAAGACTTACATTGACATTGTCTGATGATGAAGCGCTGCTGGGAGACTTGAAATTCAGCACCATCCGTCTGAACTTGGGCAAGTAGAACAACGACTGAAACACCAAAGACGCACTGAATTAATTCCTTAACCCTTTCACCACCAAAGTCGCATTTTAGCACCATAATGATTTAACACCTATGTCACTAAAAGGCATCAAATTGGGGTCTATTATCCAAAGACCAAAGACCCTATCATCTTAGTTTTGGGAAGTAATGATACTGATAGACCTTATTTTATATATCATATTATATGTCACAGAAGAATCCCCAATAATCCCCAAGAATGGATTCTGTTCTCTACCCAGATAAATTTAATGGAAATTTTCGGCTGAAATATGGCGGGCGGTGAAAGGGTTAATCAATTACTTACTTTATAATTGGATTAACCAATCCCCCCCAAAAAAAATCAATTATCAAAAAGCGAGTCAAAGTTCTAGCTTTATAGATTCATAGAATCATACACTTCTTCCTTCACAGACTATTAGTAGTATTAGTAGTATTAGTAGTATTAGTAGTATTAGTAGTATTACTAGTATTAGTAGTATTAGTAGTATTAGTAGTATTAGTAGTATTAGTAGTATTAGTACTTGTTATTTAGTGTGTTCTTCTTGGGACCGGTTTTATTTACAATTTTTATAAACGACTTTCCAGAAGCAGTAAGCAGTACCTGTAAAATGTTTCGCAGATGACACCAAGTTGCATAATAACTCAAAATACAGTTCTACGTTACAGTCAGATTTATACTCACTACAACAATGGTCAGAGACATGGAATCTACTTTTTAACATCCAGAAGCTTAAAGTCATGCATATTGGTAAGAACAATCCCAAACAAGAATATTTCATGGATCAAAATAATATAAACACAACTGAAGAATGCGAGGAAGAGAAAGACTTAGGGATTACCTTTGATTCAACTCTAATAATTGATTCTCATATTCAAAAGATAGTCAATACGGCAAATCAGATAATGGAACTAATAAAAAGACCTTTTAATTTGTTGCATAAAGATATATTTGTTCTACTATATAAAGCCTTAGACCACATTTGGAATACAGTAATACAGTTTGGTATCCTATCCTGAAGAGACAGTCAAAAATAATAGAAAAAGTGCAAAGACGAGCGACTAAACTTGTTAAAGCAAGTAGAAACAAGAACTACAAAGAAAGATTAGAATTTCTTAATTTGCTTTCTCTCAAGGGAAGAAGACTCAGAGGAGATCTCATGCAAGTATATAAAATTATAAATAATTTTTCAATTCTGATCGCTTCTCGGCCTTTTGGCTAAGACAGTGATTCAGGAACATAAATCTTTGTTTATACCCTGGTTGGTTTGTTCAGCCCGTCATACATGGCGAAAGCCGATACGCGACGCTAAACTGAACTTCCTTCCTTCCATGATATCGAATTCAGTGATTCCTTTGTCAAGAGTACAACAGATAAAACAAGAAATAGTATGGACAAGTTGCTTTTAAGACGTTCAAATACTAACAAACGTTTCTTCTCTAACAGAGAATATCCCCATCCCAGTCCAGAAATAGGATTTTTTTAATTTTGTTTGCTGCATCTTATATTTTTCTACTGGACCCAAGTAAATTCAAGTAGACTATGTGTGATGGCTGATTTTTGTCTTTGCTTTTCTTTCTTCTCTCTCTCTCTTCTGCTTCTTTTTCTTTGGTCACCCCCTAAAGTGTGTGCATTTACTTCTATACAAAGAAGCTGGCCACCACCACAGAAGAAGAGGATTGTTCAACATTAAAATAACTTCCCAGCTAACATCAAACAGGCACCTAATATTAATAATAATAATAATAATAACAGTACATTTATATAGCGCTTTACCTCAGATGAGCCCAAAGCGCTTTACAATCAATTATTCATCAACAGATAACAAAAAACAACATTCAAGAGTGACACCAACCACCAACAGCGCATATGCAAAGCAACTCTCTCTCTCTCTCTCTAACACACACGCACACACACACAAACACACACACGCACATTAAACACTTAAAAAACATCTTCTGGACCTAGATCCTAATATGATAAGAGCTTTCAATTCTTTTGATGATTACAAATGAAAGACCATTCCTTTATTTTATAAATTAATCACATGGGTGCTCCTGGGAAATTTCAAAAATCCTGCAAAGGGGGCGGCCCCGGCGGAGTGCAGGGGCAGTGCACACACACACACACATTTACTGCTCTTTTTTCACCCCTCTAGACCAGCATTGTGTGCTTCTGCAAAATCTCAATTTGTAGAATAAACGCATCAAAGCAAGGAAGGGGGAATAGTGTGTCTGATGTACTGCAGGCAGGGTAGACTTCAGTCCTCCGCCCGTTGAAACATCAGTTTTTAATGTGGGCAGTCAGCTAGTTGTCTAGCAACCGTGAAAAAGATGACAGAATCACGCACCACTCACCTCTCACGGGACTGCCGGAAAATGTTTAACCCTTTCGCCGCCAGCCTTTTTCCAGCAAAAAAAAAACCCCATTAAACTTAACTGGGTAGAATACGAATACGAATGTTTACGAATACGAATGTTTATTGAGGGTTAATATTGAGGGTAGAGAGAAAACAAGCGCGAAATCGCAATAGTTTGTGGCACGCGGTCTATTTTTACCACTCCAACCATGAGTCACCTCCCCTGGCTTTTCAATAATTTTAATCTGTAAACCAGAATGTTATCTCTGCACCATTTCGTAACTTTTTATATCTTTTGGAAAACATTTAAAACTATGTATCCTACTTATTCTCATCGAAAGAAGCACTGCATACTCGTCGTGTCTGTTGTAGTGTCTGTATTACGTATGTTTATTATTTTGTACGCTTTTAAAATACATCATGTTAAAGAGCGGCCTCAATTTGAAGCGTAGCCTCGATTTGAAGTGCGACATTTTGTCAAAACGTGCGACAATTTTGGACGACCGACCGACAGACCGACCGACCGACCGACAAAGTGAGTTATAGGTTTGTGGCTTGAGCCACAAACAAAAAAGGTATCTGCAATATTGTGAATTCCTCTGTGACATATATAACATTAAGCCTGTCCTTGCCTCCCAAAATTAAGAAAATAGGCTCTTTGGATAACAGGCCCTGGTTTGATGCCTTTTAGTGACATGGGTGTTAAACCATTGTGGTGCATAAATGCGACATTGGCGGTGGAAGGGTTAACTCATTCGAATCGCAATCACTTTGAATTATTAAAAAAAACCTCACAAATCACTCCAGCCATACACGCCAACAAAACAGACATAAACATAAAGAGAAATGAAAGAAGATTACGGGTTTTTACTTCAGGTTTAGACACAGGGAAGTGGTAGATCAGACTTTTGTACATATAGACTTTATATAGAAAAACTCTCTACAGCAATTAGTTACCCCACTTCAAGCCACTACAAACGCATAGTAAGAGGCAAACGTGTGGTCTAAGGGAGCGAAACGAGTTTAGAAGTGACCAACGTGTGGTGTGCACACAGACTTACTTCCCTTGAAACAAATTCATCAAATTGACAGCTTTATATTAATTCCGGCCATATATGGGTGGAACGACTTGAATGAGTTAACTCAACCGCATCGTTCCGCAATGTTATCTGCAATATTGAGAATTCCTCTCTGACATGTAGAACATTTAGGCCTATCCTTGGTCTCCCAAATTTAAGAAAATACAGTCTTAGGATAACAGGCCCTGATTGGATGCCTTTCAGTAACATGGGTGTTAAACCATTGTGGTGCATAAATACGACATTGGTGGTGAAAGGGCTAAATTCAACAAAAATGAACGACGAAAGCTGAAACCAGAAACAACAGCAAAAACTCATCAAGCGAAAATCATGGCTAATTCTTATCTTCAACTGATGTAGGCGGGTTTTTTCCAAGTCACCTGAATGACGGCGCTAAACCAGCAGGTGTTGCCGATGTTTTTCAGGCCCAAAGGCCAGGCGTCCTGACGTTTATCATGCTTTAATAAATTCCACAAAAATGAACAAAATTTATGAAAGCCGAAACCAGAAACAACAGGAATCTCAAAGGGTTTTACCAAGTCACCTGAATGACGGCACTAAACCAGCAGGTGTTGCCGATGTTTTTCAGGCCCATTGACGTTTATCATGCTTTAATAAATTCCAAAAAAAATGAACAAACGAAAGCCGAAACCAGAAAAACAACTCATCAAGCGAAAATCATGGCAAATTCTCAGTGCGGTACTATATAAACGAACAGTAGGCTAAAAATGTCAGTTTCTGCTTGGCGCTCGCAGCGAAAGCATCCCTTTTCAAACAAAAAAGGAGGGAAAAAAAAACTGGCGCAGGCGAAAGCCCGCAGCTAGAAGAGCCGCTGGCTTGTTTCTCTCTCTCTCCCACTCACAACTGACTAGCCGATTCCTGGGATCGGCTCTTTTATAGCCCAGTTATGCCTTTAACTTCAACTGGTGTAGGTGTTTTTTTGCCAAGTCACCTGAATGATGGCGCTAAACCAGCAAGTGCTCCGTTGTTTTTCAGGCCCACCGACGTTCATCATGCTTGAATAAATTCAACAAAAATGAACAAACGAAAGCCGAAACAACAGGAAAAAACACAAGCGAAAATCATGGCTAATTCTTATCTTCAACTGATGTAGGTGGGTTTTTTCCAAGTCACCTGAATGACGGCGCTGAACCAGCAGGTGTTGCCGATGTTCTTCAGGCCCACGGGCCAGGCGCCCTGACGTTTATCATGCTTTAATAAATTCCACAAAAATTAACAAACGAAAGCCGAAACCAGAAACAACAGGAATCTCAAAGGGTTTTGCCAAGTCACCTGAATGACGGCGCTGAACCAGCAGGTGTTGCCGATGTTTTTCAGGCCCACGGGCCAGGCGCCCTGACGTTTTCGCTCGTGGGGGTTTAGGGGGTCCACAAACCACAGCTCCCCCCGCTTCCTCTTCGTGCCCGCCTTGGACTCCGCTAGACTGGCCTCCAGCACTCTGGGGAAACAAAAAACAGGACGGCTGTATTGTTAAAAATTCGGGACTTTACTGGAGTTGCACTGCCTCCGGGCAGTGCCTCCAGGATTGTTCCCACCATCTTTATATCTACTAATGTCCCATATGTGTCTGTTTCAGACCGGAGGATGTTAAACGGATTTTCATCATCAGGCAAGGAACCACAGCTCCACAGCTTTTTTCAGATTTAGCTTGAAAATTGCCCTATTCGCCTTATACACAGCAGCGCCTAATGATCCGAAAAATACGGTGATTCAAAATCGTTGCGATGTGAATGAATTAATATGGCCTTATGGCTTGAGAACGCAGAAGAAGAACTCCGACGAAAATTACAGTAATATGGAATTATGGCTTGAGCGCCGAAGAAGAACTCAAGAAGAAGAAGGGTGCGGTGCGTCAAAATCAACTCCGACGACAGCGACTGACCTGCTGATATCCTGCTCCTCGCGGGTCACCTGACCTCCCAGAATGCCCTGCGCATCCTGCAGGCTGGCACTGATGGCCTTGCTCAGCTCCTGCTGATCTCCGTTGTCATTGGTAAGATCGATCACTGCAATATGTAACGATTAACGTCATTGGTCAGATCCGATCACTGCCATTATGTAACGATTCACGTCATTGGTTAGATCCGATCGTTGCCTTTATGTAACGATTCACGTCATTGGTCAAATCCGATCACTGCAATATGCAACGATTAACGTCATTGGTCAAACCGAATCACTCCAATTATGTAACAATTAACGTCATTGGTCAGATCGAGCACTGCCATTATGCAACGATTAACATCATCGGTCGAATCCGATCACTGCAATATGTAACGATTAACGTCATTGGTCAGATCGACCACTGCCATTATGTAACGATTAACGTCATAGGTCAAATTGGATCACTGCGATATGTAACGATTAACGTCATTGGTCACATCGACCACTGCCATATGTAACAATTAACGTCATTGGTCAGATCGACCACTGCCATATGTAACGATTAACGTCATTGGTCAGATCCAATCACTGCCATATGTAATGATTAACGTCATTGGTCAGATCCGATCACTACCATATGTAACGATTAACGTCATTAGTCAAAATGTCTGAAAGCAGTAGATGACAGAAAGCAAAGGAAAAGGGCAGAGTCAAAGAGAGTAGCAGATTAGAGGAAGTTACAAGCACAGAACTTCCAGAAGGTGGGGGGGACTATTTTTTACAAAAGACCCCCCCCCCCACCCCACCCCCCCACCTGGTATCCCCACAGGGAAACAGAGAGAACACAATAGAACATTTTCAGTTTTAATAGGTCAATGTCCTATGATCGGGGCCTCGGGACATCACTGATATATGTACCGTTGTTCTTGCGCTGAGGCGCGGTCTCCTGGACGGGCGCTTTCTGCATGTTCTCTTTGTTCTGAGTCTGGTTGGGGTCTGGAGACTGCTGCTGCTGCTGGTCCTCGCGAAAGCTGACCGACTTTGAGTTCTTCGATCGGATCTGAAAATCGCAATACTGCAATGCATACATGAGTGCAAACCACACACACTTATGCACACACAAGCATGTTCATTCACACGCACGCACGCATGCAATACCCACATTCAGAATCAGGGATGCTATGGACTAATGGAGAACTTTCCATGTTGGTCGGAGACTACTTTACCCGATACTCTACAGTCCTTAGGCTTTCATAATGATATCCTGGCGTTATTAACTAGGCTTGAGAGATACAGACACCCGCGGTGTTGGTCCGCAAATCAGAGCTCAACACTCTCAGAACCGCATCAGATAAGCGGATGAAGCTCGACTGTGTGGCTTCAGTCTTCCCATTGAGAGAGCGCGCAGAGCTCTCAGGGACCCCCATTTGGGGGTCTATGAAGCACTAATATTCTCAAGGACCCTTTAAGAGAATGTGCATGGGGTCCCAGCGATGCATTAGAAAAATTCTTCTTAGCATTTGCAATGCCACTGGGACCCTCTATCCCATCTATCTAGGACCCTCTATACTGACTCTGCAACTGTTGATTCGGATCATTAGGCACTGCTATGTATAAGGCAATTTGGTGGATTTTTATTAATCCTACTATCTATTTAACTAAATACTTACCAACACCTGAAACAATAGCATTCGCTTCAAGCGACCTGGGACCATACCATAGTAAAATAGTATATACAAAAACGAAAGTAGCCCCTGGCCTTGACCCCTAGCCGGATATGGGGCGGGAGTTATCCCCCCCTTCCGGTCTAGTAGTGGCTAGGCCAATGGGAGCCTACTTCCGTCAAAGACACTGGACAGAGGGGAGAAGGAAGGAATATAGCATGTGTGTGTTTGTATGACTTAACGAGGGCGCCTTTTACTGTTTTAGTTGATTTTTTTTCTCCTCAGATTTTTCTTGAAAATTGCCTTAATTGCCTTATACATAACATAGCAACGCCTAATGATCCGAATAATACGGTACAATCACTTTGCATTTGGTGTCAACAGTCAAGGGCTAAGCCTAAGGACAGTAAACTCTACTTAACCCTTTCACTGCCACCAACCAGACCTGTTTACCCCTATTTTGCAAAGTTGTAATTTCTGAAACAAAAAAAACACGTAATTTTGAAGAAGAAAAAACTGTAATCCAACGCGTGACCAATGAACGTCGATATCGTACTGACCTGAGTGTGCAATACTAAATAGTAAATGGCCGTCAAGCAGTAGACACAGAACACATGCACGTCACCTAGTGCTGGACGACATATTCCTGGAATTTTTAGGTCACTTTCCCGGAATTTCTGTGCCATTTAAGTGACTTTTGATGTCTTTTCTTTTGATTTTTTCAACCAGAAGATACAGAAGCTTCGGAATGCACTCGCTTGGACGCCATTTTGAAACAGAAAAGGAAATGGCGCGAAATGACTTTTCACCGCATCGTTTCAAAAGCTTAGCTCACCGACGCAACTGTAGTGTTTTTTTATATATTTATGATTAGGATTTTATTTTCCCGTGTTTTTTTTTCCATAGCCGTAATTACCGTAATTTGACTTTTCCTCCCTATCACTTCGCAGTTTGTCTCTGATTTCTGATCTGCCTGTATAAATCAGTTTTACCTGTATTGAAACTGTTATACGGCCGCACAGACCCAAAATCATGGTTTTCCCGTACAGCAATACGGGAAAACCGTATAGGTTGACACCTATGAGTTATGATTATTGTAGAACTGGGCCTTTGCAAACTTTGCATTTCCGGTCACTGGTTATGTTGGCCTTTGCTCTAACACAATCAAGAGATTAAAGAACCACCAGATCACGTGTCAAAATCAAGAGTTTCATGTGTTTTCCCTCTTATAGCTGGAAATAAATCTTGTTTTGACCAGGTCTCACTACCATACAAATGCCCCCAAATTCAAACCGAAACATCATTTTAAAGAGCAGCCTCAATTTGAAGTTGGGGACGTGTGTATGTGGGTCACAGCTACCCAGGAAAAAAACAAGGGACTTAATCGTGGTGCGTCAGTTTATCTTTAATATCCCCAGACCATTTTGCCAGATTGGCTCCAGTCCATCAGTTGTCTTTCTCGTGGCATGATTTGCCCAATAGTTTTTTTCTTTAATTTTCTCTGGCAGTCAAGGGGTTAAACAGTCAGGGCTCCCAGGGACCCCCATTGTGGGGTCTATGAAGCACTAAAATTCTACAGGACTCTCTAAAAGAACGTGCAGGGGGTCCCAGGGATGCACTAGAAAAATATTTTTTAGCATTCGCTATGCCACTGGGACCTTCCCCCCCCCCCCCCCCCCCCCCCCCCCCCCCGCCTCTAGGAGGACCCTCTTGTTTTGCGGGACGATTGGGAGCCCTGGACACTCTATACTGTAAGTGAAGGAGTCCCTGGGACCCCTTGTTTTGCCGGGACGATTGGGAGCCCTGGACCCTCTATACTGTAAGTGAAGGAGTCCCTGGGACCCCTTGTTTTGCGGGACGACTGGGAGCCCTGGACCCTCTATACTGTAAGTGAAGGAGTCCCTGGGACCCCTTGTTTTGCGGGGACTGGGAGCCCTGGACACTCTATACTGTAAGTGAAGGATGTCCCCTGGGACCCCTTGTTTTGCCGGGACGATTGGGAGCCCTGGACCCTCTATACTGTAAGTGAAGGAGTCCCTGGGACCCCTTGTTTTGCAGGGACGATTGGGAGCCCTGGACCCTCTATACTGTAAGTGAAGGAGTCCCTGTGACCCCTTGTTTTGCCGGGACGATTGGGAGCCCTGGACCCTCTATACTGTAAGTGAAGGAGTCCCTGAGACCTCTTGTTTTGCGGGACGACTGGGAGCCCTGGACACTCTATACTGTAAGTGAAGGATGTCCCTGGGACCCCTTGTTTTGCGGGACGACTGGGAGCCCTGGACCCTCTATACTGTAAGTGAAGGAGTCCCTGGGACCCCTTGTTTTGCAGGGACGATTGGGAGCCCTGAAAGCCCATGATTATCTTACTTCAGTTCCTACCTGCCGGCGCAGGGAGTCATCCTGCACTAGCATGGACACGACGTCCTCGACCTCGAACGACCCATCCTTCCTGCGGCAGGCGTTGATGGCCTCGTCGATCACCCGCTGATCCTCGATACGTGTCACTTCCTTTACTTTGGCGTAGGTCTGGATTAGAAGCTCTTCACGGCTCTTCTGAAATTAATAAAAGCGGGGGGCAAAAACTCATGAAGGATCCATGTTTTCCTGTGCACAGCAGGCGTTGATGGCCTCGTCGATCACCCGCTGATCCTCAATACGCGTCACTTCCTTTACTTTGGCGTAGGTCTGGATTAGAAGCTCTTCTGAAATTAATAAAAGCGGGGGGCACAAAATCATGAATTGATTCATAAAGGATCCATGTTTTCCTGTGCGCACAGCAGGCGTTGATGGCCTCGTCGATCACCCGCTGATCCTCGATACGCGTCACTTCCCATGGTTCCCAGGACTGGAACATGAAATGTAAAAAGGACCTTTAACCCTTTCACTGCCAATGTCGCATTTTAGCACCACAGTGATTTAACACCTATGTCACTAAAAGGCACCAAATTGGGGTCTAGTATCCAAAGACCCTAATTGTCTTAGTTTTGGGAAGTAAGGATAGACCTTATTTTGTCTATGTCACAGAAGAATCCCCAATACTGCAGATCTATGGTTTTCGTTCTCTACCCAGGTAAATTTAATGGACATTTTTTGCTGAAAAATGGCTGGCGGCGAAAGGGTTAAAGGACTTATAAGGACCTCAAAAGATTGTAAAAGGACCTTCGCCAACCTGATTGTATGACATGTTCATGATAGAAAGAATGCCAGAATGCCAATTGTTGACCGAGAGCACAATTCCAATACGCATGGAATGAATCACTACGTCTTGGTTTGGAAAGACTCACACAGCTTGTAACGAAGTGTCTGCTCCGATCTGTGACACCGACATCTTTGTATAATAATGCCAGATTTTGGGGTGATCATTTAGATGTTAGTCAGTTTCTTTATCACTTTTTTCTTGATAAAACAGGACTTAACAGTACCTTTCAAAAATTAAAAGGACCTCTTGATGAATTAAAAGGATCTACTTGCTGAAATAAAGCACTTAAAAGGCCTGTTGACCCAAAACCAATTCACAACCTTGGACTTAAAAGGTGCCTGGGAACCCTGCAAGTTCCTTAACTTTGGCGTAGGTCTGAATCAGAAGCTCTTCTGCAAAGAAATGAAATCATATTGAGTACAAATTAAACGACAACAAGTGCAACGCCGAGCGGCTGCCAAGTCCCCTCGCAGCATCGCCGAGCTACTCCGAAATCGGAATGTGTCGGCTGTACACATGATAAAAACGCATAAAAACAGCACGTAACTACATAAAAACTGCACGTAACTGAATAGTTTTTTATATATAGCCTTGGGGTTCGGACCCGTGATTTGAGCGCGCGCGATCATGCGCTCACACAAAAATTCATGACAACTGTGTTATAGACCATTCATCAAGAAATGTTGTGAAAAAAACTGCATTGAAATACATGCAAAACTTCGCGAGATATTAGCGATTGTGTGTTTCTGGGTTTGTACCCCGTAACTGGCACGACCTTGACCTTAATGTAAAACTAAATGCATCAGTGGATAGCTTGCATCTTGGCAAACTAGTATACCAAATTGGATGATGGTAGACTGAATAGTTTTTGAGAAAAACGGACGATTAGCCAGACGGACGGAGGCACGCCGGACGGACACCGGATGGACGGACGGACCAGACAAAAACAATAGTTCCCCGAACCTTCGGCTCAGGAACTAAAAATGATTACAGTATTTTGGGACTACTTTTTTCCCCCAGATTGAGTGAGACCCCTGAGCCTTATAACAAATATAGTACTTAATAAGGCGCATGGGTCTTAGTCATTAACTCTAAGGCCTTTTGCCCCTGCAACGTTTGTACTTCATCGCGTAAGTCAAGAGGATTAGAATCAGATTATCCCCCCCATGGGGATACCGGGTGTGTGTGTGTGTTTTGCATAAATAATTCCCCCACCTTCTGGAAGTTCTGTGTGTAACTTCCTCTAAATCTGTCACTCTCTTTGATTCTGCCTTTTCCCTTTGCTTACTGTCAATGTCATCTACTATCCTTCTGCCTTAAGTACCGGTCCATTCTCCTGTCTATTTTCAAGAAACCAAAAAGATTTCCTCCAGCCGAAGTCGGACATGCTGCCAGGCCTAATTTCTTAGCATGATGCATCAGCGCTCATAATTGACAGGAAACTGTCTGAGCGATCGAAGAAGAAGAAGACGAATCAGATTAAGGTTATTTTTATGTCACAGAAGGTTTGAAAAATTAAAATAATCAACAAGGAAAAATGAATGCAACCTGTCTAAATTCAGCGGCGATCACGAAAAGGCAAGTCTAAACGGTAAACCAGTGACCGGAAATGCAAAGCTTGCAAAGGCCCAGGGCTACAATAAATGAATAATCATAACGCTTCGAGCAGATGTTTATTTTGTAAAATTTTATATTTATTAAGCTTTGGCTGTGATGATGTTGTTGTTGTCGTACCCTGGCAAAAAGTAAGACTCCAGGGATCAACCCAACAGCCGACGCACTTGAACACTATGGTACAAATGCACCAGCTAGGGGTGAGAACATTACGTGTGCGACCTTGATGATAATAGCCCTAAACTGATTCTGTGTGCGCTTGTTTTGTGTGTGCATGGTTGTGTGAGTGTGTGTATGTAGGGGGATGTGTTGGTGTATGTGCGTATACATGTTTGTATGTCTCTGAGTGTCTGCGTAGGGGTGAGGGTGCGAATGCGAGCGTGCGATTATGTGAGTCTTGAGTGTTTGAATCTTTGATATCTTTTGTTATTTTGCATGTGAAGTGATTTGGGTTTGCAAAGCACCATGAGTAGTGTGCCTAGAATGCGCACTATATAAAATTGGATGGAAGTTCAGTTTAACGTTGCGTATCGGTTTTCACCATGTACGACGGGCTGAACAAACCAACCAAGGTATAAAGAAAAATTTATGTTCCTGAATCACTGTCTTAGCCAATAGGCCGAGAAGTGATCAGAATTCTCTAACGTGTTTGCGAGTGCGCTGGTTCGAACCCAGCTGGTGACGGTGTTGTATCCTTGGGAAAGATTCTTTACTCCTATTTCCTGGTCCTTCGGATGAGACCTAAAACCGAGGTCCCGTGTGCGAACGCACGCGCAAGATCTTGCGCGCACGTTAAAGCCCATTCCACTATTCGGTACGAGCAGGCCATGTGTGCCGGTGGAATGGATGACACGGACTCACAAAGCATGCATCCTGTGCGCCAATAGCAGTCTAAACAAAGACTGTGGGTGTGGGGCAGGATAAACATCCCCAATCGGAAGAAGAAGAAGAACTTCAAGACTTAGTTTCTTAGTCTTAGTCTTACTTGCCAAGACTAGTCTGCAACACAGGCAGAAGGAATTTTATGTAAATAAATAACAATTATGCAAAACTGACAGGGTAGTACACTGTCAAAATTGTAAACAATTACGGATATGCTTTCCATGCGACAGCCAACGTCCATTGCTGGTCAACTCCAACGAAATGAAATAAACAAAACAAGCTTCGCAAGTTCGATCCAAGAAGTGAAACTGAAGATAAGTTTTGGAACAACTCCAAGTGGCAAGTCCGCTACTTCATTCCACAAACACGTCAATACATTGAAATGCCATGACGGTTTTCTTTTAAAATAGAATCAGAATTGATTTAAAGAAACGATTGCTCCGGAAATCACAAACATCACACCTTGCTATTGTTATGTTGTTGCAGACTTGATTGCTCCACAGTCATGGTTGGTTCAAGCCCACTCAAAATGGCAACCATTTATGCATTCCATTCCAACGAGTCGATAACGTGACCAGTTCCTGTCTGTGGATTGCAAATCGTAATGTATTAATCGCTCCTCAAAATGTGCATAATTGGTTTGTTAAGAGCAAGATGTAATCAGGATGTAACCTAACAAAAGGACGCGAAGTACGTTTAACTCGACGGAATAAAGACCGACGGGGAAGGGCGCAACAACATTTGCTGGAAGAGCTAAGAAGTTTCTCAAACTCTCTTCTTACCGAAACTTGTGGGAAAGCATCCCGGTGGTGATCATTATAATATAAGAAAGAATAGAGGGGGAGGGGGGGGGGGGGGGAGGGGGAGGGGGAGAGGGGGGGGGGGGGGGAGAAAGAAAAGAAAAAGAAAAGAAAGGAACGAAAGAAGGAGGGAAATCTCAAAAGTACAGAACTCAAAAGTATTAAATGCAGGCATTTTCTCTTCTTCTGTGGTGGTGACCAACTAGCTCTTCTAATCATTTATGTCTATTTAATTACTTATTATTTGTTTCTAACTTGCTTTGGCTTGGCTGTGCGCACGGCCATCGTTTTTCTTTTTCTTTTCTTTTTCTCCAACATCGGCAGAATCTTCAACTTGATGAAGGAGGCCGATCAACGAGAAGAAGAAGAAGAAGAACAAGAAAACTTCTGTGTACATCAGAAGTAACAGCACGC
>CM065713.1:7741790-7744290 GCA_017654935.2 Phymorhynchus buccinoides
CGGGGACATATAGAGATGGGGGACACTTGGAGACGGGGACATACACAAACGGGGACATATAGAGATGGGGGACACTTGGAGACCGGGGACATACACAAACGGGGACACATAGAGATGGGGGACACTTGGAGACGGGGACATACACAAACGGGGACACATAGAGATGGGGGACACTTGGAGACGGGGACATACACAAACGGGGACACATAGAGATGGGGGACACTTGGAGACGGGGACATACACAAACGGGGACATATAGAGATGGGGGACACTTGGAGACGGGGACATACACAAACGGGGACACATAGAGATGGGGACACTTGGAGACAGGGGACATACACAAACAGGGGACACATAGAGATGGGGGACACTTGGAGACGGGGACATACACAAACGGGGACACATAGAGATGGGGGACACTTGGAGACAGGGGACATACACAAACGGGGACACATAGAGATGGGGGACACTATAGAGACGGGGACATACACAAACGGGGACACATAGAGATGGGGGACACTTGGAGACGGGGATACACATAGAGACGGGGACACATAGAGATGGGGGACACTTGGAGACGGGGACATACACAAACGGGGACACATAGAGATGGGGGACACTTGGAGACGGGGACATACACAAACGGGGACACATAGAGATGGGGGACACTTGGAGACGGGGACATACACAAACGGGGACACATAGAGATGGGGGACACATTGAGACAGGGGACATACACACACGGGGACACATAGAGATGGGGGACACATTGAGACAGGGGACATACACAAACGGGGACACATAGAGATGGGGGACACTTGGAGACCGAGGACATACACACGGGGACACATAGAGATGGGGGACACTTGGAGACAGGGGACATACACAAACGGGGACACATAGAGATGGGGGACACATTGAGACAGGGGACATACACAAACGGGGACACGTAGAGATGGGGGACGCTTGGAGACCGGGGACATATAATAGGGATGGGGACACACGCGGTCGAACTTGGGGACTCGTAGATCTATACGGGGACATAATGATATAATACAGACACGGGGACACAATTATAGAGACGGGGACACAATTATAGACACGGGGACACAATTATAGAGACGGGGACACATAGCAGGGCTCCCAGGGATCCCCATTTGGGGGGTCTATGAAGCACTAAAATTCTGAAGGATCCTCTAAAATAATATGCCAGGGATGTCCCAGGGAAGCACTGGAAAAAATATTTGTAGCATTCGCAATGCCACTGGGACCCTGTACCCCGCCTCTAGGACCCTCTATGCTGTTAAGTGAAGGAGTCCCTGGGACCCCTTGTTTTGCGGGGCGATTGGGAGCCCTGCACATAGAAACGGGGACATACACAGATGGGGACGCAGAGTGATGGGGACACTGACATAGAAACGAAATTGGGGACATATATGGAGAGACGGGGACACACAGAGACGAAATGGGGGACACATAGAGACGGGGACACATACAGACGGGGGGCACAAAGAGACGGGGGAATGCATAGAGACGGGGACATATAGCGACGGGGGCACATAGAGGAGGGAACATAATAATAGGGATGGGGACACACACGGCCGAACTTGGGGACTCATAGATCTATACGGGGACATAAGCATCCACCATTTTACGCATTGGACTGTATTGTTTTTGTTTGTGGCAGAAGCCACAAACCTATAACTCACTTTGTCGGTCTGTTGGTCTGTCTGTCGGTCGGTCCAAAATTGTCGCACATATTGTAAAAGAGAAAGAAAAGTACAGACAGAAAACAAGCACGAAATCGCAATAGTTTGTGGCACGCGGTCTATTTTTACCACTCCAATCATGAGTTACCTCCCCTGGATTTTCAATAATTTTAATCTGTAAACCAGAAAGTTATCTCTGCACCATTTCGTAACTTTTTATATCTTTTGGAAAACATTTAAAACTATGTATCCTACTTATACTCATCGAAAGAAGCAGCGCATACTCGTCGTGTCTGTTGTAGTGTCTGTATTACGTATGTTTATTATTTTGTACGCTTTTAAAATACATCATTTTAAAGAGCGGCCAGAAGCGTAGCCTCGATTTGAAGTGCGACAATTTTGTCAAAATGTGCGACAATTTTGGAACGACAGACCGACAGACAAAGTGAGTTATAGGTTTGTGGCTTGAGCCACAAACAAAAAACACTTGGGCATAAAGTAACATTTCAGTTGTCATATCTACAGTCCTTAGGTATGGAAAGAATTGTATACTGAACAGAGCACATGAATCGTCATTTTAAAGCGTACAAAATAATAAACATACGTAATACAGACACTGTAACAGACACGACGAGTATGCGGTGCTTCTTTCGATGAGTATAAGTAGGATAAATAGTTTTAAATGTTTTCCAAAAGATGTAAAAAAGTTACGAAATGGTGCAGAGATAACATTCTGGTTTACAGATTAAAATTATTGAAAAGCCAGGGGAGGCGACCCAGTGTATGTAATG
>CM065713.1:7749290-7784290 GCA_017654935.2 Phymorhynchus buccinoides
ACTTGACCAGGCATCACATTGATTTTGATTTTCACACTCTTTGTCTTGCATTGATTGAATTTAATAAAATCGCAACCTATAGTATAAATGAAAATCGGTGAACGGAGTAGGTACTGAGTCAGGGCACTAGTCTAGTCTAGGCGGAAAAGACTGACCACCTGCCATAAAGTAGTAGGCCTATGTTCTGGAAGAAGTTGGGGGGGGGGGTGGGGTGGGGGGGGGGGGGGGGGGGTAGAACAGAGCAGGACTAGCATTGTGATATTTGGTTGGAAGACAGATCGAAGCAGCCGGGTCGGGTTGGCAGACAGGTAAGATAAGGAAGGAGGGGAAGTAGAGGGAAGGGAGGGTTTTTTGTTCTGGAACAAGGTCACATGCTCGCGAGGTTGAATAACGGTCTAGCCGTTTTCTGCTTTTATGTATTGTATGGCTTTTTTTTTTTTTAAATGTGCAGCCAGTCACGTTAACCCTTTCACCGCCAATGTCGCATTTTAGCACCACAATGGTTTGCCACCCACGTCACTAAACGGCATCAAATCAGGGCCTGTTATTCTAAGACCCTATTTTCTTAATTTTGGGATGTGAAGATAGGCCTAGTGTTAGACGTGTCACAGAGGAATTGGCAATATTGCAGGTTTTTGTTTCTCTACCCAGCTTAATGGCATTTTTGGGGGGCTGATAAATGGCTGGCGGCGAAAGGGTTAGGCCATCCACTGTGGATTCGAATGATTGTTCCGTGCGTTCATCAGTACCCTCCAAGTCAGGAATCCGACTCGCGGATTTGTACTTTATTTTCCACCTTACCTGGATACTTTGAATTCACAGTCACACAGCATGGTGACGACCCCGGCGTTGAGCACACCATTTGTCTTGTTATTTCCAGCCGGTTGCTCAAGATGTCAATGCTAATCAAAAGGCTCCCTCCGTCCGCAATATGTTTGCCCTTGCACGAGCAAACACACACACACACGTTGTCAACAACACAACCACACACGCACACACACTCTACCTTGCACACAAAATCGGTCAGTAGGCCTCCTACTACTACTACTACTACTACTACTACTTCTTCTTCGCTGTCATTTTGATGTTTGGAGAATGATAAGCGTATGGCCAGCCAGACGAGAAGAGGTCAGAACCAAAACTGAACCGACCGTTTTATCATACAGTAGCTGCACTCTAACACTGGAAAAATGGTCGACATCACACACACACACACACTGGCACTAACATCACACGATGCTCATTGATTGAGCGCAGTCCTCTGCCAGGCACAGACTCATCTGACGGCGGCTCCCGGTGCCAGCGCGACACAGCAGACGACTTGTTTTTGTCCAATGCCGTCATCTGGAACGTTGTCGCTAAAAAGCGCAAAACCGTTGCGAGTGGGTACATTTGACGTGTGGAAGTATTCAGCAGACGTGTGCGGGCCCAGTTAATGCATCATAATGCATATTGGTTGTTGAAAACCAATGTCAGAAAAAAAATGTTGACTAAATATTGGCTTTAATACGAGTTTGTGATTTTGACGCACGACGTCACGTCACGTGTCAAAATCACGGGTTTCACGTGTTTTCCCTCTTATAGCTGGAAATAAATCTTGTTTTGACCAAGCCTGACTCCCACATAAATGCCCCCAAATTCAAACCGAAACATCGTTTTAAAGAGCAGCCTCAGTTTGAAGTTGGGGACATTAAATATATGTGGGTCACAGCTACCCCCACCCCCCCCCCCCCCAAAAAAAAGCAAATTAATCGTGGTGCATCAGTGTGTCTATAATTAAGGGCCTGCTACACTACATACGATTCGCTGTCAGTGCGATGCGATTGTGACGATGTGAGTCATGGTTCACGTAAAATGCATGCATTGGGCCTACTTGGGTAGGGGAAGACGGGATAAAAAGCGCATGGGCGGGTAAGAAGCCCACCCCAATTATCTCATGAAATGAAGCAAATTTCAGTCTCATTTTGCCCACGAGACGAGCGTTAATGTCCAGCATTCGTCTCATGGGCAAATTGGACTGGAATCTGCTTTATTTCATGAGATAATTGGCATGGGCTTCTTGCCCGCCCATGGGCTTTTTACCCCGTCTTCCCCTATGTAGAGCGAAAGCAGTAGAATTGTTTTTAGACGGAAGTATTTCACGTGAATCATGATGACTCGCATCGCCACAATCGCATCGCATTGACAGCGAATCGTATGCAGTGTAGCAGACCCTTCATAGGCTACCACGCCCTTCCATCTCAGAAGGCTTAGCCACACTGCATGCGATTTGACCCCAATACGACACGATTGTGACGATGTAGGGGAAGACGGGGTAAAGAAAAGCCCACGGGCGGGTAAGAAGCCCATGCCAATTATCTCACGAAATAAAGCAAATTTCAGTCACATTTTGCCCACGAGACGAGTGTTAATGTTTAGCATTCGTCTCATGGGCAAATTTGACTGGAATTTGCTTTATTTCATGAGATAATTGGCATGGGCTTCTTGCCCGCCCATGGGCTTTTTACCCCGTCTTCCCCTACGTGAGTCATGATTCGCGTGAAATACTTCCGTCTAAGGGCGTTTAGCTTTGTTGCACCAAACGTTTGGAATTCTCTCCCTGACCATACCCGTAACCAGTCCACTCTTCCTTCATTCAAGTCCCAACTAAAAAACCCAATTCGACACTGGCGGGGGCGGGGGCTGGGGGGGGGGGGGGGGGGGGGGGGGGCTTATATGCAATGCATTCCATTTTCATAGAGATGTATGATTGTACCAATCAGTTAGAAATGTTTGTACGAAATCAATGATGAGTGAAAAGCACATTGAGTTGCTTTGCAAGATTACGTGCTATACAAGCATTATTAATTATTATTTATTATTTAAAATTAACTCTACCATTTTCGTTCAGTATACTCATGTGTTCGGATGAGACGATAAACCGAGATCCCGTGTGCCCATGCACTTAGCACATGCAAAAACCCAATAGCAACGAAAAAGTTGTCATTTCGCCAAAATAATTTAACCACCCACCCCTTTCCTTCCTCACTGGTCACACAGAAATCGCATGCACACACCAAAAAAATTGGATGGCTCGCCTCTGGCTGCGACGCGCTCTCCAGGTAGGAGCAACCCGAATTTCACAGAGACGCCTCTGTGACTATGCCTAATACACGAATGAAATAAAATGTCCGATACAAAAATAAGATATTTTATCAGTGGGCTTTCATAATATTCTTTAATTAGACGAAGAATTTCACGCGCATCCTGCCCCACAAATGTCAAAATCGGATCGCAATTAATCGAATCGTTTGCAGTGTGGCTGAGCCATAAAGGCCGGCCACACGTCCACTAAAATCGCACGACTGTACGATGCGATTCGATCACGTGGTCTCCCATGAACAAAACGTGATTGGCGCGCATGGAGATCACGTGATCGAATCGTATCGCACAGTCGTGCGATTTCAGTGAACGTGTGGCTGGCCCTTTAAAGACCCACCACGTCACGTGTCAAAATCACGGTTTTCACGTATTTTCCCTTTTATAGCTGGTAAAAAATCTTAAGAAATCTTTCCTAGCATAAGAGGGAATGTGACACGTGACGCGGGGGGGGGGGGGGGGGGGGTGTCTTTACGGTTATAACATCATCATCATTGTGCGCAATGGGAAACAAATTCTTCCTTATTTAGACAGAAAGAAAAATTGACAAGGGCTGAGGGTAAAAAGGGGGAGGGCTAGGCTGCTAAGTTACACATTTGCAACAACAAACAACAAATTCACACTCAAACGCTTTAAATCCTTTTTAGTGACACGCACTTCCTGGTAACGACAGACAGAGAGACAGCAGACGACAGCAGCAGCAAATGTCCCCATTTATTCTGCAAGTAAAGCTTTCTCTCTCTCTGCCTCTCTGCTAAACTAAACTTTGGTTAAATGTCCTCGCCTATTTGTTGTATTTCTTGTTAGTGACACGCACTTCCTGGTAACGACAGACAGAGAGACAGCAGACGACAGCAGCAGCAAATGTCCCCATTTATTCTGCAAGTAAAGCTTTCTCTCTCTCTGCCTCTCTGCTAAACTAAACTTTGGTTAAATGTCCTCGCCTATTTGTTGTATTTCTTGTTAGTGACACGCACTTCCTGGTAACGACACACACAGAGACAGCAGACGACAGCAGCAGCAAATGTCCCCATTTATTCTGCAAGTAAAGCTTTCTCTCTCTCTGCCTCTCTGCTAAACTAAACTTTGGTTAAATGTCCTCGCCTATTTGTTGTATTTCTTGTTAGTGACACCCACTTCCTGGTAACGACACACAGAGAGACAGCAGACGACAGCAGTATGCAGCAAATGTCCCCATTTATTCTGCAAGTAAAGCTTTCTCTCTCTCTGCCTCTCTGCTAAACTAAACTTTGGTTAAATGTCCTCGCCTATTTGTTGTATTTCTTGTTAGTGACACGCGCTTCCTGCTAACGACACACAGAGAGACGACAGCAGCAGTATGCAGCAGCAAATGTCCCCATTTATTCTGCAAGTAAAGCTGTCTCTCTCTCTCTGCCTGCTGTGCCTCTCTGCTCCTTTCATTCACACAGCCCCACGTGACGGGTTTCATTGACACAGCTTGCCAGCGTTCTGTCGGTGATTTCTTCTTCTTCTGTGTTCCCATGCCATATGGCCATAATGGGTAAGGTACGTATGTGCCCGGTTTTTAGTTTTCACTGGTCTCCCCGCTAGTAAACAGCCGACTCCTTGGCCGATTTCGTAGGAGCTCAAAGGAGAAAAATTATTTGGAAGATTTTGGGGGAGAAAAAAAAAGGTAGGAGAATTATGGGGCCAATAAGTCAGAAAGATAGTAGGGGAAGACGGGGTAAAAAAGCGCATGGGCGGGTAAGAAGCCCACCCCAATTATCTCATGAAATGAAGCACATTTCAGTCTCATTTTGCCCATGAGACGAGCGTTAATGTCTAGCATTCGTCTCATGGGCAAATTTGACTGAAATTTTCTTTATTTCATGAGATAATTGGGGTGGGCTTCTTACCCGCCCATGCGCTTTTTACCCCGTCTTCCCCTATAGACTGCAGTAGAGTGGCACAGAGGTATCGCGTTCGCCTCGTGTCAAGTATACAAACCCGAGGTCGAACCTGGGTACAGAGGATTTTTTTTCCTCTCATTTTGCACTAGGCCTTCACGGTCTGTCTGAGCGTGGAGTCTTTCGGATGAGACAATCAACCGAGGTCCTGTGTGCCCATGCACTTAGCACACGTTAATCCCAGCGGCAACGAGAAAGTTGTCATTTTGGTCAAAATTTACCCCCCTCCCTTTCCTCCCTCATCAGTCACACAAAACTCGCATACAAATTTATTATTTTTAAATTGGGTGGCTCGCCTCTGGCTGCGACGCGCTCTCCAGGTGGGAGCAACCCGAATTTCTCAGAGAAGCCTCTGTGACTATGTTGTTGCCGGGGTATAAAATTCTATGGTTACAATTGGTACATCTGTCTTAAAGATCCACCAGATCACCGTGTCAAAATCACGGGTTTCACGTGTTTTTCCCTCTTATAGCTGGAAAGAAATCTTGTTTTGACCAGGTCTCACTCCCATACAATGGCTCCCAAATTCAAACCGAAACATCATTTCAAAGAGCAGCCTCAATTTGAAGTTGGGGGCATGCGTATGTGGGTCACAGCTACCCAGAAGAAAAAAACAAGGGACTTAATCGTGGTGCGTCTTATAATCTGTGTATGTGTATGTATCTGAATAATGTCCCCTGCCCCTTCTGCTGCTGTCCTTCATAGTAACCCGGTCGCGTTATGACGGGTTTCACTTCCTGATCGCTTCTCGGCCTTTTGGCTAAGACAGTGATTCAGGAACATAAATTTTTGTTTATACCCTGGTTGGTTTGTTCAGCCCGTCGTACATGGCGAAAGCCGATACGCGACGTTAAACTGAACTTCCATCCATGACGGGATTCATTGAAACAGCTAGGGTGATATGGAGAAAAATGACTCCTGTGCGATATTGTCTGTCACCCTGGTATAAAAGTATATGGGGGAAATTGTGCTTCTGTTTGTACGTGTGTGTGTGTGTGTGTGCGTGTGCGCGCGCGCGTGTGTGTGTGCGTGCGTGCGTGTGTGTATGTGCGTGCGTGCGTGCGTGTGTGTATGTGTGTGTGTGTGTGTGTGTGTGTGTGTGCGTGTGTGTGTGTGTGCGTGTGTGTGTGTGTGTGTACGTGTGTGTGTGTGTGTGTGTGTGTGTGTGTGTGTGTGTGTGTGTGCGTGTGTGTGTGTGTGTGTGTGTGTCCGGGTCCTCTACTGCCTGCCTGCTGCTTTCCTTCACAGCACACCGCGTGACGGGTTTTATTGACACAGCGAGCGTTCGCTGACTCGCATCCTGCGGTTTCAAGCTTCGACGCCATTGTTGCATTGATGCTATGGTATTTGATCGACCGAGTAATGAGGAGGTAAACAACTCTAATTCTCACGAAGTGCTCTCCCCTAGGTTGTTATTTTTCTCCCGAAAATCGTCTATTGGTTGAAAATGCAAAAGAGAGTTGCGTCGCACGTGTGTGTGGCTGTAGGTGCGGATCAAATGATTCGTAAAGGTGGGTTTCCGCTGGGGGGTCCACGACAGGGAGCTGCATAGGTCCTAGGTTAACGTGTAGGTGGCCTTGTGCGTATGCCCCCCCCCCCCCCCCATTTTTATTGATTGTGGTTCAATTTTTCTCCGGTTTTTGTTTTTATCTTATTTGCCCTAATTTCAGTCTCATTTTGCCCATGAGTCGAGCGTTAATGTCTAGCATTCGTCGTCATGGGCAAATTTGACTGAAATTTTCTTTATTTCATGAGATAATTGGGGTGGGCTTCTTACCCGCCCATGCGCTTTTTAAACCCGTCTTCCCCTAATTCATGACGACAGGATGCAATTTTAGTGATTGTTTAAATAAGCAAACATAGAGCCATTTTCTTACTTTTATCTTTCCAACTGAATGATTATTTATCAATTTTTAGCGCAAAACTATGGGCACTACTAGAAGTATGTGCCTTTCTAAATAATTTAGCTAACCCTCCACTAAACGCTGTCATTTTTTACGGGCTCCCTATCCCCTACGCAGGCCCTTCAGGGAGAAACTAATATAAGAACAGGATGGAAATTATAAATAAAATTAGAATACTATTACATCAAATATCAATGAAAGGCACAGTGTATATTGTTCACCTTTTCCCGGAAGTCAGTTGTATTGATCATTATTTAGCTTACCTTACAAAGTGTGACCGATTTCCATTAATTGTAAAGTGTGATGCAGCCTGTTGCTAGTACGATGTCTGTGTGTTGAGTACTTTTTATAAGCCTCGGCTTGTTGTACTCTTGTCTAGGGGAAGACGGGGTAAAAAGCGCATGGGCGGGTACGAAGCCCACCCCAATTATCTCATGAAATGAAGCAAATTTCAGTCTCATTTTGCCCATGAGACGAGCGTTAATGTCTAGCATTCGTCTCATGGGCAAATTTGACTGAAATTTTCTTTATTTCATGAGATAATTGGGGTGGGCTTCTTACCCGCCCATGCGCTTTTTACCCCGTCTTCCCCTACATATATATTGTGTTGTTGCAAAAGTGTGTCAATAAAACATTTGTTTAAGCCAAAGGCACAGCCCTACAGATAACTTGGATACCGTCCCATAGCGGCATAATAGGCAATGATCAGGCCGACAGAGCAGCTAAAAGTGCAGCTATGGGAAAATCCGGTACCCCAACAAATATTAAACTAGGGGAAGACGGGGTAAAAAGCGCATGGACGGGTAAGATTCACCTCCAAACTGCCAAAGTTTCATAGAATCCGGGTGATATGAAGAAAAATTGTGATTTTTTTGTTCTTCCAAGACCAGTGCTCAGTGTACTATATGTTGTAGTGCTGATCCTTACAGATTGTAGTGCTGCTGCACTAATGGGGTCCAAAGCGTTTTTAAAGGGGCACCCTGACGGATGAGTTTTTTAAAAGAAACACGTCGAGATCACCAGAAAGATAGTCTTTTCAAGGATTGGAACACTCACTTTGCTCTGGTTTCCTAGAAATCAAACCGTTAAAACGGCGATTCCTCCTTGGCGGAGTTGTCGAAGAGAGAAGCCATTTTGGACGGGGTGGGTGGAGGCGACTCGAGTGGTTGAAGCTTTTTCTTCTTTGTAGTGCAGTAAAACCAAAAATGGAGCTATTTTCTTTGTTGTGAGCGAAACTCCTTGTATTGTGGACATTTCGTGAATTGGTATAAGCGACTCAGGCGGCCATTATAAAAGAGAAGGCACATGTCTCTGAAAGAATCTGACTTCCGGCACCTCCGCCAAGGAGGAATCGCAGATTTGATGGTTTGATTTCTAGGAAACCAGAGCAAAGTGAGTGTTGCGATCTCTGTAAAGGGTGTTTTCCTGGTGATCTCGACATGTTTCTTGCAAAAACTCATCCGTCAGGGTGCCCCTTTAAAGTAGCCTTTGGGAATTAGTACGCTACCTATTTGTTCAGAGTCCATCACTCGTTTGATTATTATTCAGAATATCGTTTATTTGAGGATCTTTTTATTTGAAAGAACCAGTCTGGATTTCAACACCTTCAGCAATGTTTCTTCTTGGCTGTTCTTTCTTCGTTCAGTCCAGCAAGTCCACATAGCCAATAATGGATGTAGAGCAGAGCTCAGTGGCAACAAAAACACAACCATGGTCTGATAGATCGTGTCTAATGCAGTAACACCATTGGCAACCATCGCCATGACCACTCCAAATAAAACCCAGCAAGCCTCTTCTAGGAAAGCTATGTTCCTTATCAGGTGAATAGAGGAATACAGAGTTTTGTTTGTGGTGTCCAGCATGATTCTATTCTTTGGTGTCCGTCTGTAGACGAGTATTTGCCCAGCCAAAATGATGAAGCATGTAGTTGTAATGATTACAGCATTAAATCGAAACCATGCAAAGCTGTGATGAGTCTTATAACGTTGAAATAAAGCCAGACGACAAAGACCAGACTGTTCAGAGAGGCCCCAGTGTGACAGTCCAGGGAGAAATGGCATCAACCCCAATGTGATTCCAAAAGACCATGTCACAGCGCAAGCTACACCCACTGAAATATTAGTAAATATCCAGGAACCTCTCTGGAAGTAAAACACTATGGTGTGATCCAAAGTGAACAATAGGACAATGAACACGGAGAGATTTTTGGACATCAAGAAAATAAAACCACTGGCCTGGCAGGCTGCACTTTTAGTCCACATGTTTTCAAAATGAATGTATTTTCCATAAGTTATGCCGTTGATTGCCAAAGATACAGCAACATGACTTCCCGTGAACACATTCACGACACAGAAATGGGTGAAAACAGCCGGCAGGTTATTTCTAAACATGCTCTTGAAGTAAAATAATACAAAGAGGCAAACCAAATTTCCACCAATGGCAGACGCACTAATAAACCAGAAGAGAATGGAATGCACTTCAGATGGTAACAGAGAGCTACATGAAGGAAGCACAGCGTGGGCTGTCCAACAGGTGGTTGATTTCAACTGTGCAGGAAGCAAGTTCTCACAGCAAAACCTGTAATCTGAAGAAAACATTCTGTGTAATTGAGGTAGTGTTGACAAAAGGTCTAAAGGAAACTCCCGAATAGGATTGTTTGAAATGTCTAATTCGTGTAGTTGTGGCATGTTTTTAAAGCCTACAGGGGCAACAGTTTGAATGAAAGAACTTGACAGATTAATGGATGTTAAACAAGGTAAATATGTGGATAAGAAGTCATCGAGTAGATTGAGATGCGTTTCTGACATGTTAATTTGCCTCAATGAATAATGTATCTTTTGTTCTGTTCCACTCGTTATTTGATGAAGGGGGTTTTTTGCAGCAGAGAACACTTTCAAGTTGGGCACTTGAACAAAAACAACCATACCAAGAGTTCCAAGATTGTTGTTGTCAAGGTGAAGGTATCGCAAATTCTTGAGCTTTAAGTCAGAAATATTATGCAGCATACAAAAGGACATAATGAGATAAATAAGAAAAACATTGTTGTTTAAATCAGCCAGTGACATACCTGAACTGGTTGCATCCAAATATCTTATGCGAGGAAAGGAACTGGCTGGAAAAGGACTGTCACATTGGTAAGAGTAGCCTTGACACAGACAACCCTCAGGACAGATCATGTCACACATCAGTTCATCATCCCTCTGTGGGCACTGACCAAAGCCATCACACAGATGGTCAACATGAACACAGATCATGGATTCTAGACATTGATAGTAATGAGGACATTGGATCGCCTCACACTCTTGTTCATCTTCACCATACACACAGTCAGAGAGCCCGTTGCATCGAGTGTAGACAGGCAGACAATAGAGCCACTCTGTGGTACAGCTGTAATGAGTGTCAGGACATGACTCCTCATCAGCCATCACCTGCTGATTAAAGTAACCTGTTCCATCTAAGATAATGTAAAACCGTTGTTGTTTAAGTTTAATATCCATTGCAAGTTGAAACAGTCGTCCATGTGTACATTCAATTTCATCAGAATCATCGATACAATCTGAATACTCATTACAGTATTGACTGGACGAAATGCACTGAGCATTAGAACATTGAAAACCAAGACACAAGAACAAATCACAAAACGTCTCATCCTCATTGTCTGGACAGTCATGCCTAAAGTCACAGACAAAAGTGTAATGTATTGTGGAGACATCATCGTCACATCTAAACATGGCGTATGAGTTTGTAGATTTTCCACCAGCTGTCGAAACACTGGAAGAAGTCTGATTGTTGCTGACATTGATGAAGAAGCAAACCTGGGAGTGGCTGCTTTTTCCACAGTAGCTGTTAAAACCACACAGCAAGAACGCGTGCATCAGCTGGTGATGTCTGCATGCATAAAAAAGCTGATGTCTGTTTGCAAGGGATGGTTTGTAAAATACATCCGAAAATCTAGTAGAGAAAAGAAAATATTCCGAGTGTTTTAATGGCACCTCGCACAATGCCCCTAAATGAACGAAAAACAAGGAATTCATATACATTTCCATGTCAAATAAGATCCAGGTTCTGGTGAACCTTGACGGATAGTATATCCTATGAAATTTGAAATGATTCATGTTGTAAATCACTGTATCATCAGACCATTTATCAAACTTTCCATACAGAAATGGTACATCAGCCCAACCTGATGTCAAACCTATGTACAAAGAGAAGGAGTGAAAGTGTTCCAGAATGTGCAAAGCATGTTCTTGTTCCTTCCTTGTTTTCATTGATCCCAGGTTCCCTCCTGAATCCCTGCATTTATGATTCATTACTTGCATAGTTGACTCTTCTTCTTCTTCAGAGATCAGTGTGAAACATTTGTTTCGTGAAGCCACCAGACCCATGCATTGAGGACTGCTGAACGGACAGAGCTCTGTTTCATCCTGCCCACTGTCACACTCTGGTCTCAGGTTGCAGTGCAGGTGATCCTGGAATTGAGCGTAGTGACTGACAGAGCAGTTGTACCTGCTCTTCGACACCTTCACTGGTTGGTCACTTTCGGGAAGCATGGTAATATAGATCTTTAAGTTTTCATACGTTATGCTGAGTGTAGTTGCTTGCGGAAGAACTGGATAAATTATCTGAAGGCGAGATGTTCTTATAACCTTTGCTGGTGTTAAATGATCAAGACATAATAGCTCAACAGTTGGCTGGATCGAATTATTTTTCATGAACTTGAGTTGCCATTTTTTGTAATATCTGTCACATAAGTATGGCTTCATTGATTGCCGAACGCTGATCATGAATATGTGAGCAGGAGGGGCTGTCAATTCATCACTTAATAATGTTCTTGTAATCAGTCTTCTTCGTGATGTTCGTGGAAGCATAATGTAGCCCGAACACTCGGATGTTAAGTTTATAATAACATGTGGATAATGTAGAGGTCTGATAACAATCTGCGTTAAAGGAAAATGACGGTGTTCTATTTCAACGTTTTCTGTAAACGTGTGAATGAAAATTTCTCGAAGAGTGTGATAGCTGCAGCACCAATATTCAGAAACAAAGGCGAGATACCACAATCGCGAAAGGGACACAGCTGTTTTCCAGTCGTGTGCATCGCACCAATATAAAAGGCGCCGGACGTGAATACTCACATGTTTTTTTGGTTTTACATTTAATACACACAGAGACGAAGATTCACCGCAAACGGCAAACGCTACATCAGAGTGTATTGGGTAACGATACAAATACTCGTTGCAGTCAGAAGTGTTGATCTGAAGGATCGTATAGTTCATGGTCTTGTCCCTCCAGAAATAGTCTATCCCTGGACACACATCTCCCAGTGTGGAAGAACTAGAACCATATGTGGCGTTGATAGCAGACTGGTCCACAATGGTATGACCTGCCAGCAAGGGAGTAATTCAGCAAGAACTCATAGCATCAAAGTAGTGGCAGTTTTATGTTGAACAGTTGTCTACATGACACAATTCACAGATCTTTATTGTCTTCAAATGAAGAAAATCCTTTTTCGGCGTGCACATAAATCTAAAACTAACGAGACATATGGTGTAAACCAAGATATAAAACCCATACATACAAGCACATGTGATTCACATTGAACAATTAAAGTTATCAAGTACACGTACACCCCCCCCCCCCCCCCCCCATCTTACCCCACCCCCACAAATAAGTAAGCAAAGTATGTCATAATTCTCATTACGTTGAAAATAGTAACAAGTTTTCATAGCAACAATAATTCTTCATAATAAGAAAACATTACCAATAAAGAACATCACAGAAAATAATGATGACATCACAGCAATCAGTAAAATGTCATGATGTAACACTATTATATCCCGTAACACACACACACACACACACACACACACACACACACAGAGGTAACATTGTTTGTAAAACAAATGTTGTTAATTATGTGACACACATTTGTCTATGAAAGCAACATTGCTTGATCCCAGATTGACGTCTGCTCCAATGTAACTCGTTAACTTTCATCTGAGTGTTTTGCATAAAGACTGATGGAGGCGCGTGTCAAACGCTTAAAGACCCACCAGATCACGTGTCAAAATCACGGGTTTCACGTTCTTTTCCCTCTTATAGCTGGTAAGAAATCTTGTTTTGACCAGGTTTGACTCCCATACGAATGTCCCCAAATTGAAAACGAAGCATCATTTTAAAGAGCAGCCTCAATTTGGAGTTGGGGACATTTGTATGTGGGTCACAGCTACCCAGAAAAAACAACAAGGGACTTAATCGTGGTTCGTCAGTGTGTCTTCAAACTGGTTTAATGCCCTTCCAAACCTTAGTTTAGTGCAGAAGAAACTGTTTAAACAAAAAGACCAACCAGCTTTCCGTAACTACACGTTTTAGTTTTACCATGACACCGCATGAAAAATGTTCACAAAGTCGTTTTTTATCATCTTAGTCAAACCTGGCAAAGTAATATTTAATATTCGTTTTGGGTTTTTTGTGTGGGTTTTTTGGCTGTCCCATCTTCTGGGCCGTACAGTGACGTTGCTCCCACGCCGCTCATTCCGAATCCTAATTCGCAGCTACACCCCGGTTTGTTCTAGTCGCAGAATCCGAGACCAGCAGTTCAAGGGGAGCGAATCTATGTTAGGCCGTCAGGAGGCAACCAACCGAGGAGACACTGCACTGCTGCTGAGTCACTTCGGTGGAGTTCCGTGGAGCCTGTTCAGGACACCACCTACTAAGCCCCCTACTGACGACACTATTCTCTTAGTCGCGGAGCCAGCGTGAGTGAGGTCCTCCTCCGAGGGTGCCACCACGACCGTCCACCGACAGCTCCCCAGAACACATTGATACCCATGACTTTTAACCCGAACGCACCAAGGCATAGACTGGATTGGAAACCGAAACTGAGGTCACCATGAGAGCAGGTTTGCATCATGCAAAGCCACAGAATTTGAGACTTTAAAAAAAATTATGATTGATGGAAAATGATAACAATGATGATGATGATGCTATGGAGTTCCGTGTGGGCTGTATTCTACGCTTCCTTTCATAATGATATCCCGGTGTTAGCCAGGCCCGAGAACTACAGACACCTGCAGTGTTGGTCTTGCAATTAGAGCAACACTCTCAGAATCGCATCCGTTAAGCGGATGAAACTCGACTGTGTGGCTTCAGTCTTCCCATTGAGCCCATAGCCAGGACCGAAAAAACCCTCGCCTCTGATGAGATTCGAACCCAAGACCTCACAGCCAGTAGTCCCCGACGCTAACCACTACACCACGGCGGCTGGTCTAATATTTAATATTCGTGATATTTTGGTTTGGGGCAAAACTTTTAAACGTAACTATCGATGGACATAATCACACAAAATCTCATGAAGTGCTGGACAAAGTACTTTAAAATTTTGTAGGGTAGCATCATAACCTGAAGCTGATATATCCCGTAGAATAACTATGATCTTGAAGGGGGAGTGTCCCCCCGTGGAAATACCGGGAGGTCTTCCTCTAATCTGTCACTCTCTTTGACTCTGCCTTTTCCATTTGCTTACTGTCATCTACTATCTTTCTGCCTTTCCGGTCCATTCTCCTGCCTTTTTTCCCCCAAAACAAATCTTCCAAATAATGTTTATCCTTTGAGCTCCTCCGAAATCGGAATGTGTCGGCTGTACGCAGCGGGGAGCCCAGTTGAATCTGAAAAACGGACACATACGTACCTTACCCATTATGGTCATATGGCCTGGGAACGCAGAAGAAGAAGAAGAAGAAGAAGAAGAAGAAGGGGGAGTGAAACACTGCTGGTTGGTGAAGGAGGCAGATCAGGGCCTGTATTCACGTTGAGATAGCATGAGACTTAGCATGATGCTAACTTAGAAGCTCTTCCAATGTCCTGTAGGATTTAATAGGACTTTTGGAAGAGCTTCTAAGTTAGCATGATGCTAAGTCTTATGCTATCTCAACGTGAATACAGGCCCTGGGTATGTTTTGTGTTTCTTTGTTTCTTTTCTTCTTTTTGTTTTAGCCCCACTAAGCCCTTCCTTCTTCTTCTTCTTCTGCGTTCCCAGGCCATATGGCCACAATGCGTAAGGTACGCATGTGTCTGGTTTTCAGTTTTCACTGGTCTCCCCGCTGGGTACAGCCGACACATTCCGATTTCGGAGGAGCTCAAAGGAGACAAATAAATTGGAAGATTGTTTTTGACAAAAGGCAGGAGAATGGGGCCAATAAGTCAGAAAGATAGCAGATCATAGAAAGCAAAGGGAAAAGGCAGAGTCAAAGAGAGTGGCAGATTAGAGGAAGTTACAAGCAAATTATGGCTACCATAGACAGATAGCACCAAGGAAGAAGGCTAGAAAATCAGTTCACCACGAGAACAGGGCATGAATGGCCACAGAAGTAAAACCATTTTTGGCTCACTCTTGTTCATCTTGTTCAAGTGAGTCTATAGTATGATAGTTGTTCGGTTTTGTGTGTGTGTGTGTGTGTGTGTGCGTGTGCGTGTGCGTGTGCGTGTGCGCATGCGTTGCGTCCATGGTCTAATCTCCAAACTTTAACGTTGGCATTTTCTCGGGAAATAGAAGGCATACATTGTTCAAACTTTGCACACATATAGATGTCTATGCAAGCTTTCAAACAATAATGATTTGAATAATTAAATACTTAAGACAACACTGTAAACAGACAACAAACAGATAACATTTGAGATTAGTGGGTTAGAGAGTATTCAACAGGCAACATGAGTTAAGAAACTCATCAACACTGAAAGCCTCGATAGCTCATTGGTAGAGTGTCTGTCTGTCATGCCAATGGTTCCGGGTCCGATTGTCGGCAAGGGCACTTTTTTTCAATCTTTGTTGTTGTCCCACAGTCATGTTCCTGTTCGAGTGAGACTTGAAGGCTTTGCCTCTTGTATTTAATGTTGAATAATGAAAATGAGGATTCAATTCAATTCAAATTCAAAGACTGAGACTGAGAAATTAAATTGTGGCAATGTCTACGATTCAATCACATAAAAACACGCATGATATCTCAAAAGCATGCAAAACAACTTAAAAGAAAAAATGTGTATGCAGAATCAAAACATAATAATACGATCAAATCATTTTCAGACATGCTAAGATACAAAACGCTGCACAAAGCATACGCGATAATAACATAGTTCCAAATATGCTAAGATACCTAACAGTACACAAAAACATTCACTACTAAAATATGAAACAGATTAAGATAATAGATAATACGAGATTAAATATAAACATTATACATACATTAAGATATACAAGATTAAATATAAACAAATATACACACATTAACATAATACAAGATTAAATATAAACATATATACATACATTAAGATAATGAAAGATTAAATATAAACAGATATGCATACATTAAGATAAAGCAAGATTAAATATAAACATATATACATGCATACGCGTGTACACACACATACGCGCACACAGACACACACACACACATATTCACACACACACACATGTTAAAGAATGAAGATCATCAAACACCTTGGTTTAATTTTGTCAAACAAATTCTTAACCTAATTGGATTGGATCATGTTTGGAACAACCAGCATACTTTTAATATTAATAAGTTATGTCATGTTGTCCAAAATAAATTAAAAGCTGAATACATATTATTTTGGAAGAAAAGAAAATCAGAAACAGAATCAAAGCTTAAATTTTACAACAGTATTACTACAGAATATAGAATGGAACCATATTTAGCAAACTCTTTCATAAGATTTAACCAAAAACAATCATTATGTAAATTAAGAATTTCTTGTCACGACCTTAAAATAGAAAAAGGTAGATATACTAAAACTCCAAGGGAAAGAAGATTATGTTTGGAATGTAATGAAATCGAAGATGAAATTCATTTCTTAGATAATTGCATCAAATATGACGATATAAGAAAGCACTTTTTAAAACATGTTGAAGACAAATACAAAATACAAAACGCGCTACCAACCAATTTAATATCAAATGACAATGTTATCAGCGAGGTTGCGAAATATGTATATGAGTGTCAGCAGTTACTAAAGTAGAACGGGGAAAAAGTACAAACAAGAACAGAATGTTTGATGAAAAAGTTCATATTACAAATGCTTTGTTTCTTACATTTAGTGTTTCGTTGTTTGTTTTATTTTATTATTTTATTTTAGTGTCATATAAAACCTGTTACGGTTTTCAAAGACAATAAATATCTGAATCTGAATCTGAATCTGAATCACACACACACACACACACACACACACACACACACACACACACACACACACACACACACACACACACACACACACACACACACACACACACACACACACACACCCTGTAAGATGCACCAAAGCGCCCAAAGAAAGAACAGAAACAACAAGCTCTGGTGATGAACATGTGGAGAGAGCAGCCCAGCAAAGCTCCGTTTCTAAGGCCTGCCAAACCCACATGGGCAACACAGAATGACGGACCAAAGACAACTGCTTCACTCACGACTCTGGGGGCCTACCAAACGAGGTCAGTGAACTAAAACAAGTTACAAGAAATTTGTGTGATCGAATTTCTGTGTTAGAGCAAACCGTGGCAAATCAAAATGATATTATTAAAATATCTCGTTTGGCCATCAAAACCAAACACACAAAGCTAGAATCCAGTTCTCTGAACCAGGGCAATGCAAGTTGCAGCAAACGTACCTATGCTGAGGTGGCGGCATCGTCCCTAAAAGAACCCTTAGCAGCTCTGGGTAAAGAAAAACTGAAAGAAGACGCCAAGGGTAAAAAAAAGAACCCTAAAAAAGAACTGACTCTGAAGAAGAATTGTCAAGGAGTGACGTGAAGAAGAGAAATGACGTAATGACCTCCGATTCCAGGATGAAGCGAGCCACCACAGGAAACAAAGAACATGATGGGAGTAATGTTCAAGACTTACCTAATGTTCTGGTAGTAGAAGACTCAATACTAAAAAGAGTGAATAGAAGAAGGCTGGGGCTTTCCTATGGCTTTCAAACAAGTACTCGGAAAGCGTTCAGAACGAAAGACATTGCAGCGACTGTCAAAGCAGCAACATCCTCCACAGAAGAGCCTTTTGAAGCTATCCTGGTCCACTGTGCGGTTAATGAAATCAAGAGCAGCGATGTAGTTAACAGCAGCAAAACGTTCACGGAAACAATCAGAAACATAGCAAAAGAAAATCCACAAACGAACATCATCATCAGCAAAATTGCCCCAGATAAAAATGAAGAACTAGAAATGAAGAAAAATCTTTTCAACGCCACCACCACGTCTGAGCTTTTTGAAACACCAAACGTGAGCTTCGTGAGTCACGACAACCTCCAGGTGAATACTGGGGACCCAGCGTGATGGAATTCACCCTACGTGGAAAGGAGTCAGCGTGATTGCCCGCAACATCGGCAGACACCTCAACCAGATCTTCTGGAGCCAGCCCAAGAAGCCCCTCAGACAGCACGCTGCGCGTCATCATTCATCTTGAAGAGGCTCCTTCCACCACGCACCTAGACATCTGGACCCCACCTTCCACAGCCCGTGGTGGAATCATTTTGACATTCTGAGGGAGTTGTGATGGATGACCACAATCGATTTGCTGTGCTAAAGACCAAGCTTTATAATTATGATCTGTAGACTTGCTATTTTTCAGCATTATTATTTTGATCGTTGCAGATTGTGTTACAATTTGTGCAATTTTTCACAACTCTGACATATTGTCTTGAGAACATCAACTTATAGATTGATGTAATACTTATATTGTGGGTTTTGTTGTTGGGTTTTTTATTTTTTATTATTGTCTGTTTAGTTGTATTTCAAAGTTATTGGTATTCATTTTGTAAAGTACAATTTTATTGATGGTAATTAGCTCAGAATAACTAATTTTAAGAACATGACAAAATTAGTGGATTTACATATACTGCAATGGAATTGTAGATCAATGTCAACAAATATTCATGAACTAATCCAAAATCTATCAAATCACACATAATCGTAAATGAACAAAAGCTTCCTAAATTAAAACAACTTTTATTACCCTCCTATATGCCAGAATAATGATGAAACAGGAAGGGTAGGCACAGCTTTATATACTCAAGAAAAAGTAGAATATCTAGAAATGGAACCACGTTTTTTCAAAAAACATCAAAAGCATAAACGCATGTGCAGCAAAAATAAAATTTCACGAATCCTTAACATTAAATATAATGTCAGTTTATCTGCCAAAGGGTCATGACAATCAAAACACAGAATGGATGCGTACTCTACAGGACCAAAATGATAAATGGTTGTTTGCAGGTGACTTTAACTCACATGCTCCATTTTGGAATAATGGGTGCAACATAATAACGCATAATCGTTTTGCTGAAAAACAATAGACTCCTTATTATGTCTATTAAACGATGGTAGTGTTACTAGAATCCCTGACGTTTCACACCATCGAGCAACAACAATTGACTTAACTCTTATGTCCCCTGCCATTGTTCCAAGCTGTGAATGGTCTACTTTTAAAGATCCTCTTAATAGTGATCATTTGCCTATAGTTATTACCATCAGAGGTAAACAAACTGTTAACGACTGCACTAAAGATAAGATCCCAAAGTGTAATTATAACAAAGCTGACTGGGTTAAATTTGAAAAGATGCTCTCTACTTGCAATTACGAAGAGATGATGGTTGATAATATTGACACAAGTTATATGAATTGTGCTGATAATGTCTTGCGTGCAGCTGCTCTTTCAATTCCTAGATGTAATTTTGATAAATCAAGTAAGTATCCAGGTGGAATGCTTCTTGTGAAGAAGCAAGAGAACAAAAAATGGATGCCTACAAAATACATTTAAAAGATTAAAAAAAGATTAAAAAAATTGCTGAAAAGAATAAAGCAAAAAATCATAGCAACAGAGTAAATGAAAAAGCTAAGGAAGAATACGGGTCAAGAGTTTGGGAAAACGAAGTTCAAGACCAAAAGGTCTACAGAAAACATGGAAAACATTAAAAGAAATGAAAAATGGATTCAGTCTTCCTGAGTACCCAATACAATTGGAAAATAATGAGTTTTCCCCAAATTTTTAAAAAGCTGAAGCATTTGCAGATATTTTCGCAAAAAAATAGTAACCATGAAGGCCTCTTAGGAAAACAAAAAATGTATAGAGAAAAAAAAGGACAATAATGAAGATAATGGAAAACGTTCTAATAACAATCACTCCCATAAATGCTCCCATACATTTTCAGAAAACAAAAGACGCAATTTCCACCCATGACTCAAAGAAAAAATCAGTAGGACCAGATCCAATTTCCAATGAAACGATAAAGCATTTACCAGTTAATTTCAAAATCTTTTTAACCCTATTTTTTAAAAAAAAATGTAGGTCTGAAGGGGTTCAACCACCTTTGTGGAAACAATCGATCATAACCCCTATCCCTAAAGAGGGTAGGGCAAAATCAGATAAAAATAATTACAGACCAATTGCGCTTACCTCACACGTGGGATACAACTTATGAAAATAATTATTCTTAAAAGACTCAAATATTATTGTAAAAAAAATGGTATAATACCAATACAACAGGCTGGCTTCAGAAAAGGCAGATCAACGGTAGACCATCTAGTAAAAAATACCTCACATATCAAACATCAGTTTTCCTGTATAGTAGGGAAAATGTACTTGCCACTTTTATCAATATTAGAAAGGCGTACGACCAAAATTGGCATTCAAAACTTCTGAATAAATTGAAATCAGTAGGCCGTTCAGGGTGTATGTACAATTACTTAAAAACCTTCTTAAGTGATAGAACAATACAGACTAAGGTAGGTAATGTGTATTCCAATCAAAGACATCTCCAAATGGGAATACCACAAGGAGCTGTGATAGCTCCAATCCTTTTTAACATTTTGATGCACGATCTTCTAAAGCAGTGTCAACAAATGTTGAACTAGTACAATATGCTGATGACATCTGCATATTGATGAAAGTTTCTCTAAAAAGACATACACCTGCTAGATCAATTAACTATATTAAAAAGATATATCAAAATGAACTGGACAAAATCAGTAAGTACATGATTGAAAACAGATTAGCCCTTTCGCCTGAAAAATCGCATATGGTTCTCTTCAATACTGGTTATGACCCTAATCCTCTACCTTCTTTTCAAATTGATGGATTGCCTCTTGAATACAAAAATGCTGTAACATTTTTAGGAGTAAATATAACTTCTAAATTGATCTGGAACTACCATTTAGAAAGTGTTCTGACAAAAACCAGAAAATTTTAAATTTACTTAAAATGGTAAGTCAACAGACATGGGGAAAAGATAGTAAAGTACTCACACATTTAGCAACTGCTCTTGTAAGATCAAAATTATCTTACGCTCAGGAAAAAAAATCAGCCTCAAAATATTTAATCAAAAAGTTGCAGAGCATTGATAGTAAAGCTTACAATATAGCTCTTGGTGTTCCTGTTCATGCCTCAACATTAAGAACTTACACAGAAATTGGAATATTACCATTTGAAGAAAATATGAAACTTGTGTCAGCTAAATATATTCTGAGAAGTCATACAACACAAAATTCATGTGTAAAGGAAACTCACTTAAAATCAAAAAAAGACTTTCCTAAGCAGGCACAAAAAATTGATTCTCTAAAAACAATAGGCTCGTATACGTCTGATTTGTTTATAAATGCAGGTGTTAAACCCCTCAGATAACCTATAGCACAATTACTAAATGGGCGCTTGGTAAGGCTTCTTATGATATTGAATACACAGATTTAAGTAAATGTGATGGGCCTTTGCTGCCAACATATGTTAAGACACATATAAATGAAACATGTAAATCATCTTAAAATATATACAGATGGCTCTGTACTTGATAATCATTTATCAGGTGCTGCATTCGTCATTCCATCGTTAAAAATAGAGAAATCATATCATATAAGAAATGATTTTTTTATACTTAGTGCAGAACCATTATTATGGCATTAAATTATCTTCTTAGTTTTCCATTTTCAGATATTTCAGATATTATTTTGTGTTGATTCAAAATCTGTCTTAAAAGCCTTAAAATATTCCCATACAAGAGTGAGAGGAGAATTTATAAAAGAAATTCACCATTTAATTCATTTTTTGTCTTTGCGTGGTAAGGTATAGGATAGGGTTAGAATACGTCAGAGTTAATGTCAGTATTTTTTTAAGACTGTCTTAGACATTTGCGCACAAATAAATTTATGCGTCCTATGATCGAGTGCCGTAAGGGGTACAGTCTAGAGAATGTGAGATACGGGCCCGTACCCCGAGCCTCTGCCCAAAACGAAAAGAAAACTAGATAAATAAGGGCTCCTAGGGCGTGCGCGGCTGAGCACCACTGGCTAGACCGAGAAGGCCCAGCCGAGCACACATCAATGGGGGTTCAAATTCGACTTTGTTTTTATTTTATGAATACTTATAACCCAGCGGTCGTCTGTGTGTGTAGTTTAATATAAACAGAAAAATATAGCATAACCGTGTGTATTTTGAATTATGTGGTAACTTTACGCGTCCCCATGTGAAGATGCTAAGACTAATCATGTTGCTCTCTCTCTCTCTCTCTCTCTCTCTCTCTCTCTCTCTCTCTCTCTCTCTCTCTCTCTCTCTCTCTCTCTCTCTCTCTCTCTCTCTCTCTCTCTCTCTCTCTCTCTCTCTATCTCTCTCTCTCTCTCTCTCTCTCTCTCTCTCTCTCTCTCTCTCTCTCTCTCTCTCTCTCTCTCTCTCTCTCCTCTTGATGTTAATTTGCTTTTATTCACTAACTTCAGATGTTTTGTGTATGATCTTGATTTCATTTAAAAATGCTGCTGTTTTAAAAATATAAATTTGGAAGCATGAAATGTATTGGTACTCAGGGTTTCCACCCCACCCCACCCTCTCTCTCTCCTCTCTCTCTCTCTCTCTCTCTCTCTCTCTCTCTCTCTCTCTCTCTCTCTCTCTCTCTCTCTCTCTCTCTCTCTCCCTCCTCTCCCCATCTGTCGATGTGTGTATGTGTATTAAATGTCTTTCTTTTCTCTTTTCCTCTTATCTCATTCCCTCTCTCTTTCTCTGCCTCTTTTGATAGTCTTTCTATCTTGCCCTCTCTCTCTGTATCTTGGTCTTATTCTTTGTGATGTCATCTGACCTTACTCTATGCTCTCTGCTAACATTTATGCAAAGCACCCTCTATAGTCTAAGCTCCCGTAAAGCCTGTACTTTCCATGCTCCAGTAATACCCGTGCCCAAAACCCTTGTTCTAGACCCTTCATGTTCTAGCTATAACCGTACTCAAAACCCTCTATGCTCCAGTAATACCTGTATCCAAACCATCTGTGCTCCAGTTCTGCCCGTATTCAGAACCCTCCATGCCCCTGTATAGATCTGTGTCCCAGGTATACCCATATTCGGAACTCTTATAATCCCTGACTACCTGTATCCACCCCACCCTCCATACCCCATAAATACCAATTAGAATTCTATGCCCTATAAATACCTGTATTTAGTACCCTCTTTTCCCCAGTAATACCCGTATTCACGACAGAACCCTCAATGCCCCACAAATATCCGTATTCAGAACCCTATAGCTATATGCCCTATAAATACATGTACTCAGTACCCTATTTTCCCCAGTAATACCTTTATTCAGAACCGTCTATGCCCCATAAATACCCGTATTCAGAACCCTCTATGCCCTATAAGTACCCGTATTCAGAACCCTCTGTGACCCAGGGTAACACCTGAATTCAGAATCCTCTATGTTCCAATAATGCCCGTTTTCAGAAGCCTCTATTCCCATTGAATACCCATATTCAGAATTCTCTATGTTCCAATAATACCCGTTTTCAGAATCTTCCATCTCACAGTAATACCGGTACCCAGAACTGTCTGCTCCAGTGATACCCGTACCCAGAACCCTTTATGTCTCTGTAGTACCCAGACCCCTCTAACCCAGTAATACCCATGCCCCCCCCCCCCCCCCACACACACACACACACACCTCCTCCCCCTTCCTAAGCTCCTTGATAATGCCCATAACGTACCCAGAACCAAACTGATTCTGGCACAAATCTGGCAACAAGCAGATTTGCCGTTATGGCATTGCCAGATCTGGGCCAGAATCATGCCATCACTACCACAGCAACACGCACAACTGCCACAATCAAAACGACACGTCTGCCATCATTCATCCAGAATGGAACCAGAATCAAAACGATGTACTGCCCAGTATCGGGCCAATACACTACCAGCATAGCAACGATGTGACCACTACGACGCTGGCCCAAAAGGTAAGTTGCCAGCATCGTCCCATAACTGGCTCCCCATCATGAGCCATCATTTGCCAATGCTGGACCGACACGAAAAGGGGTGTGCATAGGAAATCGCGGCAAAGCTGGTACGATTACATGCCAGCATCGTCTCAAATGATGGCATGATGGCAAAAACGACATGAAGCCAGCATCAGAACGATGCCGGAATGTTTACAGGGTCTTCTATTGACTTTCGTTCGATCCCATCACATTGTGGATTATATGCAAATGAAAGAGTTGACCGGTTAGCCAAGAATATTGCAGCCCCTGAAAACAGTTTATTAAAAGTTGATATTCCTTTATCGCTACATGACAATTACAGTCTTTTAGAAAAAGCATCCTGGGATTATGTGTTAAGAAGACAAACAGAGACATCACCCTCTGTAAAAAAAAAGAAGAAAAAAAGGGAAATTTCTTAAAAAAAAGTTAATAGATTATAAAACAGGACAAAGTCTTCAACTAGGGCGGATTCTAAAAAGTTTAGTTTATAAATTCAATCTTGATGCATTGAAAACAAACTTCTGTAAAAATGTAACCTGCATTTATGGCCAGCATATTACTCCATTCCAATTGATTTTTCTTTGTGAACATACCACAAACTATTTACCTGCTTGGTTGTTGGACACAAAACCATCAATGACAGTCTATGAAGATATTCTTTGTGATGAATCAAAGATTCTAGAAGTTGTTCGGGGACTTATTAGGAGCCCAATTGGACCTTTGCTTTGATGTGCTTGTTAATTACTTTACTTTACTTTTTTGGAGTTTAATATTTTTCATTTATTGTTTTTTTACCTTTAAATATTTAGAAATAATTATAAGTTTAAATATTTCACTGACGTTTCACTAATATAGGGCCTACATCAGGTACTCAGATACACATACCCTCACCCCATTCATTCATGTAAATTATATGCATGCATAGATTAACAATCCTTCCATACCTTCCTACACGCACACCCACAAACCCCCTTAAACGGACATTTGCACATAATCATACACATACATTTTTGTGTGTGTCTAAGATCACTGTAAGGTGGATCCACGTTAAATTAAAGAACGAACACACTGTAAACATTCAGTAGTGGGAACTAAAAATAGACAGGAAACTGTAAGAGAAAAACGCAATACAAAAAGAGACGTGTTCATTTGTTCAGCATAGAAATTAACATTGGAATAAACCTGTTCTTGCCCCTGACAGTCTTGAAGTTTTTAGTCTGGTTGCGCCAACCAGAAGCATTTGCTTAGCCCATGGCTGCAGTCAAATGCTTCGAGCTTCTGATTGCAGGATGATTCTAGAGATGATGATGCCGTTGGGTCTGAGACTCTGCGACAGACTCTACACCCCATTTCATGGATCTTGTTGATATAGACAGGCTGGAGAGCATCTAGAGGCGTACGGCTTCGCTCATCACCCAAAATCACAAAGACCGCACCCCTGGATGCATCACAACCATGCTTCAGCAGCAGAATACCACTGCCATCCAGGAGGAAAGAGCAGCGCCTTACCCTGTTTTTCAAAATAATTTTATTTTATTGTCAAGGGAGAAATTTAGCTGAACAGTCCTTGAATCCTGTGGCCCAGTCAAAGCGAAGAATCATGCCCCGTCAAGAAAAGGCCCACTTAACATCAAATGTGGTATCCAACATGGCCAGGAACAACAGCAAATGGTATGTGGTTGATAGATCAAACACCGCCACCTTCAAGAATTCATTCTTTCAGCTTACAACAACCAAGTGGAACAGCTTGACCGACAATATTGTCACCCTGTCGTCGGCCAGCCAGTTCAGGATCTGTGTTTGGTTCCAGTCACAGCCAACGACAAACGTACTGAACATTAGGAGGGGGCCCCAGCTACCATATTAGATGGTGCTGGTGGTCGGTTAGTGAATGATGTAGCTTGACGATAAATCTCCCCCTTGACTTTTTATTTTATTTTGTTTTTGTTAGGTTAGGTTAGGTTGAGATGCTCTCCCCAGTTTTCCCCCCAATTAGCGCTTATATCCATAATTGGATCCTGCCAATGATTTTCTTCAAGATCTTTGCTCCACCATAAAAAATTAAATCTCAATTTATGCCAGTATTCCATTATGTCTGTTTTTCCCATGCACTGTCAATCCCCACTAGAATCTCAAATCATGCGTGAGATTTACCCTTTAAAATCTCAAGTAGGGGGTGAGTTGACACATTACAATGATGATTTATGTATTAACACAGCCGTTAATTTTCAGTAAGATAAGGACGCTGCTCATTTCAAGCGGGAACTTAAGCCGCAAGTTTTGCATAATTGGAATGAACTGGCACCCCACAGAAGAAGATAGTCATACACATAAGATAGTCATACACATAAGATAGTCATACACATAAGATAGTCATACATATAAGATAGTCATACATATAAGATAGTCATACATATAAGATAGTCATACACATAAGATAGTCATACATATAAGATAGTCATACACATAAGATAGTCATACACATAAGATAGTCATACATATAAGATAGTCATACACATAAGATAGTCATACACATAAGATAGTCATACACATAAGATAGTCATACATATAAGATAGTCATACACATAAGATAGTCATACATATAAGATAGTCATACATATAAGATAGTCATACATATAAGATAGTCATACACATAAGAGCACAACAATTATATTGTAACTATTAAACTATCAACAGAGTCACACGTGACTCTAAGGAAGTCTTTTCACAGAAATATCATCCCAGACTAGAATTTAATTTCATGATTCTTTTATGCGCAAAGTCTCTATGTCTTAACACTAACATGCGTGAAAATAGAATTACAATTGCATCATCGCAATACCATTTACTCTTTACAATTAATTATGGTCCTCAATTTTTATGCTTTAATAAGACCAGCTTTCCAAACAGTCTCAACTGACTATGTTCAAGTGAGATAACTTAAATACGACACAAAAACTAAATGTATCAGTATTCTCGATACTACACATCATATTTACAAAAACCTTCCAAGCTACCTTCAAAAGCATAAAGGGGTTATGAACTAAAAAGACTAAGTAATAAGCATTATGTTACAGACAATGTTGGAGATGCACTTTTATGAAAAGCAAAATTAATTAAATAAAAGCGTACTACACCTCTGTTAATTAAGCTACATTGGCTTCCCATTCAGGCTCGCATTCAATACAAATTAGCAGCACTCGCCTTCCACCACTTCGATGAAACCCTACCTGCTTATCTTTCCAAAACACTTGTCACCTATCAACCTTCTTGCACTCTCTGCTCTAGCACTGACAGGCTTCTCAAGGTTCCCCGCATGAAACTGAAATCTGTGGGTTATCGTTCCTTTAACTATGAAGCCCCTCTCGTTTGGAACTCACTGCCTCCCCACCTCTGTTCTTCACAAACTCTCTCTGCATTCAAATCTGGCCTCAAAACACATCTCTTTGAAAATTTATTTCACTCGTCATAGTTCATGATACGCACCCCCATCCCAACTGCCCCTGTTGTATATGATTTTTGACATCAGGTCGTGTTTCGCATGTCTAATGCCTTTTTTTTATCAAGTCATTTCTTCCCCCCCCCCCTTCTTGTTTGGCATGCTCTTATGTATTATCTAAGCAAACATCGATGATCATTTCCAGTAAAAAAGCTTTGCCAACACAAAAATCCACCACGTTTGATAGCAAACTTGACTTTCTGACCGAATAAAACTTTGAAAAATTACGTAAACGGTTACAAAGGCAATATGACGACTAACTGGAAAAACACGGATGTTGATTGAGCCTTGTTCTGTTTTTACTTAGTTCATGCCTATTTATGTATCTAGTTGTACACGTGGCTAGTATGTGTGTGTGGGCTTGTGTGCCTGCGTGTGTGTAAAAATTCAGTAGTGGGAACTAAAAATAGACAGGAAACTGTAAGAGAAAAACGCAATACAAAAAGAGACGTGTTCATTTGTTCAGCATAGAAATTAACATTGGAATAAACCTGTTCTTGCCCCTGACAGTCTTGAAGTTTTTAGTCTGGTTGCGCCAACCAGAAGCATTTGCTTAGCCCATGGCTGCAGTCAAATGCTTCGAGCTTCTGATTGCAGGATGATTCTAGAGATGATGATGCCGTTGGGTCTGAGACTCTGCGACAGACTCTACACCCCATTTCATGGATCTTGTTGATATAGACAGGCTGGAGAGCATCTAGAGGCGTACGGCTTCGCTCATCACCCAAAATCACAAAGACCGCACCCCTGGATGCATCACAACCATGCTTCAGCAGCAGAATACCACTGCCATCCAGGAGGAAAGAGCAGCGCCTTACCCTGTTTTTCAAAATAATTTTATTTTATTGTCAAGGGAGAAATTTAGCTGAACAGTCCTTGAATCCTGTGGCCCAGTCAAAGCGAAGAATCATGCCCCGTCAAGAAAAGGACCACTTAACATCAAATGTGGTATCCAACATGGCCAGGAACAACAGCAAATGGTATGTGGTTGATAGATCAAACACCGCCACCTTCAAGAATTCATTCTTTCAGCTTACAACAACCAAGTGGAACAGCTTGACCGACAATATTGTCACCCTGTCGTCGGCCAGCCAGTTCAGGATGGCTGTGTTTGGTTCCAGTCACAGCCAACAACAAACGTACTGAACATTAGGAGGGGGCCCCAGCTACCATATTAGATGGTGCTGGTGGTCGGTTAGTGAATGATGTAGCTTGACGATAAATCTCCCCCTTGACTTTTTATTTTATTTTGTTTTTGTTAGGTTAGGTTAGGTTGAGATGCTCTCCCCAGTTTCCCCCCCCCCCCCCAATTAGCGCTTATATCCATAATTGGATCCTGCCAATGATTTTCTTCAAGATCTTTGCTCCACCATAAAAAAATTAAAATCTCAATTTATGCCAAAATTCCATTATGTCTGTTTTTCCCATGCACTGTCAATCCCCACTAGAATCTCAAATCATGCGTGAGATTTACCCTTTAAAATCTCAAGTATGGGGTGAGTTGACACATTACAATGATGATTTATGTATTAACACAGCCGTTAATTTTCAGTAAGATAAGGACGCTGCTCATTTCAAGCGGGAACTTAAGCCGCAAGTTTTGCATAATTGGAATGAACTGGCACCCCACAGAAGAAGATAGTCATACACATAAGATAGTCATACACATAAGATAGTCATACACATAAGATAGTCATACATATAAGATAGTCATACATATAAGATAGTCATACATATAAGATAGTCATACACATAAGATAGTCATACATATAAGATAGTCATACACATAAGATAGTCATACACATAAGATAGTCATACATATAAGATAGTCATACACATAAGATAGTCATACACATAAGATAGTCATACACATAAGATAGTCATACATATAAGATAGTCATACACATAAGATAGTCATACATATAAGATAGTCATACATATAAGATAGTCATACATATAAGATAGTCATACACATAAGAGCACAACAATTATATTGTAACTATTAAACTATCAACAGAGTCACACGTGACTCTAAGGAAGTCTTTTCACAGAAATATCATCCCAGACTAGAATTTAATTTCATGATTCTTTTATGCGCAAAGTCTCTATGTCTTAACACTAACATGCGTGAAAATAGAATTACAATTGCATCATCGCAATACCATTTACTCTTTACAATTAATTATGGTCCTCAATTTTTATGCTTTAATAAGACCAGCTTTCCAAACAGTCTCAACTGACTATGTTCAAGTGAGATAACTTAAATACGACACAAAAACTAAATGTATCAGTATTCTCGATACTACACATCATATTTACAAAAACCTTCCAAGCTACCTTCAAAAGCATAAAGGGGTTATGAACTAAAAAGACTAAGTAATAAGCATTATGTTACAGACAATGTTGGAGATGCACTTTTATGAAAAGCAAAATTAATTAAATAAAAGCGTACTACACCTCTGTTAATTAAGCTACATTGGCTTCCCATTCAGGCTCGCATTCAATACAAATTAGCAGCACTCGCCTTCCACCACTTCGATGAAACCCTACCTGCTTATCTTTCCAAAACACTTGTCACCTATCAACCTTCTTGCACTCTCTGCTCTAGCACTGACAGGCTTCTCAAGGTTCCCCGCATGAAACTGAAATCTGTGGGTTATCGTTCCTTTAACTATGAAGCCCCTCTCGTTTGGAACTCACTGCCTCCCCACCTCTGTTCTTCACAAACTCTCTCTGCATTCAAATCTGGCCTCAAAACACATCTCTTTGAAAATTTATTTCACTCGTCATAGTTCATGATACGCACCCCCATCCCAACTGCCCCTGTTGTATATGATTTTTGACATCAGGTCGTGTTTCGCATGTCTAATGCCTTTTTTTTTTATCAAGTCATTTCTCCCCCCCCCCCTTCTTGTTTGGCATGCTCTTATGTATTATCTAAGCAAACATCGATGATCGTTTCCAGTAAAAAAGCTTTGCCAACACAAAAATCCACCACGTTTGATAGCAAACTTGACTTTCTGACCGAATAAAACTTTGAAAAATTACGTAAACCGTTACAAAGGCAATATGGCGACTAACTGGAAAAACACGGATGTTGATTGAGCCTTGTTCTGTTTTTACTTAGTTCATGCCTATTTATGTATCTAGTTGTACACGTGGCTAGTATGTGTGTGTGGGCTTGTGTGCCTGCGTGTGTGTATGTGTGTGCCCGCATGTGCACCCGCATGTGCACCCGCATGTGTGTGTCATTTTTTTGAAAAATTGTACTGTACTTGCTGTTTTTATGTTATCTTTTGTAAGGCACTGTAAGGATGGCTTTGCCATCGAACAGCGCTATGTAAGCTTCATGTATTATTTTCTTTTATTCCTATGTGTTTTAGCTACCCAAATCCATAGTTTAAAACAATCATTCTCTTATCATGACCCCCTGTCCCATTTTCTTTCCGTCCCCCTATCGAATACTAACAAATGTCCCACATGTGCCTGTGTGCAGGTCAGAGGACGTTAAAGCAAGATTTGATTGATTGATTTATTATTATTATTATTATTATTATTATTATTATTAAAGACTAGACTATTAAATAGACACGAAACGTAGACAAAAACATTATAAAGGCTTATTAACGAACTTCACCAGCGAGTGAAAGAAATTAGTTAATCAATGACTTGAGTACAGCTACTCTAAATGAGCCCGTGTAATGCTTCTATTTCCCATATTTATTGACGAGGGCAGAAGCCTGAGTCTATTAGCCTGCAGTAGATTTCCGTTCTGTGAAGACGTCTTTGACACCACTTCTGGTCATAGAGCTTTTTGTCACATGGAGGTTTTAGTCTTTGCTGTTTTGAGACTTATTCCCCCTTTTCATTGAGCGTGTGTGCGAAGCATAGACCCTCCAGAGCCTCATGAATATGCATTAGGCAACGCGAGCTGTGCCTAGCAGAGGACACAATCAGTTGATGATGTAGTTGTGGAAATGACATAGAAGATGCTCGTCATTTTTTGTTGACGTGCCTTTTATTCCAAAACGCACGTGTTCAGACATTGGGTCTACTTCCTATTGACGTTAAAAACAATGTTAACATTTTGTTGTTCGGTGGGAGGGATAAAAATGCCATTGAAAACAGACAAATCCTCCATGTAGTTGGAAAATTCATTTGTGTTTCCAAGCGTTTCGCTCAAGATTAATATGTGTTTATCCTTCTTTTTGTCCCTGGTAATATTGAAAACATGCTCCTGCTTAAATAGATATCTTGTTATAGTGATACATTGAGTTGCCCCACTTAAACTTAACTATTTATTCCCATTTCTTCCATTTTTATGAATTATTAGTTCTTAGAATAATGTTTCATGACCTTGATATTCATGTTTGTTTATATTGTTCACCTTTTCCCGGAAGTCAGTTGTATTGATCATTATTTAGCTTATCTTACAAAGTGTGACTGACTTCCATTAATTGTAAAGTGTGATGCAGCCTGTTGCTAGTACGATGTCTATGTGTTGAGTATTTTTATAAGCCTCGGTTTGTTGTACTCTTGTCTACATATATATTGTGTTGCTGCAAAAGTGTGCCAATAAAACATTTGCTTAAACCAATGTGATGGAATCCAACAAAAGTCAATAGAAGAACCATGTAAAGACAAAAAATGAATTAAATGGTGAATTTCTGACATAAATTCTCCTCTCACTTTGTATGAGATTATTTTAAGGATTGTTAGACAGATTTTGAATCAACTCAAAATAATATCTGAAATACAGAAAATGGAAACCTAAAAAGATTTTTTAATGCCATAATAATGGCAACAAGTTCTGCAGTAAACATTGAAAAACTATTTCCAATATGATACGATTTCTCTACTTTTAGCGATGGAATGACGAATGCAGCACCTCATAAATGATTGTCAAGCACAGAGCCATCTGTATATACTTTAAGATGATTTACATAAGTTTGTTAATTAACATATGTTGGCAGCAAAGGCCCATCCCATTTCCTTAAATTTGTGTATTCAATATCATAAGTAGCCTTACCAAGCTCCCATTTAGGAATTGTGCTATAAGTTATCTGGGAGGCTACTTTACGGGGTTCAACACCCGCATTTGTAAGTAAATCAGACGTATATGAGCCTATTGTTTTTAGAGAATCAATTTTCTGTGCCTGCTTAGGAAAATGTATTTCTGATTTTAATTGAGTTTCCTTTACACGCGAATTTTGTGTTTTATGGCTTCTTAAAACATATTTTGCTAACACAAGTTTCATATTTTCTTCAAAAGGTAATATTCCAATATCTGTGTAAGTTCTTAAAGTTGAGGCATGAACAGGGACACCAAGAGCTATCTTGTAAGCTTTACTATCAATGTTCTGCACCTTTTTGATTAAATATTTGGGGGCTGAATTTTGTTTTCCTGAGCGTAAGATAATTTTGATCTCACAATCGCAGTTGCTGAATGTGTGAGTACTTTACTATCATTTCCCCATGGTTGTTGACTTACCATTTTAAGCAAATTTAAAGCTTTTCTGGCTTTTGTCAGAACACTTTCTAAATGGTAGTTCCAGCTCAGTTTAGAAGTTAAATTTTCTTCTAAAAGTTTTACAACTTTTTTTTATATTCAAGAGGCAATCCATCTATTTGAAAAGAAGGTAGAGGGTTAGGGTCATCTTCATAACCAGTATTGAAGAGAACCATATGCGAGTTTTCAGGTGAAAGAGATAATCCATTTTCATTCATGTACTTACTGATTTTGTCCAGTTCATTTTCATATATCTTTTTAATATAGTGATTGATCTAACAGGTGTGTGTCTTTTGAGAGTAGCTTTCATCCATATGCAAATGTTATTTGCATATTGAACTAGTTTTGAACATTTTTGAAAATATTGAACATGTTTTGACACTGCTTTTGGAAGATCGTGCATCAAAATGTTAAAAAGGATTGGAGCCATCACGAAAATCATCAGGAAAATCTTCATTGCACATGTTTTGGAGAAATTGGGGATTGTTACCAAAGACACTTCAGTCACATCGTTTGCCGCTGCCAACAAATTGACTCGTGATGTCTGATCCTGTGATGGCATGGAATGCCATAAGAGATTATCTCTGTGTGTCAGTGATATTGATTAGATTAACTGGTATAAATGCTTTTTCTGAGGAATCCCTGTTTGTATCCACAAGAAGAGTTTGGGTTGTGGTTGATGCACAAGATGTACAAGGACATCCATGTTACAGCTGATGACAACTGTCTGGGAGTATACATATACTCTCTTGTAAGAAGCATTCTTATATGAGCCTCTTCAGGTTGAACAGAAGTCAGTTTAGAGACACCTTTCTTTCTTGACATCCAAACTTTTGCAGGATCTGTGAACCCACCAGACGAGACTAGCTATTTGTCTTGCTCATTATGAAACTTGCTTAACCCTTTCACCGCCAGCCATACTTCAGCCAAAAATGTCCATTAAATATACCTGGGTATAGAACAAAATCCATCTGCAGTATTGGGGATTCTTCTGTGACATATATAACATAAGGTCTATCCTTACTTCCCAAAACTAAGACAATAGGGTCTTTGGATAATAGACCCCAATTTGATGCCTTTTAGTGACATAGGTGTTACATCACTGTGGTGCTAAAATGCGACTTTGGCGGTGAGAGGGTTAAGAGTTAAGTACAAAGAGGGTCTGTCAGACTGGCTTTGTGTACATCAAGTGATATGTACCTGTCCCATTGACCAATTGCTTGATCTCGTGACTGAAGCCGACGTTTGATAGCTTGCTTTCCTTCAGCTCTCTTGGTCCATGCTGTTGACTTGGTTGAGCACTCATTGCACCAGTCAAAGACCAAGTCAACCCTGCTACACGAATCTGAGAAGGGTTTTGCCACATGTGCAAAACTGTCACACCACTGCCCAAATATATTCATGCCTGCACAATTTCCAACTGCTTAGACCATGGCCATGTCATCAACAATAGTACAGATTTGACAGGGAGGAGGAGTGTCAGTCTGTGGGAGGCCTTGCTGGAGGATTTGACCAGTTCCACTTTGTTCCTTGGTTGATGCAATCTTCATTCTGCTGTTGTAAGAGAAGAGGAACTTGACAAAGCTCTTTCTCCAGCTCTCTGTCAACATCAACGTCCCTTCCTGCTTTCAAAGTAGTTATACAAATAGCTTATAACACACCTAAGCAATTATTTGTCCGCCTTAATTGCATTAGCTTTCGTCTTCCCTACATTGACTTGAATTGTGTACATG
>CM065713.1:7791790-7816790 GCA_017654935.2 Phymorhynchus buccinoides
AACCATTTTTAGCAAGACACGGACCAAGGGAAACAACTCTTGTTTTGAAACAGCCAGCACTCCACAGCTTGTTACTTCCCTTTGCTTGTCGAAGTCACAGGCAAGGATTGACCTGATTTTTTCATTCCCTAATTTTGTCAGTTGATGATTAATGTTAGGGTTGTCGTCTCTCTTTCTCTGTCTCTGTCTCTGTCCCTCTCTCTCTCTCTCTCTCTCTCTAATAAAGTTGTCCAGTGTCCAGTGTCTCTCTCTCTCTCTCTCTCTCTCTCTCTCTCTCTCTCTCTCTCTCTCTCTCTCTCTCTCTCTCTCTCTCTCTCTCCCCCAGATAGCACACCGACCGTGGGCCAACGTTGGGCCGACGTCGGCCTGTCAGGAAATGGTCGGCCGTGGTTGGCAATATGGTGGCTAATGGTCGGATTGCCGACCGTCGGATATACAACCAATTCACGTTGCCGACGTCCAAAAAATATAAATACTTACTAATTATTACTATGACAAAAACGTCAAAACCTCTGCCTTGGTTCTCGTTCGCTTTATATCAATGGTTAAATCATGGCAGAAGTTGACCATCACAAGATACTCGGAGTTATTGTTGATAACAATCTCTCGTGGTCCTACCAAATATCTATGCTTTGCAAGCAAATATCTAAAAGAAAGTTTGTCAGCTTTCCAGAATTAAACCTTTTCTTGATATACGTTGTTTTTCAATGCTTATATCCAATCACATATTAACTATGCCTCTACACTATGGGATTCAACTAGTGGGAAACAAATCTAAAACCTTTATTAGTTTGCACAGGCGTGGTCTTAGGTTGATCCTTCTGAAATCCTCGTCCATTACTCATACGGACTATCAGCACATAGGAATACTGCCTCTACAATGGAAACTTGAACATAGCAATACCATTTTCATGTTTAAAATAATGTCTGTCCGCAATGTTCTTAAAATCAAAGTGCCTCTTCCAAGAGTTGATCTTTTCAAGACTAGTCTGTTGTATTCGGGCGGTTGTTTGTGGAATACGATTTTAGCTTATTTTAATGTTCATTCAAGTCTCAATGTTTTCAAGAAAAACTATCATAAGTACCTTATAATCAAACATATATAAACAACATCGCCTATTAACCTCTCTTATGTAGCGTCTGAACTGTATTACTTTTTTTTAATGTTTATTTATATATCTTGAGATGGTTAATTTGTACATAAGTCTTGTTTTTAAACATGAGGGTTTTTTTCCTGTTTACTTTAAGGGGGGGAGGGGGAGAAAAGATGGAGGAAAAAAGTATTTTTTGTGTTTTGATGATGTTGTTATACTTATAATACACCGTGTATATTGAATTTTTTTCTTTGAGAAAAGATGGAGGAAAAAAGTATTTTCTTGTGTTTTAATTATGTTGTTATACTCTTAATACACTTTGTTTAGATTGATTTTTTTCTTCCTCCATAATGTATTTCCTGATTCTTGTTAATTCAATGTATATTAGTTCATATGATTACTGTTCTGTGCGTAGTTGGGATGGGTGGGTGGAGGGTGGATGGGTGTATGAATGTGTAAGAGTTGTTTTTCTTTTTTTCCTGTTGCTTTTGTTCTTTCATGGAAGTTTTAATTATGTGCTCTTCTTTTGTTTCGAGAGCAAGATGTAAACAAGCCCATTGTGTGCTTATCCTTTTCCCTCAATAAACAACATTTTTCAAATATCTCTCTCTCTCTCTCTCTCTCTCTCTCTCTCTCTCTCTCTCTCTCTCTCTCTCTCTCTCTCTCTCTCTCTCTCCCTCCCTTGTGAAATAAAGGTTCGTTATCTGAGTCAGCTGCAAAGTGAATCACTGCAACCGAAAATGCTGCCACGCGGCTGGTGATCTAGCGTCTTAACGCTCTAGTTTCAGATAATTCTGTTTGTTTCTGACTATCTGACTTATAAAATGTTCCATAGTTCTGATTCCACTAACAAAAGTTTGTTCCAACTTTCTAACTATTAGTCCATGTGAAATTAAGCTTTACCTTGTTTTGTTATAATATATTAGGTTTTTATGTCGATCTAACATGATTTGAGGGTGCTGAATCCAAATCCGTTGGAGGCCAAGTTGTAAATGTTGGGCAGTTTGAGTTATGGCGCAATATTCAAAGTGGCCGCCATGGGACTCTAGAGAACTATAAAAAGATACACTTAGCGTAATTATTTTGTATCTAATGCTTTTTTGTACAAAAATAGTATAATTTGCTGAAATGATTCAAATTATGTTAACTGTATCCCATTGTAGTACTTATTAGCCCCCTGCCACTCTGCGGAGAGGGCTATCGTGATCTTTCGTGTAATTTTATTTGCCTGGCAATTATCTTAAGAACCATTTCACAGAATCACTTCCAATTTGTGTGCTAGTATTTTAATGAAACTGATGTGCCCCTCGGCATGCCTTGTTGACCTTGACCTTTGACCTTGAGTACGTGATTTTATTGTATCGACTATAATTTTTAAACTTTTGCACTGCTGTCATAAAGTAAGCTAAAACATTTTCTGAGCTAAGGTTTATTGAATTACTGATGCTTATTTCATGCCTAAGCCATTCATCTCACATGCTTGACCTTGAATTTGCATTGAATATTTCAACTTTGTGTTTTAATATAGTTCAAATCTCTGCAGTAACGGTCTCATAATTGGTACATTAGCCTATAGTAATATAAACGCTAACCTAAGTACCAATGACATCTCTAACCTTCATCTTAACGCTTGGCCTTTGTTGCTAGGCGCCAAGCAGTACAATGCAGTGATCAGTGTCGATTTATAGGTGGGAAAAGGGGCTGACGTTCCATTGCATGGAGCGGTGAGTGAAGAAGGGAAAGAGTGGGGAAAGCATCAGAGGATCTGTTGGTGCACACTTCTTGCTTTTCCACTCTTGCTATGGTTAGAGAAAGGTGTACTTTGAGTGGTCTCATTGGGATAGCTGACTAATGTCAAGCAGCATGCAACTTCAAGAAGACAATTATTAGTGAATCAGCGGGTCTTCTTCCTGTCGGGGATTGTAGCACAAATACAATGGCCAAGTTCTTAGAAACTGATCAGATACATATTATTATACAAACATGTTGTTTGTGTCTTCAGCAAGTTAAATGTCCACAATGCTCTCTTCATCATTTGATCATTTTCAGAATCTCTGATGGCAACTGTCATGAGATTTTCGCACACAAAGCCTCCTTTCATTTGAAGAATTATGTGCAGATGGGTGCTGCCCTGCTATGCGCCCATTGCTGCATTACAGATTTGTGATTGCCAGGGCCTCGTCTGGTGCCAACAATTATCCCAGTAGTCAATGTTGTGTAATAAGTGCTGACCCACGCATTTCCAGCTACAGTTGAAGGGAATAACATGTTGTTCAAAGTGAGTCTGCTTCCACAAAAAAAAGTCTCATTGCCAATGCGCTTAGAAGCATCGTGTTTCAAAGTTAGTCATACTTGGTAGAAGAACACTTTAACAAGTGTCTTATCCAAGTTCTGACTATCATGAACACTTCTATGATGAGGCGATGAGATATTGTATCCGTAGGCTTGATACCAGTGCTTAGCTGGCGTGGAGTTTTGCTATGTGGATGTATTAACGTGATAATAATAGCAGCCTCAGCAGCTTCTCAACGATGAAACTAATAAGAGTCTTGATGCTCCAGTCTTATTCTGAAAGCAGCTTTTGTACTTCAGTACTATTGTAGTGTCCAAAATCTGCTATAGGGCAATCACTCCCCTCCCCCCCCCCCCCCCCCCCCCCCCCCCCCCCCCCTCCCCCCACCACCCCCATCACAATTTCACTAGCCTGTCAATGCAACCAGCTCAGCAGCATGATCACTCTCATAGTCAGGTATAAAGTCCTTGTGCTCCCTCCCCCTCCTTGTAATTTGCACAACAATCCAGTACAGCTGCTGTCACTGGTGAACTCATTGCACGTCTGTTCAGCCATGGATAACAGAGGCTGGAGGCACGTCCAGGAAGAGACTGTACATAGGGACCATTCTTTGCTCCTGTCTACTGACGGATTTTCTTTGTCTGTTGGGTGTTGTGTCCTCCATACTCAGGACAAGGGTCACCAGTGATGAGTGTGCTCATAAAGGCAATATCGTCTAAGCCACTTGATGAAAATAAACCTGAAGTCTGGCTACAGATGGGACAGCGTTCACACTCAGTGTTTTGAAATTAAATTATATTCATCCTATTACAACAGTCTTCCATGTACGCCCAAATGAAAGAAAAGACAGAGAGAAACACTAATGGTCAAAATAAGATAAATGATCACAAATAGATCTCGACCCTTCCAACGGAAGTGTCGCCATCTTAGTCAGATTTGTGTGTAAACAGCATCGATCTGGCATTTTTTAAACAAAGTTACTGACTAAGATGGCGGTCTCCCATAATATGGCACGCTCCTTGTGGCCGGATATGAGGACACGTGGGTACAAGCCATAAGAATGTAATGAACATAGACAGTAATAAATACATGGAGTCAACTTCAAATAGTAAGAAAGAAGATGTGACAGTTAATAGTAACAAGCAATATGTGGTGAACGAGAACAAACATAGACAAAATATGTTATTAAAAGAAAGTAAAAGACAACATAGGTACAATAACCATTGATGATGACAAACAATGTGTAATTAATGGAAATGACCACATTCAGGGTGTGTCAAATAAAAATACTAATAGACAGATTGTGACAAACGAAAATATTTTCATTGACACGGTGAAGTTTTTAGGTGGGATCAATTCCCCTATACCAACACAGAATTTAAGTGATGGTGCATGGGAAAAAAACTACATAAGTCGCTCAGAATGTTTTGAGCAAAAGCGCCAAATAGTCAGCAATCCCAAAAATATCACTTTTCTATTTAGGGCACAATTTATATCTATTTTTATGTATTCTACCAGTATCCACAACATGACAAGCAACTTCGAATGATGTCTTTGTTTATTTGATGGTTTTCTAAATCGAGTCAATAGAAATAATGATTCAAAATTGTATCTTCTGTTCCTGATTTCTGCAAATGATCTATTTTGAATGCCAAACTTCAAATAATTATAAAGTAAAAGCTAGACAAGATAACTCAATTTGGTGCACGCACGTGTGTGTGTGTGTGTGTGTGTGTGTGTGTGTGTGTGTGTGTGTGTGTGTGTGTGTGTGTGTGTGTGTGTGTGTGTGTGTGTGTGTGTGTGTGTGTGTGTTCATTTACTTAAAATACTTTCTATCAACGCAACAGGCCCGCTTCTGACTATTGGGCTATTTGTATGCTGGACTATCAAGATTCCTTTCATGCACACCGTTAAATAATTTATTAGTTCCTTTATAATAAACAAAAAAATCAATCCATCAATAGATAATTAAAGACATGAACACAATTGTTATTTTTATCTCTTGAAAATAACTTGCCTGTCTGCACATAGAAAATCAATTAAACGAATATAGGATCAAAGCTTAGATTGTGTGAAACAGCAGGTGTCTGAATTTGTGAAGTCCACATAGATTAGACTGCGTGAATAATCACTTCAGCGAGAAACGGACATGAAATCCTACATAGCGTCCACCTCCGGTGTCAAAACTAACTTCATTATAGCACTTTGCAATGTCTGCCTCAGCAACTGTCTGAGGAAAATCCTCCGGGTGCGCTGGCCTGACCCCATCAGCAACGAGGGACTGTGGCAGGAAACAAGACAGCAGACTGCAGGGGGGGGGGACCCAACAACGCCACTGGAGATGGCCGGATTGGCCACACTCTCCGCAAGCTAGACACTGACATGAAAAGGCAAGCGCTCAGGTGGAACCCTCAGGGGAAAAGGAGGAGAGGCCAGCCCAGAAACACCTATGCGATGCGACCTAGAGGCAGACGTCAAGAAGATGGGACTTACCTGAGGACAGCTGGAGAGGATCCGCCAGGACAGAGACATCTGGAGGGACCTTGTTGGTGACCTATGCCCCGGGAGAGGTGACAGGCACAAGTAAACAAGTGGTAAGTTTACAATGTCTGAGTCAAATACCTAGGTGGTTACTTTTCAGCAAATATATGTGAAACCTCTGCGGACGAACAGGGATGTCGTCTCTCTGTTGCATTGTTACCTAAGTTTTCTCTTTCTCCCTTGGCCTTCATCTATCTCCATTTTGTTTTTCAGCTGTATTTGAAATTACGTCTACACAAAACATAGGTGCGCATTTATGCCCGCGTCATATAATACCCCACTTACACATAATATGGCCAACTCTTACATAAATGAAATGAATGTTTATAAATGTGCACAAAACATGATAAGCATGTGTTATTAGGTGTTGGTTAAAGCTGTGGATGTAAGGTAATTCGTTTGTGTGGGTGTTTTTTCTGGGAGCTTGGTGAATGATTCTCAAATATGTTCTGGATAATTTGTTACATTCTGTAACTACGTTGCAATGTTATAGACTCTGAACACATACTTATTCAAATGAGGTCAGAATCTGAAAGGGTTTTAAGCTTTGGAAGAAATGTGGAAGAGAATGACACAGGTCCTTGGCAAACGTCTATAAGTGTGCCAGAGAAGTTTACGGTTATGTTCAGTGTTGTGAGTTTGGTATACGTTTACACGGAATTTGATGGACTTACCCTATGGCTGTTTCACTGTCCACATAAGTTTGTATGCTACGAGACATGTTCTACCACACCTAACTATATGGATTGTGAATTGGCATTTGCCTACAACGTAAACTATATCAAGGTCCAACTTATCAGACCCGATGTTTCGACACGAAGAAAACCAATAAACGAAACATTGTTTCAAGTGTTCTTCTCCTTTTTCCCTGAAAGCAAAGCACCCGAGAAGCTGCCCAGTGGTCAGTGGAACTGTTCTGTTGCTCACTATGCCAGCTTCCGGCATCACATGGCCTGTAACCTGAAGACAGAGTGTGAAGATGGACAGGATGAAACAGAACACTGTCCTTACAGCAGTGACCAGTGTCAGGGAATGGTGGCACTGTGTGGACGATGTTATAAATTTGTCTGGGAGGACCAGTTGTCACATAAAGACGTTTCAGGCGGAAACAAAAAAGCCAGTGAATACTGTGGTTTACATAGAGGTACATTAGGATTCCCTTTATGTGTTTACGATCCATATAATGTGATTGTCAACATGTCGAGAAGACACTGGCATAAACTGGATGAGTTCGTGGCTGGTATCTATGTACACAGTCGGCCAATGCCTAATATGTATAAACACAGTCTACATGGTGCAGACAGAACCGTCTTTCATCACTCTTTAGGGCTGGATCAATCCAATAGCCTGAACTATAATGATGGACAAAAGACTTGTATTCGACTGTCTTTAATACCCATGCACACAGTGTTTGCAGAAAGATGTACAGACGTTATAGAAGATGAGATGGCAAAATATGGCTTGATTTGTGAGATGAGACCAAACCAGACTGACACCAGTCCTTCTCGTTCAGACAGACTTCGCATTGTTAACACACAGGCATGGCTGACTAAAAGACAACCCTCATTAACTCTGTGCCACAATGGTCAGGTGACACACACATTTTTGTTGTGTGGTTCCCACCGGCATGAACTATGTGGTCCCCAGCTGGTTCCTCCATGTCAGTATTCTTACGAAACATCCTCCATCCCTTGGGCTGAACCCATAAACCCCTCTGTGCCTTTAATCCCCTCGTTTACATGCAATGACGAGTTTTCTACCCGTCTGTCATACACTCTGGTATGTGACCTCATACCTGATTGTGTGAATGATGAATCTTTCTGTGAACACCCCTTTTGTCAGAATACATTGTTCACATGCACATCAGGACAGTGTCTGGTGCATGACAACGTGTGTGATCACATAGCTCACTGTACGGATGAATCGGATGAAAGAGAATGTCACACCTATAAAAATATCAAAATCGTTAAATCCCGTTTTCCACCCCCTTTCCTCATCGGCTTTGATGGCATCTCCCAGTTCAGTACAATCCAGATGAAGTCCAATGAATCCTGTCCTGACAGTCACTATCTGTGTCCTGGACCATTCAGGGACTGTCTGCCGGTGTACACACGATGTAACGGAATGTATGACTGCAGACAGCATGAGGACGAGCAGGGATGTACAGACATAACATGTCCAGGATTATTTCGATGCCGGTCTTCACTGACATGTGTCCACAACGACAATCTATGTGACGGATGGCCTCACTGCCCAATGCATGATGATGAACTAGGCTGTGACATGACCTGCCCTCAAGGCTGCCTCTGTCAGGGTCACAGTTTCCTTTGTCCCCAGCCTTTCCAAGCAGCACTCTTCCCTCAGATTCGATCTTTGGATGGCACAGGTTCGGGGTTGACGCCATCCGATCTAATCAGTAACGTCTACCTGGTTCACCTGGTCCTGGCCAGATGTTCTCTGACCAAGTTATCCGAACTGAAGTGGTCAAATGTACGACTTCTGGACCTCAGTGATAACAAGGTGCAGCATTTTAACGTTTCTTCTTTGATCAGCTTAAAATATCTTTTCTCCTTCTCCCTCTCTGGTAACCCTGTCTTATCACTCACGTATGATCCTTCCTCAGTTATGCATACGAACACCCTCACTATAATAGATATGTCATATACAGAACTGACATTTCTGGATCCCACCGTGTTTTCCCCATTATCTAGGTTGCAAAAATTGAATTTAACATTTATTACTTCTCTTCATGCGTTAAGCAAAAACGGGTTTCAACACATTCAACAGCTACATGAACTATATTTAGAAGGTAGTCCTATTAAGAGATTTCCACCCGACATTTTCAAAGGTCTTTTCCAGCTACGTTTTATTTCTGCAGAGAACTATAAGCTATGCTGTGAAGAAATACTTCCTGACAACTTTGATACTTCATCATGCCATGCCCCCAGTGATGAGGTTTCGTCGTGTGAAGATTTGCTACAGTCGTGGATGTACCGTGGATTTCTGTGGCTGGTCACCTGTCTGACTGTGTCGGGTAATGTCTTCTGTTTCTGTGCACGAATCTTTGCCAAAGGCAAGACCTCTTCCTCTGGTTTCAGTGTGTTTGTCACCAACCTGACCTTGGCTGACTTTCTGATGGGGGTTTACATGGCCGTCATTGGAATCGCTGATGACTCCTTCCGTGGCCGATACCTCCATCAGGACGATACCTGGAAACATAGTGTGGCCTGTAAGGTAGCTGGTTTTCTATCTCTGTTGTCCTGTGAAGTGTCAGCCCTCATCATCTGTCTGATCACTGCGGATCGTTTCATTGTTCTCTGCTTTCCATTCAGCGCACTCCGATTTGAGAGAACATCAGCAGCGATGGTCTGTGTGTTGATCTGGCTGACTGGCTGTGTGTTTGCCCTGGTTCCCTTACTTCTCACGACGTCACACTGGGAGTTCTACAGCCAGACAGGGATCTGTATTCCGCTGCCTGTGACGAGGAAAGAGTTCAAAGGAAAATTTTACTCCTTCAGCATATTCATTGTGTTCAACTTTGTTCTGTTTGTGTTCATCTCTGTGGGCCAGGGTTTCATCTACTGGACAATACAGTGCAACGCTTTGAAGACCAGCTCTACCAAAGTGTCACAGGACATGGTCATAGCACGGCGCTTGATGACTATTGCACTGACGGATTTTCTGTGCTGGTTTCCTATTGGATTGTGTGGAATGTTAGTATTAGCTGGTGTTCCCATCCCAGGAGAAATCAATGTAGGTTTGGCCATATTTGTATTACCGTTGAATTCCGCCATCAACCCCTTCATGTACACGTTCAACACTTTGGCAGAAAAGTGGAGAAAATCTAAGGAAACCAAAACCCTTAAATGGCTAGAGTCCCATGCTGATTGTCTTCAAAATTGATTTGCTGGTAAAACATACAATAAAACGTGTGTGTGTTCAACCCAATGTAAACCAATAGCAACACCAGAATTTAGTACATCATCTCACTGAATATTGTTTTTATGGAATGATTTTTAGAGTTTTAAATAGTATCATTACAACAACGTATGTGAAAACTGAAGTAGTTTCATTGCTACCTCTTGATTGAAAGTATCGTTGTCATTAATCTCCATTCAACTTGAAATCAAACAAACAATGGATCCATATTTTATCAAATAGGTTCCAGAGAATCACCTCTCTTTTTAGCACACATTCGATGGATAAAACGATTTTAAGATGAGTAGTCCTTGTACACTTAAGTTTTATTAAGCCAACCCAACCCCTGCAACAAAACCAATACCAGCTGCTGTTTAACAGCGCTCCATGGCAAAATCATCAACCGAATGATTGCTGCCATGCACAGCGAAGAAGACGAACCATGACAGATCTGGTTATTACTAATTATAGTAAAAACAAAGTTAAAAAAAAAAAGCCTACAGTACTGGTCTTTCTGTAGGGAAGACTTATTGATATGGTACCTCCTAAGGATAGAGATGGCTATCTTAAGAGCAGATAATCCGACTGCTATAAAACTTTCAATATGGATGGTGGAGGGCTATATCTGTATACTATAATCATAAAGATAAGGTTTATGCCTTTCTCTTAATATAAATAATATTTTGTTCTTCAAAAGGTCTGAATTACAACCTGTTACGCAATTCGCACTTCTTAGCTACTGATATCGTACCAGTGGTTTATAGCACTAATTCAACGGTAGGGTGCACGTGACTTGGCTTTAACTGGCTTTAACTGCAGGTCATTCTTTCTTCTAAATGTTTCAGTTAGTCTCTGTGACATCAAAATAATTATTTTGTCATTTTATCATCAAAAGTTTGATTGTCACTTAAAGCAAGCTTATGAATGCCTTAGGGTGGATGCACCATTCAAAAAACGTCGGAGGTAAGAATTACGTGACAGTAATACGAATTAAGTGACAATAGTCTTTTGTACAAATAGTCCCCCAACCTTCTGGAAGTTCTGTACTAGCAACTTCCACTAAAATCCATTTTCTTTCTTTCCCCCTTGTACTTTGTCATACATATTTTTCTGACTTATCGACCCATTCTCCTGCATTTTTTTTTTTAGTCTTCCCAATAATGTTCTCATTTGGGCTCCTCCGAAATCGGAATGTGTTGGCTGTATGCAGCAGGGAGATCAGTAAAAACTGTCCCTCCCTCTCTCTCTCTTTCTCTCTACCCCCATCTAAGGATGTCACGAACATGAGCTCCTATCGAGTTAGTTGCCACCTGCTGGTGAAATCGGCGAGCTAGGTTGACCATTGGTGATGCTACATTTTCCGTTAAAGATAATAAAGTGAATGGTTTATATTCTATGAAGGATGCTTTTATTTTAAGACATTTTAACCTTTTTGGGCATCAAGTGTTGATGTGCAATCATTGTTTTTGTACAATGTATTCACACAAAAACTTGAACGTTATTGTCTGTGCGTATCGTCACTGTCATGGATCATCTTCTTTTTTTTAGAATAAAAGAAGCTAAAATTCAATTCAATAAGTTTACGCTGTAGCAATTGAAACTCAGTTTTGTTCATTCACACACAGATGGACGAATACAATGCTAACAGTATTAACCCTTTCGCCGCCAGCCATTTTTCAGCAAAGAATGTCCATTAAATTTACCTGGGTAGAGAACGAAAACCATCTGCAGTATTGGGGATTCTTCTGTGACAGATATAAAATAAGGTCTATCCTTACTTCCCAAGACTAAGATAATAGTGTCTTTGGATACTAGACCCCAATTGGATGCCTTTTAGTGACATATGTGTTAAATCACTAGCGTGCTAAAATGCGACTTTGGCGGTGAAAGGGTTAAAGTACTCGTGTTCTTGCAGAACTGGCCATGAGAGGCAAGGTATCCATTGGACAAGGACTCTCCTCTCTAAACAAAATCAAGCCCAGTCCTCAAGAGTAGCACTCGCCTTGCTCTGCTATCTGGAAGCAATGATTGAACATGGCTGCGTGGCTCGCAATAACAAGAGACATGGCGGTAAAAAATGGTCTTTATCATGACTACGAATAATTATTCAACAAAGATAATTAGCTGAAAGGTTCCTAAAATACAGCTTAATGTTTGGTAAGAAAGGCAAGTGTGAAAATGCAGGGAGAGCCGAGAAATGCACATCTTGACCTTTACCCAAAACCTTTTCTTACTTACTCTTTTTGTAAAATTCTGCGCCCTTTTTTTAATAATTCGTTAAATGGTGTGATCATACACCTGAATGACAGAAGACCCACCATTTTTGAAGGGGTGTGGAGCAAAATTCCTTTTGGCATACTGAAACTGTATAAAAAATAAAGGCTTGTATTGTGGAAATGTTGTGCAAACGATTTGGCCTAATTTAAGTGACTCAGGCGGCCATTAGAAAAGAGAAGTACATGCCTTGTCTTTCATTGAAAATTTATTATTTCCAGCACCTCCGCCAAGGAGGAATCGCCTATTTGACTTCTAGGAAACCAGAGCAAAGTGTTGCGATATATGTAAAGGGTTTTTTCCTAGTGGGCTCGACGTGTTTCTTTAAAAAAAACGTATCCATCCGGGTGCCCCTTTAAGCTAGGATTGACCATCCACAAATACAAAAGTTTGACCTTGACTATAAACAGAAACAGACAATGACTAGACTGTCCAATCCAGAGCGAATTAATGAATCCTTCATTATTTTCTGTCGCGATTTAACTCTATTCCTTCATAATTATTATTCTCTTAGAATCATTAACACCATCCTTTAAAGGGGCACCCTGACGGATGAGTTTTTTGCAAGAAACACGTCGAGATCAGCAGAAAGACAGCCTTTTCAAGGATCGGAACACTCACTTTGCTCTGGTTTCCTAGAAATCAAACCGTCAAAATGGCGATTCCTCCTTGGCGGAGATGCCGGAGAGAGAGAAGCCATTTTGGATGGGGTGGGTGGAGGACACTCGTTGTGGTTGAAGCGTTTTCTTTTTTTGTAGTGTAGTAAAAACAAAATTGGAGCTTTTTCCTTTGTTGTGAGCGAAACTCATAGATAAACTGTATAATTTTATATAAAAAAATTTAAAAAAAGGCTTGTATTGCGGAAATTTCGTGCAAACGATTTGGCGGACATTAGAAAAGAGACGGCACACGCCTTCTCTTTGGGTGAAAGAGTTGCACTTCCAGCACCTCCGCCATGGAGGAGGAATCGCCGATTTGACGGCTTGATTTCTAGGAAACCAAAGCAAAGTGAGTGTTGCGATCTCTGTAAAGGGTGTTTTCCTGGTGATCTCGACGTGTTTCTTACAAAATCTCATCCGTCAGGGTGCCCCTTTAACTCAAGGCTTCCTGACCTCTACCAGCTCAAGATCGTTTCCGATCAGGGGGTATTTCACAAGGGCTAACGTTACGTAGCGTTCGCGCAAATCGGCAAAAACGGTACTAAGAAACACCTCTTTTGACGACGTTTGTCGAAAACGTTTTGTGGCTGCTATCGAGGTTGCAAGCGACAAACTATTTGAAGGATCATGGGAAATATCAATACTTCCGGCTTTTTTTTATATATCTCGCGTGACGAGACTTGAACTTTAAAAATGGAAGACCAAAACAACAAGCATGCCAGAGCAAATATTCTTTAGTCTATCGGATGATTTTAGCAAATTAATTTTCCATCATGTTAGATGGCATAATATAGTGCAAATTTAATTTTCGGTACACAGATAGACGTGAGTGAAATCGAAAACTTGGTACAAACTGACAGAGAGGTATGATTTATCTCCCTTATGATAGCAACCCTTTTCTCTCTCTCCCAAAAATGAAGAGTAAGCTTATAAAGAGTTATCTGACCTTAGCAAACGTTAAGGGTGTTTCTAAGAGCCGCCTCAGACTATGCGACCACTTTGGTCGTAGGAAAATTCAGCTATAATCTCTATTCTACTACTTGTGTCTGTCCCAGTTTTCCCTACCCCCCACGACTGTCTGAAGCGTGTTTGGGGTCAATGGAACACTCACCAATTCCCTACGACCTGGTTGTATGGTTTCTTCCGACCAAATTTTTAACATTTGTAATTTCTACTGACTATATGAAAAGACAGAAACGACGTATTTCCCTACGACTCAATGGTTGGTGTGTGTGCGCCAGCCATTAGGCCCCTTTTGGCGTAAGCGTTCTTCGCGCGGCGACCGTTATCTAGAGAAACTCAACCCAGACTTCTTGGCCCCATGAAAATCCGGCCGGAAGTGAGCTATTGTCAAGACAACAAGAGTGGTGACCCTTGACAGAAGTACTTCGCAGAGTAAAAGCGTTGTCAGCGCATCGAGGGGTATTAGGGGAAGACGGGGTAAAAAGCCCATGGGCTGGTAAGAAGCCCATGCCAATTATCTCATGTTTAGCTTTATTTCATGAGATAATTGGCATGGGCTTCTTACCCGCCCATGGGCTTTTTGACCGTCTTCACCTACTACGCTGAATAGAGAATACCATTGTCTACATTCCTGCCAATGTTGGTCTCATAACTTCCAAACAAGATGGCAACGCCATGTAAACGTAGTCCCAGTTACCAGTTGCCTTTTGCAAGATGGTTGAGTTACCAGCAACACCCACACACGTATACTAATAATAACTTCTTTTTTTTTATATAGCGCAACACCTCTCAGTTAAACTGGAGCTCTTTTCACTTTACAAATGATTAAAATAAGATACATAAATAAGCGTCACTACAGTAATACATAAAAACTACAATAAATACTATCATGAATACAGTACATCCGTAGGCATAAACACAGATTATATAAACATCAAGTATAGGCAATATTATCTTCAATCATACGCAGACAAACAAGGATCAACACATTAGTACATTAATATGAATTAAAGAAATAATTTAAACATCAAAACCTAATCTTTCCTTCACACAAAAATACGCATGCATGCGTGCACTCGTGTATCTGGTGGGTCTTTAAGTGAAAGAATACAGTCGTGAAAATGCAAACGTGTTTAGATATACTGAATTTTGATTGTGTTGCTCTAGACGAACATGGGCAAAAAAATGCTATAAATTAAGTGAAAAGGCGAATTTTCGGGATTATTATTTAGTTTTGGAAATGAAACGATGCTCAGAAATTGCATTCATTAGGGTTACTGGGTATATTGGCCATTGCAAAGAACACCTTTTCCAAGAGTGAATGCCCTTGGTGGGTGTGGGGAAGATGCTTGAGTACTGACCAAACAAGGGTATAACTCTCGCCAATAACCCCATTTGAGGCCACTTAATGGCTGCCTTTTGCAAGAGTGAATGCCCTTGGTGGGTTGGGGGAAGATGGTTGAGTACTGACCAAACAAGGGCATAACTCTCGCCAATAACCCTATTTGAGGCCACTTACTGGCTGCCTTTTGCAAGAGCCAGTGAATGCCCTTGGTACCTGGGGGAAGATGGTTGAGTACTGACCAAACAAGGGTATACCTCTCGCCAATAACCCTACTTGAGGCCACTTAATGGCTGGCTTTTGCGAGAGTGAATGCCCTTGGTGGGTGTGGGGAAGATGGTTGAGTACTGACCAAACAAGGGAATAACTCTCGCCAATAACCCTATTTGAGGCCATTTAATGGCCGCCTTTTGCAAGAGTGAATGCCCTTGGTGGGTGGGGGGAAGAAGCTTGAGTACTGATCAAGCAAGAGCATAACTCTCGCCAATAACCCTATTTGAGGCCACTTAATGGCTGCCTTTTGCAAGAGTTAATGCCCTTGGTGGGTGGGGGGAAGATGCTTGAGTACTGACCAAACAAGGGTTAACTCTCGCCAATAACCCTATTTGAGGCCACTTAATGGCTGCCTTTTGCAAGACTTAATGCCCTTTTTGGATGCTGATCAACAAGGGCTTAACTCGTCAAGGGCGTTAATGATACCGTTAATTATACCGTATTTTACGGACTATAAGGCGATGCTTTTTTTCCTGGACTGAGACCCCTGAGCCTGATAATGCGACTGATAATATAGTAAGAAACTATAATAACAAAATCTGAATTTTGTGTCAAATTTGAGGGGTGCTCCTTATAATCAGGTGCGCCTTGTAGTCCGTGAAATACGGTAACCCTAGTTGCAGTGGCCAATAAGAAGCAAATAACAATGCGGCAACAGTCATGCTGACTCATCATCACCCACGCAACAAGGAAGAAGACAGAGATAGCGACAGAAAAGAGTCACACAGACACACGCAACGAAGAAGATTTCTCTTCCTCATTAGATACAACGACGACTCACCATGGAGTCAAACTGCTTTTACCAACGGATTCTTGTACTCTTCATCTGTGTGATTATGTCGCAAGGTATATCTATATATATGTGTACGTGTGTGTGCATGTTTAGGGGAATGATTTTCGCTTCGGGTGTGAGAGGTCCCGTGTTCCAATCCCACCTTGGCCCCGGGATTTTTTGTGTTATCTCAGAATGTGCCAGATAAGAAATAACTGCCCCAGACTCTGGAAAGTACCCCCCCAAAAGTATACTTCTTACGTTGTCGTAAAGCAATCAGGTGCAGGAGGTCAGTATAGCGACTGAGACATTGGTGTAGAGTGGCACAGTGGTAGTGCGTTCGCTTCGTGTCAAGTAAACCCGAGTTCGAACCTGGGTACAGGGGATTTTTCCTCTCACTTTGCACTAGCCCTTACGGTCTTTCGGATGAGATGATAAACCGAGGTCCCGTGTGCCCATGCACTTAGCATACGTTAAACACAGTGGCAACGAAAAAGTTGTCATTTGGTCAACATTTACCCCACCACAAAAATCGCATAAAAAAAATAATCGGGTGGCGCGCCTCTGGCTGCGACGCGCTCTCCATGTTGGAGCAACCCGAATATCACAGAGACGCCTCTGTGACTATAAAGTACCTAATACCTAATACCTAATTTGGGGGTCTATGAAGAACTAAACTTCTACAGGACCCTCTAAAACGAATGTGCGGGAGTCCCAATGATGCACTACAAAAATTCTTTTTAGCATTCACAATGCCACTGGGACCCTCTATCCCGCCTCTAGGACCCTCTATGCTGTAAGTGAAGGAGTCCCTGGGACCCCTTGTTTCGCGGGACGATTGGGAGCCCTGAGGCCCTTCTCTCAAAGTGGCTTTTATCATTGGTTGACATTAGCCTGTAGTAGGAGCCAACAGTAACATGAGAGCTGTACAATAGATGATATTCTTTTTTTGTAACAGTAATTGGAAAATCATGGTAAAGCTTAGTGCCTTGTGGAAGACATATGACTCTCAAACGGGGGGGGGGGGGGCCTTGGTACCGGCTCTGGTGCTGCAACCTAAGGGATGGACTGGCCTTTGGGGACTTTCACCCCAACGCCAGCCGTGTCCTGAAATCCCTTTGGCCGAGAGCGTGGGGATGTACCCTGGGCAAGGCATCTCCACTGTATACAAATTCTAGCCCAGCCCGCCGGAATAGCATTTTAGTAGTCATATTATAAGGCGCACCTGATTATAAGGCGCACCCCCAAATTTTGCACAATATTCAGATTCTGTTGTATTTTCTTACTATTTTAGTAGTCATGTTATAAGGCGCAGAAGTCTCAGTCTGGTGAACAAGTATTGCCTTATAGTGCGAAAAATATGGTACACGCAATTATAAATGTTTTAATTATTAAACCCCTTCATTACGCAGCCTAAGTACCATGCAGTGTCAAATAATTCCAGAAACGCGCGCGTTTCAATGGACGCAGAAGAGCATGCCAAACGGAACCACTCTCTACTGCTGCGTCGGCGATGACGTCACGTTCAGCTGGAACTACGTCACGAACCCAGCCACAGAGAGAGTCCTGGTCACGTTCCTGTACTCCCAGAGCGGCGGCACGCTGGTCACGCGCGTCGCCGACCGCGTGATGACGTCATCCCGCAGAGTGACGTACGTGCCTGATGACGTAGGCATGACGTTGCGGGCGGTGACTTCAGATGACGCCGGGGTGTACGGAGTCCACGTCACGCTGTACGGGAGTTCACGAGTGTTCAATCGGGTGGTCACCTTGGTGGTTTTAGGTAAGGGTGTTAATTAGAGACTTAGTGCGATTTTTCTCACGCCAGAGGGCATGACGTTCGTGTGGGGCTAATCCTCTCTATATTATTAGTTGGGGATAAAGAAAGAGAGAGAGACAGTGAGTGGTCCTACCATCACTCTCTCTCTCTCACTACGCCCAAGTAAGAAAATCGCGTGATAAGCCCCTAGTGCATTGACTGCCCTCTGGCGTGAAAAATATCGCCATAGGTTGGCCATTGGTTGATGATGTTTTTGCCATGGAGACTATACACGCTTTCAGTTTCACAACCTGACAACACCACATTGTTCTTTTTGTCTGGTCCGTCCAGTGTCCGTCCGGCGTGCCTCCGTCCGTCCGGCTATTCGTCCATTTTTCTCAAAAACTATGCAGTCTATCATCATCAAATTTGGTATACTAGTTTGCCAAGATGCAAGCTATCCACTGATGTATTTAGTTTTACATTAAGGTCAAGGTCGCGCCAGTTACGGGGTTCAAACCCCGAAACACATCATCGCTAATATCTCGCGAAGTTTTGCATGTATTTCAATGCAGTTTTTTTCACCACATTTCTTGATGAATGGTCTATAACACAGTTGTCGTGAACTTTTCTGTGCGGGCGTGTGCGCATGATCGCGCGCGCTCAAATCACGGGTCCGAACCCCAAGGCTATATATAAAAACCTATTCAGTTACGTGCTGTTTTCATGCGTTTATATGTATGTGTACAGCCGACACATTCCGATTTCGGAGTAGCTCGGCGATGCTGCGAGGGGACTTTGCTGCCGCTCGGCGTTGCACTTGTTGTTTGTTTTTGTAGAACCACCCCAGCTGGCAAGCAATCGGCTACAAGTGAAACGCATCACCTCTAAAGACCTGCTACCGAGTAGAAACAACAGGGGCAGTAGCAACAACAACGACAACAACAACGAAGACCATAACGACAACAACAACAACAAAGGGTGTGGAAGGGTCACCACTCTACGCTGTGGTCAAGTGCTGGCCAGCGGTCAACCCCCTGTCAGGGCTGTGTGGACGGTCAGTGGGCTTTTCATTAAAGACCCACCACGTCACATGCCAAAATCACGGTTTTCACATGTTATTCCCTCTCTTATAGTAGCTGTTAAGAAATGTTAAGAAATCTTCCTAGCATAAGAGGGAACGTGGCACGTGACGTGGGGGGTCTTTAAAGACCCACCACGTCACGTGTCAAAATCACGGTTTTCGCATGTTTTTTCCTCTCTTATAGTTGGTAAGAATATCTTCCTAGCATAAGAGGGAATGTGGCACGTGACGTGGGGGGTCTTTAAAGACCCCCCACGTCACGTGTCAAAAACACGGTTTTTCGCATGTTCCCCCCCCCCCCCCCCCCCCACCCCCCCCCCCCCCCCCCCCCCCCCCCTCTTATATGCTGGTAAGAAATATTAAGAAATCTTCCTAGCATAAGAGGGAAGCTAGCACGTGACGTGGGGGGGGGGGGGGGGGTGTCTTTAAGAGTGCGCATGTTTTTCCTGTTCAAATCAAACTTATACGGGTATCTTATATTAGCATGGTTTCTAATTTGATTTGTTTGCATTTCGCCACATGTCATTGGCATTCCCCTGTTCTTACTCACAGAGGAGAATCCTATTGTCTTTGTGCAGATTCTACTGTTTTTCTTCTTCTTTTTTTACGTCAGCGCGGGCGTGGGTGATGAGTGTACGTATGTGTAGGCGCGAGTACATGCGTATGTGTGTGTGCGCGCACGTGTGCGCTTTTGTGTTATGTGTGTGTGTGTGTGTGTGTGTGTGTGTGTGTGTGTGTGTGTGTGTGTGTGTGTGTATGCATGCTTGCATGCCTTAGTTTGTGTGTTTGCATGCGTGTGGTGTGGTAGGGTGCTTACGTTTGTGTAGGCATGGACATGCCTGCTTGTTTATATTCATGGTTCTGACCTAAACTGTTGACGATACCCTACTTTCAGGACCCAGATCACCAGGAACATATCGGCACCATGAGAGAGGACGGATATTTCACCTTGCCACTTCCGGCCCACTACAAGGGAGGTAACTACACCTGCAGCCTCGTTTTGGACCCCGAACTCTCTTCTAAATGCCTGCAGAATCACCCCCCTTTTGTGACGTCAGCTTCCGTCTTCGTGGAAACCACGGAGACCAAGATGGCTGAGCAGGCAAATCATCTGGAAGAGTTGGAGGAAGAGTTGGAAGAAGTGAAAGAACGAACATCTCAGCTGAACAGATCGCACAATGCTGTCTTCATGCGGGACATGGACAATAGAGTGCATAGGCTGGAAGATAATGCGGTGAACGTCTCACTGGAACTGGACAAAGAGAAAGCTTTCAGTCAAATTCTGAAAGAGTCGACCCTTAAGAATATGGAAAACCGAGTCCAACGTCTGGAAGATGAAACAGTCAACATCACATTGGAACTGGACGAAGAGAAAAGATTCAGTCAGAATCTCAAAGAATCAACCCTTTCAGACATGGGGAACGGAATCCAAAGTCTAGAACTCCAGGTCGCTAATATCTCATTGGAACTAGACAAAGAGAAAAGCTTGAGCCAGAATCTGAAAGAATCGACGGAAACGGGCATTTCTGAACTTCAGCAATCTTTAGTCAGCGACTTGGAAAAATCTGAGGTTGAAATGAAACAAACTTTGCTGAAGACAGAAGAAAAGCTGAGCTCAAGACTCGACGACGTCACGCAAACCCTGTCCGTGCACAAAGAGGAATCATCGAAACAAAACGACGTCATCAAGGATCTGCAGAAGAAGTTAGAGTCTTTGGAAGCCCGTTTCCAGGACTTAACCGAAGAGAAGGTGAAGCTTCAATACGATTTGTCCACCGTGCACGACTCTCTGGACCACCAGCAGTTTCAGCTCATCAACCTTCAAGGACAGCTTCACCGGCAGGAGGAGGAGACTCGACGTCAAAAAGAAACCAATGCCCAACTGAAAAACGCCCACGCGCAGCAGCTTGAAACCATCACCAAGCTGCAGTCCAACGTTTCTGCTCTGACCACGAGATTAAAACGAGAAGAAGCGATGTCTGCTCAGCTTCAATCCAAGATGGCCGAACAAGAAGACAAACTTGAGGGACAGCGATCAGAAAACGGCCAGCAGTTGGAACGAGTCGTGGATTCCGTAAAGAACAGTGCAAAGGCGTGTGAAAACAGCACCGAGAGTTTGGAAACGCGGTTGGGGGAAGTGTTCGTGGAATGGCAGGAGAAGGCGCTTGCTCTGCAGTCTGAGATGAAAGAAATGGGAGAGAATTTCACGTCCGTGATTACCACAACGAGTACGGAGTTACAGTCCTTGGAAATAACGGTCGGCCATGTGCAGGACAACTTGTCGGCTGCGCGGGACGACTTGACCGCTGTGCGGGAGAACTTGACCAGTATCCAGGCTGACCTCAGTGCTCAGGACACCGTGGACGATGTCCTCAACAGTACGGTCACTGCCTTGAGACAACAGCTGAACGAACTACCGAGTAGAAATGCCACTCATGGGGGAAATGGTATGTTATGAGTGTTGATTAGTTAATGTACAATACGAATGTCAGTGTTGCAGAGTGTTCATTCAGTAAACCGAGATCAACGTTGCATGCTAATCTAATACGATTCTTCCTCTTCGTTGTCGTCGATCACTTAGCCAGTCTCCTGTCTTGTGAGCGCAAGATCACTCCCACACACCATAAAATTACTCCCCTTAATTATTTCCGAACAATTCCTATTGCGATATATAAACTGAATGTCCACGCATTTTCTTCAGCTAAGGCTAGACTTTAGACAGTGTTGTCTGAAAATGGCCAACGCTCACCCGACTAACTTTAAATGCTCATAACTCTGGAACGGAAAAAGATACAACAAGAATGATTGTTGTATTATTAGAAAGAGAATTGTCTGAATTAGTGTTCAAATGTATGATTTTCTCAGAATGATCTGTTTGACACTTAATGTCCCTTTCGTGGTGCTGGGTCACATTTTACAAGGAGAAAAGCTGAAACGTATGCCCCATTCTCCCCTACGATTAAAATGGGAGGTAGAGTCAATATTGTTTATTTCTTTTGAAGCAAATAAAAAATGGCCTTTGTATGGTAACGCTTGTGACAGACCTCCTTCTTCTTCTTCTTCTTCTTCTTCTTCTTTCTTCTTCTTTTCTTCTTCTTCTTCTTCTTCTTCTTCGATCGCTCAGACAGTGTCCTGTATATTATGAGCGCAGATGCGTCATGCTGCCGTTATGCGCCTAAGTAAGAAATAATTAGGCCCAGCATGTCAGTCGGCTGGAGGATGAATCTTTTTGAAGGTTTTTCTTGAAGAAAAAAAAAGGCAGGAGAATGGACCGGAAAGGCAGAAAGATAGTAGATGACAGTAAAGCAAAGGGAAAAGGCAGAGTCAAAGAGAGTGACAGATTAGAGGAAGTTACAAGCACAGAACTTCCAGAAGGTGGGGGAACTATTTATACAACAGACCCCCCGGTATCCCTACGGGGGGGTGTCACATACCGTCAAATTTGATCAGTTTAACTCATATAATGTTTTATCGAACCAAATGAATAATGTTGAGTGCGTGACATTGACAATCTTTTCTCATCTAAATTGGATCGTCTGATACGGGTAACTGGGATCCATTTCACAAAACGGTCTAAGAAACACCCTTCGTTTGCCGATAGTTCGCGTAACGTTTTGTTCTCTCTCGTGCCCTAGCACGCCGCAAACTGTTAGTTGCATGGGAAATGTGCAACTTTTATTTTACTTCCGGCTAAAATTAGTTCTCGCGAGAACGTATCTTTTTGTTTAGAAATGGAAGACAAAGTCTAGAAAGTGGACACAGACAAATATTCTTCACTCTACAGCGAAAATATATGGGATGATTTTTAGCAAAGTAAACAAATGCAAGTATTTTTGAGTGCTCTTTCTTAATTTTTCATCATGTTAGATAGCATAATGTAGTGCAAACTTAATTTTCTGCACACAAATAGACTGACAATGAAATCGAAATATTTGTACAACCTGTCAGTGAGGTATGATTTATCTTCCTTTTGATAGCAACTCTTTTCTCTCTCTAAAAATGAAGAGTAAGCTATTAGAGTTATCTTTGCTTAGCTAACGTTATTCGCGGTGTTTCTTACACCCCTTTTGGCGTAACAGTTATGCGCGCGGCGACCGTCGTCTTGAGAAACTAGACCCTGGCTTGTGTCGTTATAATTACATACAGGGTGACTAAAACAAAAACTGCAACCCATAAAATTGGTGGGGAAAAAATTAATAACCAAGCTATCACTGACTTCGATTTTTCTAAATTCTAAAGAAGAGTCAATGTACGAAAGATTACAGCATTACTGTATACTGTTTTGGGATGAATATTTAGTTCATCCATTTTTTCAGCAGATTTTCAAGCCAACTTTAGTTTACCATAAGTAAATTTCACAAATAACAGTCAGGAATATGATGTAGTATACATGTGGCTCAATTAATTGTATTCAGTGGAAATTCCTGGATTTTCACTTATGGGTGATTTGTTTAATATGTGTGCGATACTAGTAAGTGAATGACTTAAGAATATTTTCTACTAACTATGTTTCGTGATATACTGCTCAACAAAGACAGTTTTTACAATTAATCTGAATGAAGAAATAATGTGTGTAATATAATTTAGAACACACAGACACAATATTTTATAGGCATATGCTTAGTGTAATTTCTTTGATGGAAGAAATATGTTTATAATATAATTTAGAACATACAGACACAATATTTCATACAGACAAAAGATTTTATAGGGATATGCTTAGTGTCATTTTTTTTTTATCTACGATTTTTAGATTCAGTCTTTTAACTTAATAGCTTGACTTTGTGTGCGAAGGAACAGATGTGAGCAATTCGTTTTTCCAAGATTTGTGTGTGTACTCGATAAATTAACTTCTTCTTCTTCTGCGTTCCCAGGCCATATGGCCATAATGTGTAAGGTACATATGTGTTCAGTTTTCACTGGTCTCCCCGCTGCGCGCAGCCGACACATTCCGATTTCGGAGGAGCTCAAAGAAGAAAAATTATTTCGAAGATTTGTTTTTAAAAGGCAGGAGAATGGGCCAGTAAGTCAGAAAGGTAGTAGATGACAGAAAGCAAAGGGAAAAGGCAGAGTCAAAGAGAGTGGCAGATTAGAGGAAGTTACAAGCACAGAACTTCCAGAAGGTAGGGGAACTATTTTTACGAAAGATCCCCCCGGTATCCCCACGGGGAGAGACAAATTAACAGTTTCCATCATACCCTATTTTCAGAAAAAATGTCTTTTTATTTTTAGGTCCAAAAACGCTTTCGCAATTTCGATGTCTTCGTACGGAATTTCAATTTCCGCGGTATCCGGAAAAATGATGTCTTACGTCCTCTCGGTCTGAAACAGACGCATATGGGACATTTGTAAATACAAAAGATGGTGGGAACGATACAGGAGGCAATGCCCGAAGGCAGTGCAACTCCAGTAAAGTCCCGATTTTTTAGCAATACAGATAGGTGTATATGAGGTATCCGGACCAAATTTTTGTATTCATATGTGGGTTCATAAAGTCGGGATACGTTATATAGGCATCAGAATTGTCAGAGGATCAGAGGATTTCAGAGGATTAAGAATTTCTGACAGAGGACTGGCTTCTCTTGTCAGAGGTTTTGCCTTTTGATTCAGTGTTATCCTGTGTGTTAAATATAATAGCATTTTAAAGTGATTTATCACTATATTAAGCCTTTTTGGTCATGCTGGGAACTCATTTCAGTGTTGTCCCTCTTCAGTCTTGGGCCTTGGCGGCCCTTCTACCGTGGTTTTCAGACTGGATTGGACTTCAGACCACTCTGATGCCTGTACGTTATACAGTCTAACATTCTAATTTTCAGGGCAAAAAAGAGGGTCTGTCTGTCTGTCTATCTGTCTGTCTCAGTGTCTGTCTGTATGTCTGTCTGTCTGTCATGCTTCAGAGTCGTTGTCCAGCGAAGTGGCCATAATCACACAGAACGTGACGTTTCTGCTGGACTACTGTGACGCCATGTTGCCCAGAGTGACGTCACTGGAAACCCGGATGGAGGAAGTGGATGAACGTCTGAGTGAG
>CM065713.1:7821790-7910775 GCA_017654935.2 Phymorhynchus buccinoides
AGACGAGTGTTAATGTTTAGCATTCGTCTCATAGGCAAATGTGACTAAAATGTGCTTTATTTCATGAGATAATTGGCATGGGCTTCTTACCCGCCCATGGGCTTTTTACCCCGTCTTACCCTACAAAAGATCCCCCGGTATCCCCACGGGGGGAGGGGGGGGTCCGTTTTCAAAGGACTAGTTTCTGCAAAAGTCAATCATTATGTAGATGTTCAAAGGGAAGAACAAGGAACAAATCGATATCATTGCGCAGCAACACTCTTCAACATTATATAGGTATGTGGTATGATTGTCTGACATTGCTCAACGTTCCTCTGTGTGGCATGCAAGCGTGCATCTCTCTCTCTCTCTCTCTCTCTCTCTCTCTCTCTCTCTCTCTCTCTCTCTCTCTCTCTCTCTCTCTCTCTCTCTCTCTCTCTCTCTCTCTCTCTCTCTCTCTCTCTCTCTCTCTCTCTCTCTCTCTCTCTCTCTCTCTCTCTCTCATGTGGTCTCTGATGGAGGTAGTAGTCTCTCTAGTAGTAGTAGTAGTAGTCTCTAGTAGTAGTAGTAGTAGTAGGGGTGGCGATGGTGGTAGTAAGTAGTAGTAGGAGTAATAATAGTAGTAGGGTGAAGACGGGGTAAAAAGCGCATGGGCGGGTAAGAAGCCCACCCCAATTATCTCAGCAATAAAGAAAATTTCAGTCAAATTTATCCCATGAGACGAATGCTAGACATTAACGCTCGTCTCATGGGCAAAATGAGACTGAAATTTGCTTCATTTCATGAGATAATTGGGGTGGGCTTCTTACCCGCCCATGCGCTTTTTACCCCGTCTTCCCCTAGGAGAAGTAATTTGTAGTGACAGAGGTGTTTTTCATTTACTTATTTGCTTGTTTGTTTATTTGGTTGGTTAATTTTCAGTTTTGTTTGTTTTTATTGCTGATGTTGATGCTCTGCCTACCATGTCGTTGCTATATTACTGTCAGTTGTTGTTTCTGTTGGCGATGTTCCTATATTCCAATGTTCATCTATAGTAGTAGTTATGTATTGCATGCTTAGAACCAAGGACAGAATGGAAGAATAGGCCCAGCCTAAATTCTTATCCTTGTAAAATAAAGTATCTGAGTCTGAGTCTGAGTCTGAGTCTCTCTCTCTCCCTCTCTCTCTCTCTCTCTCTCTCTCTCTCTCTCTCTCTCTCTCTCTCTCTCTCTCTCTCTCTCTCTCTCTCTCTCTCTCTCTCTCTCTCTCTCTCTCTCTCTCTCTCTCAATCCAAATTTCTACACCCCCACCCCCCCCACCCCAACCCCCATAGACTGTGTGTATGCGTGTGTACATGCGCGTTTGCTTTTTTTGTCCGTTTGTGCATATGCGTGCACGGGTGGCTATGATGTGCACGGATGCCCGGCTGCACATTGTATGCGTAGGGGAAGACGGGGTAAAAAGCGCATGGGCGGGTAAGAAGCCCACCCCAATTATCTCATGAAATAAAGAAAATTTCAGTCAAATTTGCCCATGAGACGAATGCTAGACATTAACGCTCGTCTCATGGGCAAAATGAGACTGAAATTTGCTTCATTTCATGAGATAATTGGGGTGGGCTTCTTACCCGCCCATGCGCTTTTTACCCCGTCTTCCCCTATGTATTTTTGTTCTTTGTCATCACCATATATTTGTTGCTATCTTTTACCCCCCCCCCCCCCCTTTTTTTCCCTACTTGATACGGGCAGAAAGGCCTAATCAATAACCGTTTTTGGATTGGATTGGATCTCTCTCTCTCTCTCTCTCTCTCTCTCTCTCTCTCTCTCTCTCTCTCTCTCTCTCTCTCTCTCTCTCTCTCTCTCTCTCTCTCTCTCTCTCTCTCTCTCTCTCTCTCTCTCTTGGACCTTTTTTTTTTTAATGAACTTTTAAAAAAAATCATTGAACGTGCATAAATAGCCTACATTTCATCATCGAACACATTTTGTATAACATGCATATTATACATAATTATTAACATTCAAAGAAACATAAATAAAATTGCTGTTACATTCAATGTTTTCCCTTTTTTTAAGAGAGCAAAAGAAAGAAAGAAAGACAGACAGAGAGAAAGATAGGGACAGAAAGACAGACAGAGAGAAAGATATGGACAGAAAGACAGACAGAGAGAAAGATAGGGACAGAAAGACATACAGAGAAGTTAAAGTGGGCATTGAAGAATGCACTGCATAGTCATAATTTACGTAAGCCATATCAACATTTGTATGAGGAAAAACAACCCAAAAATAGACAGTTAAAGTGACAAGTGCCTGTTAATAAGTTACACAAGCAATGATGTATAGGGATTCCAAGCTTGAACTGTTTCATCATAAACCATATTGATGCTTGCATATCATGGACTTTAATATCATGGACTTGAAAAATGGTGCTTTACGTCCTCTCGGTCTGGAACAGACACATATGGGACATTTGTAAATACAAAGATGGTGGGAACGATAGTGGAGGCAATGCCCGGAGGCAGTGCAACACCAGTAAAGTCCCGAATGTTTACCAATGCTGATAAGTGTAGCAGTAACCACGCCTCGGTTAAACCTCATCGGCTATGGTACCGCCACAAGTGATTACCACACACACACACACACACACACACACACACACACACACACACACACACACACACACACATACACAACAACAACAACAACAACAACAACAACATACGGTATTTATACGGCGCTGAATCTTGATATAAATCAAATCAAAGCGCACACACACGTTAGCATTCATAACGCATTCAAACAAAAATGCAATACAAAGCGAGCACACACGTTTGACATAAATGGTATACAGCAGAAACAAACCTAAAGGCAAGAGAGAGAGAAGAGAAAGAGAGTGGAACCTCAATCACGGGGGAACAGGTGAGTTTTGAGGTTAGATTTGAAGGCTGAGACACACACGCACGCACGCACGCACGCACGCACACACACGCGCGCACATGCACACACACACACACACACACACACACACACACACACATACACACACACACACGAAACTGAACGCACGCACGTGAGGTGTATAGTGTGGCACAGAGGTAACGCGTTCGCCTTGTGTCAAGTAAACCCGAGTTCGAACCTGGGTACAGGGGATTTTCCCTCTCACTTTGCACTAGGCCTTACGGTCTGAACAGTGGAGTCTTTCGGATGAGACGATAAACCGAGGTCCTGTGTGCCCATGCACTTAGCACACGTTAAACCCAGCGACGTCTAAGACCGCTCTCCAAATCCGTTGTCCTTCATAGCTCGCTCCTGCAACATGATCCAGATCCAGAAACAGTAAATAATATTAATCATTCAATCACTTCAGTCCCCCCCCCCCCCCCTCCTAGAGCTCCTTTATTATTAAGGCACTCTGACCCCACCCCCACCACCACCCCCCACCACCCCAACACGCCCAGAATGGTCAGCTCATTGACCGTGGGCCCTCACTTGAAGAGACTGAAGTAGAAGAAGAAGGACACCAACACCCCCACCCTCACCCCCCACCCCCGTTCTTTTCTTCCTCTCTTTTTTATTTATATATATGGTTCGTCCCTAAGTGCGTGCTGTTACTTCTGATGTACACAGAAGTTTTCTTGTTCTTCTTCTTCTTCTTCTTCTCGTTGATCGGCCTCCTTCATCAAGTTGAAGATTCTGCCGATGTTGGAGAAAAAGAAAAGAAAAAGAAAAACGATGGCCGTGCGCACAGCCAAGCCAAAGCAAGTTAGAAACAAATAATAAGTAATTAAATAGACATAAATGATTAGAAGAGCTAGTTGGTCACCACCACAGAAGAAGAGAAAATGCCTGCATTTAATTATTTTGAGTTCTGTACTTTTGAGATTTCCCTCCTTCTTTCGTTCCTTTCTTTTCTTTTTCTTTTCTTTCTCCCCCCCCCCCCTCCCCTCCCCCCTCCCCCCCTCCCCCTCCCCCCCTCTATTCTTTCTTATATTATAATGATCACCACCGGGATGCTTTCCCACAAGTTTCGGTAAGAAGAGAGTTTGAGAAACTTCTTAGCTCTTCCAGCAAATGTTGTTGCGCCCTTCCCGTCGGTCTTTATTCCGTCGAGTTAAACGTACTTCGCGTCCTTTTGTTAGGTTACATCCTGATTACATCTTGCTCTTAACAAACCAATTATGCACATTTTGAGGAGCGATTAATACATTACGATTTGCAATCCACAGACAGGAACTGGTCACGTTATCGACTCGTTGGAATGGAATGCATAAATGGTTGCCATTTTGAGTGGGCTTGAACCAACCATGACTGTGGAGCAATCAAGTCTGCAACAACATAACAATAGCAAGGTGTGATGTTTGTGATTTCCGGAGCAATCGTTTCTTTAAATCAATTCTGATTCTATTTTAAAGGAAAACCGTCATGGCATTTCAATGTATTGACGTGTTTGTGGAATGAAGTAGCGGACTTGCCACTTGGAGTTGTTCCAAAACTTATCTTCAGTTTCACTTCTTGGATCGAACTTGCGAAGCTTGTTTTGTTTATTTCATTTCGTTGGAGTTGACCAGCAATGGACGTTGGCTGTCGCATGGAAAGCATATCCGTAATTGTTTACAATTTTGACAGTGTACTACCCTGTCAGTTTTGCATAATTGTTATTTATTTACATAAAATTCCTTCTGCCTGTGTTGCAGACTAGTCTTGGCAAGTAAGACTAAGAAACTAAGTCTTGAAGTTCTTCTTCTTCTTCTTCTTCCGATTGGGGATGTTTATCCTGCCCCACACCCACAGTCTTTGTTTAGACATGGCCTGCTCGTACCGAATAGTGGAATGGGCTTTAACGTGCGCGCAAGATCTTGCGCGTGCGTTCGCACACGGGACCTCGGTTTTAGGTCTCATCCGAAGGACCAGGAAATAGGAGTAAAGTATCTTTCCCAAGGATACAACACCGTGACCAGCTGGGTTCGAACCAGCGCACTCGCAAACCCGTTAGAGAATTCTGATCACTTCTCGGCCTTTTGGCTAAGACAGTGATTCAGGAACATAAATTTTTGTTTATAATTATACCTTGGTTGGTTTGTTCAGCCCGTCGTACATGGTGAAAACCGATACGCAACGTTAAACTGAACTTCCATCCAATTTTATATAGTGCGCATTCTAGGCACACTACTCATGGTGCTTTGCAAACCCAAATCACTTCACATGCAAAATAACAAAAGATATCAAAGATTCAAACACTCAAGACTCACATAATCGCACGCTCGCATTCGCACCCTCACCCCTACGCAGACACTCAGAGACATACAAACATGTATACGCACATACACCAACACATCCCCCTACATACACACACTCACACAACCATGCACACACAAAACAAGCGCACACAGAATCAGTTTAGGGCTATTATCATCAAGGTCGCACACGTAATGTTCTCACCCCTAGCTGGTGCATTTGTACCATAGTGTTCAAGTGCGTCGGCTGTTGGGATGATCCCTGGAGTCTTACTTTTTGCCAGGGTACGACAACAACAACATCACAGCCAAAGCTTAATAAATATAAAATTTTACAAAATAAACATCTGCTCGAAGCGTTATGATTATTCATTTATTGTAGCCCTGGGCCTTTGCAAGCTTTGCATTTCCGGTCACTGGTTTACCGTTTGGACTTGCCTTTTCGTGATCGCCGCTGAATTTAGACAGGTTACATTCATTTTTCCGTGTTGATTATTTTAATTTTTCAAACCTTCCGTGACATAAAAATAACCTTAATGAAGTTAATCTGATTCGTCTTCTTCTTCTTCGATCGCTCAGACAGTTTCCTGTCAATTATGAGTGCCGATGCATCATGCTGCCGTTATGCACCTAACTAAGAAATTAGGCCTGGCAGCAAGTCCGACTTCGGCTGGAGGAAATCTTTTTGGTTTCTTGAAAAAAGACAGGAGAATGGACCGGTACTTAAGGCAGAAGGATAGTAGATGACAGTAAGCAAAGGGAAAAGGCAGAATCAAAGAGAGTGACAGATTTAGAGGAAGTTACACACAGAACTTCCAGAAGGTGGGGGAATTATTTATGCAAAACACACACACACACCCGGTATCCCCATGGGGGGGGATAATCTGATTCTAATCCTCTTGACTTACGCGATGAAGTACAAACGTTGCAGGGGCAAAAGGCCTTAGAGTTAATGACTAAGACCCATGCGCCTTATTAAGTACTATATTTGTTATAAGGCTCAGGGGTCTCACTCAATCTGGGGGAAAAAAGTAGTCCAAAAATACTGTAATCATTTTTAGTTCCTGAGCTGAAGGTTCGGGGAACTATTGTTTTTGTCTGGTCCGTCCGTCCATCCGGTGTCCGGCGTGCCTCCGTCCGTCTGGCTAATCGTCCGTTTTTCTCAAAAACTATTCAGTCTACCATCATCCAATTTGGTATACTAGTTTGCCAAGATGCAAGCTATCCACTGATGCATTTAGTTTTACATTAAGGTCAAGGTCGTGCCAGTTACGGGGTTCAAACCCAGAAACACACAATCGCTAATATCTCGCGAAGTTTTGCATGTATTTCAATGCAGTTTTTTTCACAACATTTCTTGATGAATGGTCTATAACACAGTTGTCATGAATTTTTGTGTGAGCATGATCGCGCGCGCTCAAATCACGGGTCCGAACCCCAAGGCTATATATAAAAAACTATTCAGTTACGTGCAGTTTTTATGTAGTTACGTGCTGTTTTTATGCGTTTTTATGTATGTGACTCTGTGCCAAAAGGTGGGCATGAAAAGTGGACATAGAGGGTAAAAAATGAAACTATTAATACCATTTAAATACATGCATATTTAGAAAGGATATAAATGAGGCAAAACATGTGCAAAGTGGCAGGACAATTTTTCAACCGATTTCTGAGAAAATAGTGATAATGTGGTGTCCTCCACCTGATGACAAACATCAATGATTACATCACAACCATGGTGTTATGTCACAGTATTTTCTCATAGCTCCAGCAAATCTTGTTGTGTTAAGTTGTTTTCATTGTTTGCTATTAGTCTGTGACATTTCCTGTTGAAATTTGTTGTTAGTATGATGATTATTATGGGTCTGTTGAGGTAACAAATGACCTTTGTCATCACTTTACATTTGAAAGTTGTATCAAATACACTAATTCTGTCTTTAAGTACTTAAGATGCCATAAAAAAACCAATTACAACTTAACTGAATATTTTCTACCAAACTATTAATTGATTTATGTCATTGTTTTTGTTTTATTACACAATGTGTGAAAAATGTATGACAAACATCAAAGTTACCTACATCATTTATTTTCCAGTTTCTGGCCAAAATGTCTATGAATAACTGTATTTTTGTCAACTACAGTAAGCAGAATGCTTTAAAGAAAATAATAACTTGCATGAATAAAGTTTTTTTTTTTTAAACTGTTGAATTATTTATCATAATTCACTATTTACACCATAGGACATGTATGACGAACATCATAGTTACATTAATAACTTTCATTAAGCACTATTTTTTCATTTATCTTTCTATGAAGGCTGCAAAGTGCTCTAAATTAATTACTAAACCCACTGAAGTGGTGTTCATTTGTTTATTAGATGGTTAGACCAATAAAACCAGCTAAATTTGATAATTAACATTTTCTTGATGACAAACATCAAGTCCAGTAAAATGATTACATTGAACATTTGGATTAGTGTAGAAGAAAAAAATGAACATGCTGGTGTTAAATAAGGGTAGAGGTCAACTTTATATGACAGTTTAATTGTAAAATAAAAGAGAGCAAGTTAAAAATATATATCTTGAGGATTTTATTGAGCATTATAACTTAGGTATGACGGATGTCAAGTGTTACATCTAAGACAGAACCTTTAAGAGAAAGTGCAATATTATTTAAAATAATATATTTTGTAAAAATACTTTTATACTCCTATGATAAAGTAATATCTGCTCCAACAAAGCATGACATTTTCATGTATTTTGGATTTATATAAGTGAAAATTGTTGGGAAGTTTGATTTTGGTTGAATGATTATATCAAAAATGATGTTTGTCATCAACATTGGTTTAAGCCTAATAACTAACAGAACTTTCATTTTTGAATGTTACAATCTTTAGCGTTTACTAATGAGGTACTTTTGCATAACCTGTCCAAATTTCAAGTAATTTTACTGGAGTTTGTGTGTTCTAGCACTTGTTGAAATCATGACTATTTGCAATGTCCACTTTTGAAGACCAGATTTTGGGGCTGATTTGACATTCATTGTCACATAACTAAACAACTACTGGTCTTACAAAGCTGATATTGTCTCTAGTGTCTTTTCAGACATTTGTCTATATGTTTATAACATAAGCACAACAGTCAGAAGGTTATGTGACAATTTATTGAGAATGTAAGTACCTGACCCTCTCCGTGCTCACCTTTTGGCACAGAGTCATGTGTACAGCCGACACATTCCGATTTCGGAGTAGCTCGGCGATGCTGCGAGGGGACTTGGCAGCCGCTCGGCGTTGCACTTGTTGTCGTTTAATTTGTACTCAATATGATTTCATTTCTTTGCAGAAGAGCTTCTGATTCAGACCTACGCCAAAGTTAAGGAACTTGCAGGGTTCCCAGGCACCTTTTAAGTCCAAGGTTGTGAATTGGTTTTGGGTCAACAGGCCTTTTAAGTGCTTTATTTCAGCAAGTAGATCCTTTTAAATTTAATTCATCAAGAGGTCCATTTAATTTTTGAAAGGTACTGATAAGTCCTGTTTTATCAAGAAAAAAGTAATAAAGAAACTGACTTGCATAAAAAAAAAATGATCACCCCCAAATCTGGCATTATTATGCAAAGATGTCAGTGTCACAGATCGGAGCAGACACTTCGTTACAAGCTGTGTGAGTCTTTCCAAACCAAGACGTAGTGATTCATTCCATGCGTATTGGAATTGTGCTCCTGGTCAACAATTGGCATTCTGGCATTCTTTCTATCATGAACATGTCATACAATCAGGTTGGCGAAGGTCCTTTTACAATCTTTTGAGGTCCTTATAAGTCCTTTAACCCTGTCGCCGCCAGCCATTTTTTTTAGCAAAAAATGTCCATTAAATTTACCTGGGTAGAGAACGAAAACCATAGATCTGCAGTATTGGGGATTCTTCTGCGACATAGACAAAATAAGGTCTACCCTCACTTCCCAAAACTAAGACAATTAGGGTATTTGGATACTAGACCCCAGTTTGGTGCCTTTTAGTGACATAGGTGTTAAATCACTGTGGTGCTAAAATGAAACCTTGGCGGTGAAAGGTCCTTTTTACATTTCATGTTCCAATCCTGGGAACCATGGGAAGTGACGCGTATCGAGGATCAGCGGGTGATCGACGAGGCCGTCAACGCCTGCTGTGCGCACAGGAAAACCTGGATCCTTTATGAATCAATTCATTATTTTTTTGCCCCCCGCTTTTATTAATTTCAGGAGAGCCGTGAAGAGCTTCTGATCCAGTCCTACGCCAAAGTAAAGGAAGTGGCATGTATCGAGGACCAGCGGGTGATCGACGAGGCCATCAACGCCTGTTGTGCACAGGAAAACATGGATCCTTCATGAGTTTTTGCCCCCCGCTTTTATTAATTTCAGAAGAGCCGTGAAGAGCTTCTAATCCAGACCTACGCCAAAGTAAAGGAAGTGACACGTATTGAGGACCAGCGGGTGATCGACGAGGCCATCAACGCCTGCCGCAGGAAGGATGGGTCGTTCGAGGTCGAGGACGTCGTGTCCATGCTAGTGCAGGATGACTCCCTGCGCCGGCAGGTAGGAACCGAAGTAAGATAATCATGGGCTTTCAGGGCTCCCAATCGTCCCTGCAAAACAAGGGGTCCCAGGGACTCCTTCACTTACAGTATAGAGGGTCCAGGGCTCCCAATCGTCCCGCAAAGAAGGGGTCCCAGGGACTCCTTCACTTACAGTATAGAGGGTCCTCAGGGCTCCCAATCGTCCCGCAAAACAAGGGATCCCAGGGACTCCTTCACTTACAGTATAGAGGGTCCCAGGGCTCCCAATCGTCCCGCAAAACAAGGGGTCCCAGGGACTCCTTCACTTACAGTATAGAGGGTCCAGGGCTCCCAATCGTCCCGCAAAACAAGGGGTCCCAGGGACTCCTTCACTTACAGTATAGAGGGTCCAGGGCTCCCAATCGTCCCGCAAAACAAGGGGTCCCAGGGACTCCTTCACTTACAGTATAGGGTGTCCTCAGGGCTCCCAATCGTCCCGCAAAACAAGGGGTCCCAGGGACATCCTTCACTTACAGTATAGAGGGTCCAGGGCTCCCAATCGTCCCGCAAAACAAGGGGTCCCAGGGACTCCTTCACTTACAGTATAGAGGGTCCAGGGCTCCCAATCGTCCCGCAAAACAAGGGGTCCCAGGGACTCCTTCACTTACAGTATAGAGGGTCCAGGGCTCCCAATCGTCCCGCAAAACAAGGGGTCCCAGGGACATCCTTCACTTACAGTATAGAGGGTCCAGGGCTCCCAATCGTCCCGCAAAACAAGGGGTCCCAGGGACATCCTTCACTTACAGTATAGAGGGTCCAGGGCTCCCAATCGTCCCGCAAAACAAGGGGTCCCAGGGACTCCTTCACTTACAGTATAGAGGGTCCAGGGCTCCCAATCGTCCCGCAAAACAAGGGGTCCCAGGGATCTCCTTCACTTACAGTATAGAGGGTCCAGGGCTCCCAATCGTCCCGCAAAACAAGGGGTCCCAGGGACTCCTTCACTTACAGTATAGCGTGTCCAGGGCTCCCAATCGTCCCGCAAAACAAGGGGTCCCAGGGACTCCTTCACTTACAGTATAGAGGGTCCAGGGCTCCCAATCGTCCCGCAAAACAAGGGATCCCAGGGACTCCTTCACTTACAGTATAGAGGGTCCAGGGCTCCCAATCGTCCCGCAAACAAGGGGTCCCAGGGACATCCTTCACTTACAGTATAGCGTGTCCAGGGCTCCCAATCGTCCCGCAAAACAAGGGGTCCCAGGGACTCCTTCACTTACAGTATAGAGGGTCCAGGGCTCCCAATTGTCCCGCAAAACAAGGGGTCCCAGGGACTCCTTCACTTACAGTATAGAGGGTCCTCAGGGCTCCCAATCGTCCCGCAAAACAAGGGATCCCAGGGACTCCTTCACTTACAGTATAGAGGGTCCAGGGCTCCCAATCATCTCGCAAAACAAGGGGTCCCAGGGACTCCTTCACTTACAGTATAGAGGGTCCTCCTAGGGGGGGGGGGGGATAGAGGGTCCCAGTGGCATAGCGAATGCTAAAAATATTTTTTCTAATGTGCATCCCTGGGACCCCCTGCACGTTCTTTTAGAGGGTCCTGTAGAATTTTAGTGCTTCATAGACCCCACAATGGGGTTCCCTGGGAGCCCTGACTGTTTAACCCCTTGACTGCCAGAGAAAATTAAAGAAAAAAACCATTGGGCAAATCATGCCACGAGAAAGACAACTGATGGAGCCAATCTGGCAAAATGGTCTGGGGGTATTAAAGATAAACTGACGCACCACGATTAAGTCCCTTGTTTTTTTCCTGGGTAGCTGTGACCCACATACACACGTCCCCAACTTCAAATTGAGGCTGCTCTTTAAAATGATGTTTCGGTTTGAATTTGGGGGCATTTGTATGGGAGTGAGACCTGGTCAAAACAAGATTTCTTGTAAGAGATAAGAGGGAAAACACATGAAACTCTTGATTTTGACACGTGATCTGGTGGTTCTTTAATCTCTTGATTGTGTTAGAGCAAAGGCCAACATAACCAGTGACCGGAAATGCAAAGTTTGCAAAGGCCCAGTTCTACGATAATCATAACTCATAGGTGTCAACCTATACGGTTTTCCCGTATTGCTGTACGGGAAAACCATGATTTTGGGTCTGTACGGCCGTATAACAGTTTCAATACGGGTAAAACTGATTTATACAGGCAGATCAGAAATCAGAGACAAACTGCGAAGTGATAGGGAGGAAATGTCAAATTACGGTAATTACGGCTATGGAAAAAAAAAACCGGGAAAATAAAATCCTAATCATAAATATAAAAAAAAACCCTACAGTTGTGTCGGTGAGCTAAGCTTTTGAAACGATGCGGTGAAAAGTCATTTCGCGCCATTTCCGTTTCTGTTTCAAAATGGCGTCCAAGCGAGTGCATTCCGAAGCTTCTGTATCTTCTGGTTGAAAAAATCAAAAGAAAAGACATCAAAAGTCACTTAAATGGCACAGAAATTCCGGGAAAGTGACCTAAAAATTCCAGGAATACGTCGTTCAGCACTAGGTGACGAGCATGTGTTCTGTGTCTACTGCTTGACGGCCATTTACTATTTAGTATTGCACACTCAGGTCAGTACGATATCGACGTTCATTGGTCACGCGTTGGATTACAGTGTTTTTCTTCTTCAAAATTACGTGTTTTTTTGTTTCAGAAATTACAACTTTGCAAAATAGGGGTAAACAGGTCTGGTTGGTGGCAGTGAAAGGGTTAAGTAGAGTTTACTGTCCTTAGGCTTAGCCCTTGACTGTTGACACCAAATGCAAAGTGATTGTACCGTATTATTCGGATCATTAGGCGTTGCTATGTTATGTATAAGGCAATTAAGGCAATTTTCAAGAAAAATCTGAGGAGAAAAAAAATCAACTAAAACAGTAAAAGGCGCCCTCGTTAAGTCATACAACCACACACATGCTATATTCCTTCCTTCTCCCCTCTGTCCAGTGTCTTTGACGGAAGTAGGCTCCCATTGGCCTAGCCACTACTAGACCGGAAGGGGGGATAACTCCCGCCCCATATCCGGCTAGGGGTCAAGGCCAGGGGCTACTTTCGTTTTTGTATATACTATTTTACTATGGTATGGTCCCAGGTCGCTTGAAGCGAATGCTATTGTTTCAGGTGTTGGTAAGTATTTAGTTAAATAGATAGTAGGATTAATAAAAATCCACCAAATTGCCTTATACATAGCAGTGCCTAATGATCCGAATCAACAGTTGCAGAGTCAGTATAGAGGGTCCTAGATAGATGGGATAGAGGGTCCCAGTGGCATTGCAAATGCTAAGAAGAATTTTTCTAATGCATCGCTGGGACCCCATGCACATTCTCTTAAAGGGTCCTTGAGAATTTTAGTGCTTCATAGACCCCCAAATGGGGGTCCCTGAGAGCTCTGCGCGCTCTCTCAATGGGAAGACTGAAGCCACACAGTCGAGCTTCGTCCGCTTATCTGATGCGGTTCTGAGAGTGTTGAGCTCTGATTTGCGGACCAACACCGCGGGTGTCTGTATCTCTCAAGCCTGGTTCATAATGCCAGGATATCATTATGAAAGCCTAAGGACTGTAGAGTATCGCCCTGTAAAGTAGTCTCCGACCAACATGGAAAGTTCTCCGTTAGTCCATAGCATCCCTGATTCTGAGTGTGGGTATTGCATGCGTGCGTGCGTGCGAATCAACATGCTTGTGTGTGCATAAGTGTGTGTGGTTTGCACTCATGTATGCATTGCAGTATTGCGATTTTCAGATCCGATCGAAGAACTCAAAGTCGGTCAGCTTTCGCGAGGACCAGCAGCAGCAGCAGTCTCCAGACCCCAACCAGACTCAGAACAAAGAGAACATGCAGAAAGCGCCCGTCCAGGAGACCGCGCCTCAGCGCAAGAACAACGGTACATATATCAGTGATGTCCCGAGGCCCCGATCATAGGACATTGACCTATTAAAACTGAAAATGTTCTATTGTGTTCTTCTCTGTTTCCCTGTGGGGATACCGGGTGGTGGTGGGGGGGGGGGGGGGATCTTTTGTAAAATAATAGTCCCCCCACCTTCTGGAAGTTCTGCGCTTGTAACTTCCTCTAATCTGCTACTCTCTTTGACTCTGCCCTTTTCCTTTGCTTTCTGTCATCTACTGCTTTCAGACACTTTGACTAATGACGTTAAACGTTGCATATGGTAGTGATCGGATCTGACCAATGACGTTAATCATTACATATGGCAGTGATCGGATCTGACCAATGACGTTAATCGTTACATATGGCAGTGGTCGATCTGACCAATGACGTTAATCGTTACATATCGCAGTGATCCAATTTGACCTATGACGTTAATCGTTACATAATGGCAGTGGTCGATCTGACCAATGATGTTAATCGTTACATATTGCAGTGATCGGATTCGACCGATGATGTTAATCGTTGCATATTGCAGTGATCGGATTTGACCAATGACGTGAATCGTTACATAAAGGCAACGATCGGATCTAACCAATGACGTGAATCGTTACATAATGGCAGTGATCGGATCTGACCAATGACGTTAATCGTTACATATTGCAGTGATCGATCTGACCAATGACAACGGAGATCAGCAGGAGCTGAGCAAGGCCATCAGTGCCAGCCTGCAGGATGCGCAGGGCATTCTGGGAGGTCAGGTGACCCGCGAGGAGCAGGATATCAGCAGGTCAGTCGCTGTCGTCGGAGTTGATTTTGACGCACCGCACGCTTCTTCTTCTTGAGTTCTTCTTCGGCGCTCAAGCCATAATTTCATATTACTGTAATTTTCGTCGGAGTTCTTCTTCTGCGTTCTCAAGCCATAAGGCCATACTAATTCATTCACATCGCAACGATTTTGAATCACCGTATTTTTTGGATCATTAGGCGAATAGGGCAATTTTCCTGCTAAATCTGAAAAAAAATTGAAGTAAAAGGCGCCCTCGTTTATAAGGTTTCGCAAAAGAAAGTCGAAGTTTGAAGCCCATACACTTCCTGTAAATGCTTGCTGTCCGCCATTACTGCTGTCATAAACGAGAGTTGGCTCCCTTCTCAAATAATCGAACTTCTGTTTTTGCGACTTCCGGTTGTTGTGTTTGGACAATTCTTCGCGAAAACTGGTAGAATTCTGGCATTTCAAGCTCTACAACGATGCTTTTTACGTCCAATGAAGGGTTATGGCATCTGTTGGACGGTATCTTTGTAAAAATAGTTCCACCACCTTCTGGAAGTTCTGTGCTTGTAACTTCCTCTAATCTGTCGCGCTCTTTGACTCTGCCTTTTCCCTTTGCTTGCTGTTATCTATCTTTCTGCCTTACTGGTCTATTCCCCTGCCTTTTTTTCAAAAAATTCTTACAAATATTTTCTGCAGCCGAAGACGGACATGCTGGGCCTATTTTTTAGGTGCATAACGGCAGCATGATGCATCTGCCATCCTGTTATTTTCCCCAGAGTGCTGGAGGCCAGTCTAGCGGAGTCCAAGGCGGGCACGAAGAGGAAGGGGGGGGGGGGGGGGGGAGCTGTGGTTCCTTGCCTGATGATGAAAATCCGTTTAAGGTCTGAAACAGACACATATTGGACATTAGTAGATATAAAGATGGTGGGAACAATCCTGGAGGCAATGCCCGGAGGCAGTGCAACTCCAGTAAAGTCCCGAATTTTTAACGATACAGCCGTCCTATTTTTTGTTTCCCCAGAGTGCTGGAGGCCAGTCTAGCGGAGTCCAAGGCGGGCACGAAGAGGAAGCGGGGGGAGCTGTGGTTTGTGGACCCCCTAAACCCCCACGAGCGAAAACGTCAGGGCGCCTGGCCCGTGGGCCTGAAAAACATCGGCAACACCTGCTGGTTTAGCGCCGTCATTCAGGTGACTTGGCAAAACCCTTTGAGATTCCTGTTGTTTCTGGTTTCGGCTTTCGTTTGTTCATTTTTGTGGAATTTATTAAAGCATGATAAACGTCAGGGCGCCTGGCCCGTGGGCCTGAAGAACATCGGCAACACCTGCTGGTTCAGCGCCGTCATTCAGGTGACTTGGAAAAAACCCACCTACATCAGTTGAAGATAAGAATTAGCCATGATTTTCGCTTGTGTTTTTTCCTGTTGTTTCGGCTTTCGTTTGTTCATTTTTGTTGAATTTATTCAAGCATGATGAACGTCGGTGGGCCTGAAAAACAACGGAGCACTTGCTGGTTTAGCGCCATCATTCAGGTGACTTGGCAAAAAAACACCTACACCAGTTGAAGTTAAAGGCATAACTGGGCTATAAAAGAGCCGATCCCAGGAATCGGCTAGTCAGTTGTGAGTGGGAGAGAGAGAGAGAGAAACAAGCCAGCGGCTCTCCTAGCTGCGGGCTTTCGCCTGCGCCAGTTTATTTTTTCCCTCCTTTTTTGTTTGAAAAGGGATGCTTTCGCTGCGAGCGCCAAGCAGAAACTGACATTTTTAGCCTACTGTTCGTTTATATAGTACCGCACTGAGAATTTGCCATGATTTTCGCTTGATGAGTTGTTTTTCTGGTTTCGGCTTTCGTTTGTTCATTTTTTTTTGAATTTATTAAAGCATGATAAACGTCAATGGGCCTGAAAAACATCGGCAACACCTGCTGGTTTAGTGCCGTCATTCAGGTGACTTGGTAAAACCCTTTGAGATTCCTGTTGTTTCTGGTTTCGGCTTTCATAAATTTTGTTCATTTTTGTGGAATTTATTAAAGCATGATAAACGTCAGGGTGCCTGGCCTTTGGGCCTGAAGAACATCGGCAACACCTGCTGGTTCAGTGCCGTCATTCAGGTGACTTGGAAAAAACCCGCCTACTTCAGTTGAAGATAAGAATTTGCCATGATTTTCGCTTGATGAGTTTTTGCTGTTGTTTCTGGTTTCAGCTTTCGTCGTTCATTTTGGTTGAATTTAGCCCTTTCACCACCAATGTCGTATTTATGCACCACAATGGTTTAACACCCATGGTACTGAAAGGCATCCAATCAGGGCCTGTTATCCTAAGACTGTATTTTCTTAAATTTGGGAGACCAAGGATAGGCCTAAATGTTCTACATGTCAGAGAGGAATTCTCAATATTGCAGATAACATTGCGGAACGATGCGGTTGAGTTAACTCATTCAAGTCGTTCCACCCATATATGGCCGGAATTAATATAAAGCTGTCAATTTGATGAATTTGTTTCAAGGGAAGTAAGTCTGTGTGCACACCACACGTTGGTCACTTCTAAACTCGTTTCGCTCCCTTAGACCACAATTTTGCCTCTTACTATGCGTTTGTAGTGGCTTGAAGTGGGGTAACTAATTGCTGTAGAGAGTTTTTCTATATAAAGTCTATATGTAAAAAAGTCTGATCTACCACTTCCCTGTGTCTAAACCTGAAGTAAAGACCTGTAATCTTCTTTCATTTCTCTTTTTGTTTATGTCTGTTTTGTTTGTGTGTATGGCTGGAGTGATTTGTGAGGTTTTTTTAATAATTCAAAGTGATTGCAATTCGAATGAATTAACCCTTTCACCGCCAATGTCACATTTTATGCACCACAATGGTTTAACACCCATGTCACTAAAAGGCATCAAACCAGGGCCTGTTATCCAAAGACCCTATTTTCTTAATTTTGGGAGGCAAGGACAGGCTTAATGTTATATATGTCACAGAGGAATTCACAATATTGCAGATACCTTTTTTGTTTGTGGCTCAAGCCACAAACCTATAACTCACTTTGTCGGTCGGTCGGTCTGTCTGTCGGTCGGTCCAAAATTGTCGCACATTTTGACAAAAATGTCGCACTTCAAATCGAGGCTATGCTTCAAATTGAGGCCGCTCTTTAACATGATGTATTTTAAAAGCGTACAAAATAATAAACATACGTAATACAGACACTACAACAGACACGACGAGTATGCGGTGCTTCTTTTGATGAGAATAAGTAGGATACATAGTTTTAAATGTTTTCCAAAAGATATAAAAAGTTACGAAATGGTGCAGAGATAACATTCTGGTTTACAGATTAAAATTATTGAAAAGCCAGGGGAGGTGACTCATGGTTGGAGTGGTAAAAATAGACCGCGTGCCACAAACTATTGCGATTTCGCGCTTGTTTTCTCTCTACCCTCAATATTAACCCTCAATAAACATTCGTATTCGTAAACATTCGTATTCGTATTCTACCCAGTTAAGTTTAATGGGTTGTTTTTTTGCTGGAAAAAGGCTGGCGGCGAAAGGGTTGAACATTTTCCGGCAGTCCCGTGAGAGGTGAGTGGTGCGTGATTCTGTCATCTTTTTCACGGTTGCTAGACAACTAGCTGACTGCCCACATTAAAAACTCTGATGTTTCAACGGGCGGAGGACTGAAGTCTACCCTGCCTGCAGTACATCAGACACACTATTCCCCCTTCTTTGCTTTGATGCGTTTGTTCTACAAATTGAGATTTTGCAGAAGCACACAATGCTGGTCTAGAGGGGTGAAAAAAGAGCAGTAAATGTGTGTGTGTGTGTGCACTGCCCCTGCACTCCGCCGGGGCCGCCCCCTTTGCAGGATTTTTGAAATTTCCCAGGAGCACCCATGTGATTAATTTATAAAATAAAGGAATGGTCTTTCATTTGTAATCATCAAAAGAATTGAAAGCTCTTATCATATTAGGATCTAGGTCCAGAAGATGTTTTTTAAGTGTTTAATATTAGGTGCCTGTTTGATGTTAGCTGGGAAGTTATTCCAATGTTGAACAATCCTCTTCTTCTGTGGTGGTGGCCAGCTTCTTTTTTATAGAAGTAAATGCACACACTTTAGGGGGCGACCAAAGAAAAAGAAGCAGAAGAGAGAGAAAAAGAAAGAAAAGCAAAGACAAAAATCAGCCACCACACATAGTCTACTTGAATTTACTGGGGTCCAGTAGAAAAATATAAGATGCAGCAAACAAAATAAAAAAATTCCTATTTCTGGACTGGGATGGGGATATTCTCTGTTAGAGAAGAAACGTTTGTTAGTATTTGAACGTCTTAAAAGCAACTTGTCCATACTATTTCTTGTTTTATCCGTTGTACTCTTGACAAAGGAATCACTGAATTCGATATCATGGAAGGAAGGAAGGAAGGAAGTTTAACGTCGCGTATCGGCTTTCGCCATGTACGACGGGCTGAACAAACCAACCAGGGTATAAACAAAGATTTATGTTCCTGAATCACTGTCTTAGCCAAAAGGCCGAGAAGCGATCAGAATTGAAAAATTATTTATAATTTTATATACTTGCATGAGATCTCCTCTGAGTCTTCTTCCCTTGAGAGAAGGCAAATTAAGAAATTCTAATCTTTCTTTGTAGTTCTTGTTTCCACATGCTTTAACAAGTTTAGTCGCTCGTCTTTGCACTTTTTCTATTATTTTTGTCTCTTCAGGATAGGATACCAAACTGTATTACTGTATTCCAACGTCGGTGATGCTGTACGTCCTCCTGCTCTTTAAAAGAACATATGGGACATTACTTATGTATGAAGTTGTGGGTAAAGAAGGGCTCGTCCGGGATATGAACCCAAATGTGTTCTAATGTGGTCTAAGGCTTTATATAGTAGAACAAATATATCTTTATGCAACAAATTAAAAGGTCTTTTTATGAGTCCCATTATCTGATTTGCCGTATTGACTATCTTTTGAATATGAGAATCAATTATTAGAGTTGAATCAAAGGTAATCCCTAAGTCTTTTTCTTCCTCGCATTCTTCAGTTGTGTTTATGTTATTTTGATCCATGAAATATTCTTGTTTGGGATTGTTCTTACCAATATGCATGACTTTACGCTTCTGGATGTTAAAAAGTAGATTCCATGTCTCTGACCATTGTTGTAGTGAGTATAAATCTGACTGTAACGTAGAACTGTATTTTGAGTTATTATGCAACATGGTGTCATCTGTGAAACATTTTACTACTTAACTGCTTCTGGAAGGTCGTTTATAAAAATTGTGAATAAAACCGGTCCTAAGAAGAACACACTAAATAACAATTACTAATACTACTAATACTAGTAATAGTCTGTGAAGGAAGAAGTGTATGAATCTATAAAGCTAGAACTTTGACTTGCTTTTTGATAATTGATTTTTTTTTGGGGGGATTGGTTAATCCAATTATAAAGTAAGTAATTGATTAACCCTTTCACCGCCTGCCATATTTCAGCCGAAAATTTCCATTAAACTTATCTGAGTAGAGAACAGAATCCATTCTTGGGGATTCTTCTGTGACATATATATATGATATATAAAATAAGGTCTATCATTACTTCCCAAAACTAAGATAATAGGGTCTTTGGTCTTTGGATAATAGACCCCAATTTGATGCCTTTTAGTGACATAGGTGTTAAATCACTATGGTGCTAAAATGCGACTTTGGTGGTGAAAGGGTTAAAGAATTAATTCAGTGCGTCTTTGGTGTTTCAGTCGTTGTTCTACTTGCCCAAGTTCAGACGGATGGTGCTGAATTTCAAGTCTCCCAGCAGCGCTTCATCATCAGACAATGTCAATGTAAGTCTTCTTCTTCTTCTTCTTCTTCTTCGATCGCTCAGACAGTTTCCTGTCAATTATGAGCGCACATGCATCATGCTGCTGTTGGTATCCAGAGGAGATTCGAACACACAACCTCTTGCGTGCGAAGGCAGCGCACTAAGCGAAACACACTATCCACTGAACTATCGCACCTTCGTGAAAAGTAGTGTAAAAAAAATATCATATTTAAAGGGGGGATATGAAAAGGGGAGATAATGAAGAAATTGAAGCAAAGTGCAATCAGTTGTGGCGACTTGAGTGTAGAAATTGGTTAATTAGGCTGATTAGCGAGCGTGTTGTAAATAGTTATGCCTCCTATTTCACCGGCAGTGTGTTCATTTCAATATTGTGAAAGTTTGTTGGCGATCAGCGAAAGATAAATATGGTTTCTTTTTCTTCTTCTTCTTCGATCGCTCAGACAGTTTCCTGTCAATTATGAGCGCAGATGCGTCATGCTGCCGTTATGCGCCTAACTAAGAAATAGTTAGGCCCAGCAAGTCCGACTTCGGCTGGAGGAAATCTTTTTGAAAGTGTTTCGTGAAAAATGGCAGGAGAATGGACCGGTAAGGCAGAAAGATAGTAGATGACAGTAAGCAAAGGGAAAAGGCAGAGTCAAGGAGAGTGACCGATTAGAGGAAGTTACAAGCACAGAACTTCCAGAAGGTGGGGGAACTATTTATACAAAAGAGACCCCCCGGTATCCCCACGGGGGGATTATGGTTTTAGCGTGTACACAGTCACACAGACAGACACACACACACAGTTCGCTTATATATAGAAAAGATGCTCTCTCTCTCTTTATATATATATATATATACCGTAAAATGCGGACTATAAGCTGCTACTTTTTTCCTTAACTTTGGTCCATGTGGCTTATATACTGATGCAGCTTATATACTGATGCAGCTTATATACTGATGCAGCTTATATACTGATGCAGCTTATATACTGATGCAGCTTATATACTGATGCAGCTTATATACTGATGCAGCTTATATACTGATGCAGCTTATATACTGATGCAGCTTATATACTGATGCAGCTTATATACTGATGCAGCTTATATACTGATGCAGCTTATATACTGATGCAGCTTATATACTGATGCAGCTTATATACTGATGCAGCTTATATACTGATGCGGCTTATATACTGATGCGGCTTATATACTGATGCAGCTTATATACTGATGCAGCTTATATACTGATGCAGCTTATATACTGATGCAGCTTATATACTGATGCAGCTTATATACTGATGCGGCTTATATACTGATGCAGCTTATATACTGATGCAGCTTATATACTGATGCGGCTTATATACTGATGCAGCTTATATACTGATGCGGCTTGTCTGTGGATTTTTCCAATGTCTTTTTTTTTTTTTTTTTTTTTTTTTTTTCCCAATGTCATATTTATTAGTACAGACAAACCTCTATTTTAAGACTTCCCAAATGTCCGGAAAAATCGGTCATAAATTGGAGGGGTCGTATGACGGAGGTTTTCACTGGCAGCCGTAGAAAGAAAAAGTTCAGCACAGTTCATACTCTCTTCTTCATGCACACATACAATGACGTATTAAAACTGGATTTGGGTCTTTCCAACTCCATAGGATTGTGCAATCGATGTATTACAGTTTCACTTTGCCGACTTCTGTTGATCACCTCCACTCTCGTCCAAACTCAGTGGTTTTCTTTTTCAAAGTCAGTGGTTTCATGCTTTTCCTACGCTTTCCGCCATCTTTTCTACAACAAGGGAAGCGACTCCGCTTTCAGGCCCTTGACCATGATTGTTCCCCTTTGCTCGAAGTCTATGCAGACGACAGCAAGCCGTAAAAACCAACAAAATGGCGGTCGTAAGTCGCGTTTTAGAGGAAGTCGTTTAAGAGAGGTCGTTTGCATAGTAAAATGCATCCGTGCCAACAAATCCGGTCTCAAATGAGAGGTGGTCGCTTAACAGAGGTTCGTAAAATAGGGGTTTGTCTGTATTATGGAATCTGTTTTCTTCCACACTGTCCAGCCTATGTTTTAGCTTCACTGCAGCTCAGAACTGGTTTTGACACTTAGCAGATTAATAGAGTGTCTCAGAGTATTCAATAGTCATGTTGCAGAAGCAGAAAGTCTATTTTTGTGTAGCTTTCAGCTCATGTGTCGATTTTCTGTGGTAAGGTAGGCAAAATCTACTGTTTTTGGTTTTTCTTTAGCTTTGTCAACTTTTTTGTTTGAGTAATTTTCCTGCGGCTTATAAACTGCTGCGGCTTATGTGTGAACAAATACTCAATATTTTGTCAATTTAAAGGATGCGGCTTATATACAGGTGCACCTTATAGTCCAGTTTTTACGGCATAGGTGTCAACCTATACCGTTTTCCCGTATTGCTGTACGGGAAAACCATGATTTTGGGTCTGTGCGGCCGTATAACAGTTTCAGTACAGGTAAAACTGATTTATGCGGGCAGATCAGAAATCAGAGACGAACCGCGAAGTGATAGAATTTTGTGATAGCAGACGACAAAACACGGACACCAAGCAGCCGAACAGGAAAACTAAAGCAGTAGGCTAGATGTTCGTTCATGCGCAGAGAGCGATTTGTTCGATTTGTTCTGGTAATCTGCGCATGCGTGGTTTCTTCAGAACTTCTGTGTGAGCGTTGTTTGAATCGAAAATGGCGGACGCTAATTCTTCCAGTTCTACGAACCCCCCTGTGGCCAAAAAGGCACGAGTTGGGAGTGGGAGACACTTGAAAGAATGGGAAAACCTGTCCTTTGAGAAAGGAAAGTACGCTCCCCTGCCCATTTTTCAATGCATATAACAAAACTGCATGAAAACGATGTCTGAATATAATGCATTCACTGCAACTTTTTCATGATTTTGCGTGTTCTGAAATTTATGCGGTTTTCAGGCTTGAAATAAGGGAAAATTATATTTCAATAAGGGAAGTTTTGAAAAAAGGAAAATTGGGTTGGCACCTATGTTACGGTATATATATGTATTCAGGCTGTTGAGGAGCGGCGCAACCTTCGCTTCATGCGGGAGTTGAGCCTCCTTTTCGCTCTGATGGTGGGCTCCACCCGCAAATACGTGGACCCGTCGAAAGCCGTGGACATCCTGAAAGAGGCCTTCTGTTCTCCCTCGGGGGTCACCGACAGTCAACAGGTAATTTAGGTATTTGGTACTCAGGGCTCCTAATCGTCCCGCAAAACAAGGGGTCCCAGGGACTCCTTCACTTACAGTATAGAGGGTCCTCAGGGCTCCTAATCGTCACGCAAAACAAGGGGTCCCAGGGACTCCTTCACTTACAGTACAGAGGGTCCTCAGGGCTCCCAATCGTCCCGCAAAACAAGGGGTCCCAGGGACTCCTTCACTTACAGTATAGAGGGTCCTCAGGGCTCCCAATCGTCCCGCAAAACAAGGGGTCCCAGGGACTCCTTCACTTACAGTATAGAGGGTCCTAGAGGCGGGATAGAGGGTCCCAGTGGCATTGTGAATGCTAAAAAGAATTTTTCTAGTGCATCCCTGGGACCCCCTGCACATTCTTTTAGAGGGTCCTTTAGAATTTTGATGCTTAATAGACCCCCAAATGGGGGTCCCTGGGAGTCCTGGGTACTTTATAGTCACAGAGGCATCTCTGTGAAACTCGGGTTGCTCCCACCAGGAGAGCGCGTCACAGCCAGAGGCGCTTCACCCTTCTTTTTTCTCTTTTTTTTTTTTTTTTTTTTTGCATGCGATTTTTTTGTGTGACTGATGAGGAAGGAAAGGAAGGTAAATTTTGACCAAATGACAACTAAGTGCATGGGGCACACGGGACCTCAGTTTATCATCTCATCCGAAAGACTCCACTGTTCAGACCGTAAGGCCTAGTGCAAAGTGAGAGGGAAAATCCCCTGTACCCAGGTTCGAACTCGGGTTTACTTGACACAAGGCGAACGTGCCACTCAAATAGATAAGCATCTACTTTTTTTTTTTCTTCTTAAATTGCTGTCCCATATTCTGAACCGCATAGCGGTATTGCTTTCTCACCGCTCTTATTTATTTATAAAGAAAACATTTACAGCGTTTAACCCTTTCACCGCCAATGTCGCATTTTAGCGCCACAATTTAACGCCCATGTCATGAAAAAGGCCTCAAACCAGGGTCTGTTATTAAAAAAAACCTGTTTTCTTCATTTTGGTAGGTAAGGATAGGCCTTACGCTATGCATGTCACAGAGGAATCCCCAATATTGCAGATTTTTTTTTTCTCTACCCAGGTAAGTTTAATGGAAATTTTTTGCTGAAAAATGGCTGGCGGCCAGTAGTTTTCACTGTATTTGAAGATATCTTCTTCTTCTTCTTCTTCTCCTTAGGCAGCCAACTTTATCACGTTGAAGATTCTGCTACACTTTAGGGGGTAGTACGAAAAAGAAAGAAAAGAAATTGACAGTGAAAGATAGAGTAGAAAGTGAAATGAGATATGGGGGGAGAAGATAGAGGCCAAGGCCCACGGGGGGGGGGGGGGGGGGGGGGGGGGGGGGGGGGGGGGGGGGGGGGGGGGGGATGTTGGGAACTGATTTCAGTGTTGTCCCACTATAGTCTGGGGGCCTTCTTCTTGACTGTACGTGGCCACAATCAACACTTTGATTATTATGCCACGGAACCGGGGAGGTTCCACGTTCAGACCGTAAGGCCTAGTGCAAAGTGAGAGGGAAAAATCCCCTGTACCCAGGTTCGAGCTCGGGTTTACTTGACACGAGGCGAACGCGCTACCACTGTGCCACTCAAACGGATAAGCATCTACTTGATGGCCCTTGTGCCGCGGTTTTCAGAGGATTGGACTTCGGACTGTTCTGATGCCTGAAATTGTTGCGTCATTGGTACCCTGTGTCTGTTTTGCAGGACGTCAGCGAGTTCCAGCACAAACTGTTGGAGTGGCTGGAAGACGCCTTCAAGTCTGAACCTTCCACCCCCTCCTCCCCCTCTCCATGCGCTTCTCCCACTACTGCTGCTGCTGCTGCTGCGCTACTACTGCTGAGTAAGTATTGTATTAGTATTAGATACTTTATAGTCACAGAGGTGTCTGTGAAATTCGGGTTGCTCCCACCTGGAGAGCGCGTCGCAGCCAGAGGCGCGCCACCCTTTTTTTTTTTTCTTTTTTTTTTTGCATGCGATTTTTGTCACTGGGGGGGGGGGGGGGGGGGGGTACATTTTTATCAAATGACAACTTTTTCGTTGCCACTGGGTTTAACGTATGCTAAGTGCATGGGCACACGGGACCTCGGTTTATCGTCTCATCCGAAAGACTCCACGTTCAGACCGTTAAGGCCTAGTGCAGAATGAGAGGAAAAAATCCCCTGTACCCAGGTTCGAACTCGGGTTTACTTGACACGAAGCGAACGCGATACCACTGTGCCACTCTACACCAATGTCTCCTCGGTTGGTTGCCTCCTGACGGCCTAACATAGATTTGCTCCCCTTGGACTGCTTGTCTCGTCGGATTCTGCGACCTGAACGTGCGGGAGGAGGTGTGGCTGCGAGTTGGGACTCGGAATGAGCAGCGTGGGAGCAATGCCACTGTACGGCCCAGAAGATGGACAGCAAAGCAAAAAAAAAAAAAAAGTATTGCACGCACACGCACACACACACACACACAAGGGGGGGGGGGGGGGGGGGGGAGAAGAAAGAAAAGAAAAAAGGAAAAGAGAAAAGGCAAAGAAGGAAAAAAGAAAAGAAAGGGTTAGAAATGAAGGCGGAAGTGGTGGTGGGTTGCATGATGAGTGAGCAAGATAGCGGAGAGCGGATGAATGATTGGGTGTGGTTGGTGTGAGAGTTGCATGTTTGTTTGAATGTAAATTTATGTTTCATATTTTTATTTTGATATACCTCATCTTATTTTACACGGTGGAAGACAAGTTTCCATGTGCGTTCTGCAATGCGAATGGACAATAAAGAAACTTATGCGACACACACACACACACACACACACACAGGAGACTGAAATTTTGCATGCAGATAGGTACTTAAGATATCTAGTCCAAGTTCGAAGAGCCGAAAATACTGCTGCACGGCTGGTGTCATGACGTCTTAATAATGCTTTAGCTGTCTCTCTCTGAGTGCATTAACATGGTCCGCACAGTCTTTGAAGGTCTTTGAGAAATGGAGTGCCATTTTCAAGTCTTTGACAATTGGCTTTGGTCTGTGAAACTCTTGAAATGGTTTGTGAAACTTGAAATGGTCTGTGAAAATCTTGAAATGGTTTGTGAAACTTGAAATGGTCTGTGAAAATCTTGAAATGGTTTGTGAAACTTGAAATGGTCTGTGAAAATCTTGAAATGGTTTGTGAAACTTGAAATGGTTTGTGAAACTTGAAATGGTCTGAAAATCTTGAAATGGTTTGAAAATCTTGAAATGGTCTGAAAATCTGAAAATCTTGAAATGGTTTGAAAATCTTGAAATGGTCTGAAAATCTTGAAATGGTTTGTGAAACTTGAAATGGTCTGAAAATCTTGAAATGGTCTGAAAATCTTGAAATGGTTTGTGAAAATCTTGAAATGGTCTGTGAAAATCTTGAAATGGTTTGTGAAACTTGAAATGGTCTGTGAAAATCTTGAAATGGTTTGTGAACATCTTGAAATGGTTTGTGAAAAAGTCATTGACACCATATTTATTTTTTTGTTTCCTTCTAGAATTTTTGTGTGTGTGAATTTTGTGTGTGTTTGCTTCTAGAATTGATCGAGAAACAATTTAATTTCACTAATTTTCCATATAGCAGACGTCCTCTATTTGTCGAGTTACTTCCCTTCACTGTATATTATGCGGGTCTTTCATCTTCAGCGGTGCAACTTGTATGATCGTGATCAAACCAACTGTCAATCATTGCATGTCATGAGAGGTCTTTGAAAATAGGATAAAGGGTTTTTCGAAAAGGTCTGAAAGTTTGTGAATTTTGATATGAAGAATCTGCAGGGCTCCCAATCGTCCCGCAAAACAAGGGGTCCCAGGGACTCCTTCACTTGATTTAGACAACTTTATTCAAATATCATACAAAATCAAACAATGATGAGGTAATGAGGGTGACAACAAGCAAATGCTTATAACGCACCCTTTCATAAAGAATAATCAACAATATGGCAGGAAGAAATAAATTTTAACCAAAACAGACAAATACATACACACATTTATAAATTGTTTCAACTTTGATATACTAAAGGAGAACGGTGATTAAAATAAAACTGAACAATGCAAAAATACAGTGCTCCTTCACTTACAGTATAGAGGGTCCTAGAGGCGGGATAGGGGGTCCCAGTGGCATTGCGAATGCTAAAAAGAATTTTTCTAGTGCATCCCTGGGACCCCCTGCACATTCTTTTAGAGAGTGCTGTAGAATTTTAGTGCCCTGGTGTGTGTGTGTTGTGTATGTGTGTAAGCATGCATGTGTGCGTACATGCGTGCGTGAGTGCTTGTGTGTGTTTTGGTTTTGTGTGTTGTGTGTGCACGCATGTGTATGTGTGTGTCTGTTTGCATGATGTGTGTGTGTCTGTCTGCGTGCGAACGTTTGTTGTATGTGTGATAGTGTATGTGGTCAGTCTGTGCAACTCAGTTGCTATGGCTTACTGAATGAAAGATGAATAATGAGTCCGTGTCGATAAATGTGTGTGTGTGTGTGAGAGAGAGAGAGAGTTGCTTTGTATAGGCCTTTGCAACTAGGGTTATTAACGCCCTTGACAGTGAGAGTAATTGCTCTTGTTGGTCAGTACTGAAAAGGGCATTCACTCTTGCGAAAGGCAGCCATTTAGTGGCATCAAATAGGGGTTATTGGCGAGAGTTATCTCCCTGTCTGGTCAGTACTGAACCATCTTCCCCCACCCACCAAGGGCATTCACTCTTGCAAAAGGTGTTCGTTGGGAGGTCTTATAAGGGAGGTAATTTTAATACTTACAAAGAAGGGCAATGTCTCTGAGAAGTAGATCTTATATGGGAGGGAGTCTTATTTGGGAGGTCTTATAAGGGAGGTCCATCCACTGTATTATTAATATTATTACTAGAAGAGAAATCCCTTGAGTTTGGTGGTAATCGTGGTCATCGTTTCTCTTTGTCCGCATTAACAGGGCCAACGGCCCCGCCACCACCACATGCCCAGCTGACCCCCTGACCTCTAACCCGGTGACGGAGCTGTTCTACGGTCAGTTCAGGGCGGAGGGCCAGCACCAAGGTCAGTCGTGGCGCTAAAGAGTTTTTTCTATATAAAGTCTAAAAAAATGTTGGGTTTTTTTAGTTGTTTTTTTAGACCAGCATGGACAAAGAGCACATAGCTCGAAATATCTGCATTTTAACCCTTTCACTGCCAGCCATATTTCAGCCAAAAATGTCCATTAAATTTACCTGGGTAGAGAACAAAAATCCATCTGCAGTATTGGGGATTCTTCTGTGAAAACATATATAAAATAAGGTCTATCCTTACTTCCCAAAACTAAGACAATAGGGTCTTGGATCATAGACCCCAATTTGATGCCTTTTAGTGACATAGAAGTTAGATTATTGTGGTGCTAAAATGCGACTTTGGCGGTGAAAGGGTTAACAATGTTCCTTTTACAGTTATTTCTACTTGTGTTTTCTTTTTTTAAAGGGGCACCCTGACGGATGAGTTTTTTTGCAAGAAAACACGTCCAGATCAGCAGGAAAACACCCTTTACAGAGATCGCAACACTCACTTTGCTCTGGTTTTCCCAGAAATCAAAGCCGTCGAAAAGGCGATTCCTCCTTGGCGGAGGTGCTGGAAGTCAAATTCTTTCACCCAAAAAGAAGGCGTTTGCCGTCTCTTTTTGAATGGCCGCCTGTGTTTAGACCAAATCGTTTGCACGAACTTTTCGCAATACAAGCCTTTTTATTTTATTTTTTTTAATTTTATACAGTTTATCTAAAGGAGTTTTGCTCACAACAAAGGAAATAGCTCCTTTTTTTTTTTTTTTACTGCACTACACTAAAAAAAGAAAACGCTTCAACCACAATGAGTGACCTCCACCCACCCCATCCAAAATGGCTTCTCTCTCCGGCATCTCCGCCAAGGAAAAATCGCCGTTTTGACGGTTTAGTTTCTAAGAAACCAGAGCAGAGTGAGTGTTCCGATCCTTGAAAATACTGTCTTTCTGGTGATCTCGACGTGTTTCTTGCAAAAAATCATCCCTCCGAGTCCACCTTTAATGTTCTGATATAAAGTCTATACAGACAAACCCCTATTTTACAACCCTCTGTTAAGCGACCACCTCTCATTTGAGACCGGATTTGTTGGCACAGATGCATTTTACTATGTAAACGACCTCTCTTAAACGACTTCCTCTAAAAAAACGCGACTTACGACCGCCATTTTGTTGGTTTTTACGACCGTTGCTGTCGTCTGCATAGACTTCGAGCAAAGGGAAACAACCACGGTCAAGGGCCTGAAAGCGGAGTCGCTTCCCTTGTTGTAGAAAAGATGGCGGAGAGCGTAGGAAAAGCACGAAAACCACTGACTTTGAAAAAGAAAACCACTGACTTTGGACGAGAGTGGAGGTGATTAACAGAAGTCGGCGAAGTGAAACTGTAATACATCGATTGCACAATCCTATGGAGTTGGAAAAGACCCAAATCCAGTTTTAATATGTCATTGTATGTGTGCATGAAGAAGAGAGTATGAACTCTGCTGAACTTTTTCTTTCTACGGCTGCCAGTGAAAACCTCCGTCATACGACCCCTCCAATTTACGACCGATTTTTCCGGACATTTTGGAAGTCTTAAAATAGAGGTTTGTCTGTATAATAAAAAAAAAAGGTCTGATCTACCACTTCCTTATGTCTAAACCTGAAGTTAAAAAAAAAACCACCGTAATCTTCTTTCATTTCTCCTTTTGTTTATGCACGTTTTCTTTGTGTGTATGGCTGGAGTGATTTGTAGAGGTTTTTTTATTTTATTAACCCTTTCAGCGCCAAAGTCGCATTTTAGCACTCCAGTGATTTAACACCTATGTCAATTAAAGACCCACCACGTCACATGTTTTTTCCCTCTTTTGCTTGGGAGATTTCTTAACAGCGATAGGAGGGAAAACACGTGAAAACGCTGATTTTCACACATGGGCGTGGTGGGTCTTTAAAAGGCCTGGTGGGTCTTTAAAAGGCATTAACCCTTTCACCGACAAAGTCGCATTTTAGCACCACAGTGATTTAACACCTATGTCACTAAAAGGCATCAAATTGGGGTCTGTTATCCAAAGACCCTATTGTCTTAGTTTTGGGAAGTAAGGATAGACCTTATTTTATATATTTCACAGAAGAATCCCCAATACTGCAGATGGATTTTGTTCTCTACCCAGGTAAATTTAATGGAAACTTTTGGGCTGAAAAATGGCTGGCGGTGAAAGGGTTAATAATTCAAAATCGTTGCGATGCGAATGAGTTAAATGTCCTGTTCTTTTTATCCACAATCTTGGCATCGGTGTAACCTGTGTTGGAAAAACAAAAAATGAGTTGTTGACCGCCGATCCAAAAGGTGGAGACACTAACCTGGGAGTTGGTGGCATGATGGTTCAAAGGTGCATGTGATGATTTGGCCCTTGACTCAAATGGCTTTTATCATTGGTTGACATTAGCCAGTAGTAGGGGCCAACAGTAACATGAGAGCTGTACAATAGATGATTTTCTGCAGTAATGGAAAATCATGGTACAGTTTAGTCTCTCGTGGAAGACTATGACTCTCGAACGAGGGGGGGGGGCGCTTGCACCACCGGCTCTGGTGCTGCAGCCAAAAAGATGGGTTGGCCTTTGGGGACCTTCACCAACGCCAGCTGTGTCCTCAAATCCCTTTTTTCTTGTTTTGGCCGAGAGAGTGGGGATGTACTCTGGGCAAGGCATCTCCACTATAAACAAATTATCGCCCAGCCCCGCCAGAATATATATCTGCCCCCTCTGCTATCTGGCAGTCATTGTCGGAAGCGACAGACAGGCATACACATGTGATGATATATATCATATTCTTCAGACTATAACAGGGTTCCCACTGTCCTTACAGGTGCTTATTGGTTTTTATATTTGTGGATGGGCCTCATAAGGCCTTATAGGTGCTTATATTTAACCTATCGGTCCTTACAGAAAGTATTTAGGTCCTTATGGATAACAAAAAGTCCAAATTGTTTTGCAAAGGACGAAAAAAAATCCGAAGTGTGCACATTTAGTCTTAAACCTTTGAAAAATGACAGATTTTTACCGCATTTGCGTCCAATCGCGTTCAGAATGAAGTGGAAGTGGAGCAGACGACGTAACAAGGGAGGTAAATCACCGAACTCGCTCAATGAGCCTGACCAGAAGTAACCGGTCGACAACGTTGCCGTGTTCTCATGAAGAAAGCAAGATGCCAGGAAAATGCTCTTTCCAAGATCGCTGGTTAAAAGACGGTGATTATAAGTACTGGATTAGGACAGACAAAGATCCCAGGAAGGCGCAAGTGTTTTGTGTGCGCTATATCACTGAACTTGGCGTCAATGGGCACAGATTTTTAGAGAATTTTCTTTAGGCTCCAGACGGTTTACGTCCTTATGAGAAGTGAAATGGTGCTTATAAGGTCCTTATAATAATAATAATAATAATAATAATAGCAGTACATTTATATAGCGCTTTACCTCAGATGAGCCCAAAGCGCTTTACAATCAATTATTCATCAACAGATAACAAAAAAACAACATTCAAGAGTGACACCAACCACCAACAGCGCATATGCAAAGCAAACTCTCTCTCTCTCTCTAACACACACACACACACGCACACACGCACACACACACGCACACGCACACACGCACACGCACCACAAAACACAGCCACTTATATTGTAAAAGATCTGAAGGGTGGGAACCCTGTATAAGGCGACACTTTTCTTCTTACACAAAGACCCCGGCGTCTTATAATATGACTAATAAATCAGTAAGAAAATTGAATAACAAAAATCTGACATTTGTGTCAATTTGATGAGGTGCGGCTTAAGGTCCGAAAAATATGGTAGGTGTCAAAATTGTTCATTTATACATATTTTTTTATTTTCAGGAGAGAAGTTCACGAAGCAGGAGACGTTCGGCCAGTTCCCCCTGCAGGTGAACGGATTCCGCGACATCCACGAGAGTCTGGAGGCCACCACCATGCAGGACGAGATTGAGACGGTCAACAGAGACTGCACCGCTCACAAATCGGGACAGGAGGTCAGACATTAAAGAAACCCATCACTGTTGTCTTCATCTTCTTCGTCAGAAGCATCATCATCATCATCATCGTCATCGTCATCTTCACAGGGTTCACAGCAGTTGGGAAAGTTTGGGAAGGTTTGGGGAAAATAGACTTCATTTTCAAGGCCAATGAAAGTTTGTGAAAAATGAAAAACCAAGAGTAGTGTCTTTGAAAGTTTGTGAATTTTGAGCTACTGTCAAATCTTCATCAATCTGCCCCCCCCCCCCAAATCGCCCAGGACCATAATTTTGAATTATCGTGCCAAGAAAAAAATTATAATTATGAAATAAATTTGAATATTTGGTAAAGGTCAAGATGTGCCACCCCCCCTACCTATCTCGGTTAATTCTATTTTTCCGTTATTGCCTTTCTTACCATACATAAAGCTGTATTTTAGGAACATTTTTAGCTATTAACCTTTTTGGAATACTAACCCTAGCCCTAAGCCTAACCCTACCCCCCACCCTATAAGACGGAAAAACGCAACGAACCACAACTGTGACAAATCGCGGTGTACTGCAGTACATAGTGGGGGGTAGGGTTAGGTTTAGGGTTAGGGATAGGGTTTAGTATTCCAAAAAGGTTATTAGCTGAAAATGTTCCTAAAATACAGCTTTATGTATGGTAAGAAAGGCAAAAACGGAAAAAGAGAATTAACCGAGAAATGCAGGGGGGGGTGGCACATCTTTACCTTTACCGAATATTTTTATGCATATGATCGGTGCGACTTACTTTCGATTTTTAACCGGAATTGACGCGAGTTGCTTCCCTTTAAAGACATCCGATCTTTACGCATAGCGCACAATTGCCGGGCAAATGTGTCTTCAGTGAGCTTTGGCTCGAAAATTCTGCATATAAAGTATGGCTGCGAAATGATGCAACCAACAAGCGCTCAGCATATTGTGCCGCTTTCCGAAAAACCTTCTATTTGGGAAAACCCTAAAGTTGGGCTTTGAAAGTTTGTGAAAAGTTTGGGAAAATTAGGATGCTGTTTGGCTATGAACCCTGTCTTCATCATTATCATCATTATCCTCACGACCATGCAAGATGAGATTGAGACCGTCAACAGAGACTGAACTTTGCTCCTAAATCTGGGCAAGATGTGAGACATTAAAGAAACCATCGCTGTTGTCTTCATCTTCTTCGTCAGAAGCATCATCATCATTATTATAGTTATCCCCCACCATCATGCAGGACGAGATTGAGACCGTCAACAAAGACTGAACTTTGCTCATAAATCGGGACAGGAGGTGAGAAATTAAAGAAAGCCATCACTGTTGTCTTCATCTTCTTCGTCATCATCATCGTCATCATCATCATTATTATAGTTATCCCCCACCAGCATGCAGGACGAGATTGAGACCGTCAGCAAAGACTGTACCGCTCATAAATCAGGGCAGGAGGTGAGAAATTGTTCCGTGTAGTACAGTACACGATATAGTGCATGGGTGAAAGTCGTCATCGTTATTATCATCGTTATCCTTACCACAGGGGTGCAGAGTGGCACAGAGGTAACGCGTTCGCCTCGTGTCAAGTAAACCCGAGTTCGAACCTGGGTACAGGGATTTTTCCTCTCACTTTGCACTGGGCCTAAGATAGAATGGCCAGATATCCTCCGCCATCTTGGAATAAATCGGACTAGTAAGAACTAGTTGGATGCCATGGGCATCTTTACCCCAAGATGGCGGCTCCGGGCTGTCTCCCTCCCCCCTCCCCGCTTGAAAAAGGAAAGTGGCAACAACAACACAACCCTTTTTTCAGGTAAAATCAGCATTTAATAAAAACAAATTTGAGCACAAATTTAACCCCTTCACTGCGTGAGGAAAACAGAGAAATTATCGATTTTTTTTTATTATAAAGTTTGAAACAAATCTGTTAGACTCAATCTAAGAAAATGGTCTAGAGATATATCCTTTCTGGCTTATCTAAGCCCAAAACCATCATCCCAGGCTATGACATCATAAGTTATGACATCATCAATGACATCATTAAGTACGAGACGGTCTCGTAGCCAGGCAGGGAAGGGGTTAAATTGTTTTCCATCTTGGGAATTAACGCATTCCCGACGTCAGCTGTGCGGGCGCTCACTTCCCCTGTGATGTACAGCAGCGCCCGGGTAACAATCCTTGCCGACGGCGTATTTTGGCACTTTCCTGATTTGTTTTTTACGATAGCTAAACAAGAACAAACAATAAAGTGTTTGGCATCAAAAGAAAGAGCAAACACTGAAATACTCGGTTATGGTAAAATGTATTCAATGTCTGATAACTTGTAACCATGTCGTTCGCTTGAAATAGCCAAGGTTACAGACTAACAAAAAAACTTGTTTACATTCTATTCTGTTCCGCACAACACCAAAATAGGGGTAAAACGGGGAAACTAAGCTTCCGTCTTACATTCAAATCATCCAGGAATAATTATATAATCCATATACATCAGAACACTGAAATGCGAACCACGCTTTCATTTAGCAGACTTTTTTTTTGGTGACAGAAACAGACCTATCTATTCTATCATGTTACCGTTTCACTACGAATGAGTTATTCCTTCCAATTTGGAGCAAATGCCAATTTACCAAAGACCAAAAAGTTCTAGTCTTAACAAGACTAGATTACTTCCCTTGGTCTACACAGCCAATACCACTAAGCTGCCGTGGATCCCACACACTACGTCACTTCCGGGGAGGCAACTTTAAGTCTGGTGACAGAAACAGACCTGTTTACCCTTCCGGATTTGCCGGAAATTTGCTAACATTCTGGGTAAAATAGTAAATTCCGGGTGAACGCTGAAAATTCCGGGATTTCGAAAAACCGTCTATTATTTGTTTCCGTTCGTATAAAAAGACGCAAGGGTTGACTGAAACCGAATGCAAATGGCGGCCAGGCTTTTACTGTCGATTCGAAGAGCTTTCCGGGCAGTTTTTTTTAATGGTAGAGATTGTAATTAGGGCTTGAAATGAGTCCATTTAGATTATATTATCACTGGAAAATACGATGATGTGAGAATTTTTAACTTTTTAACGGAAAATGAAGTGAAAATTTATTGCGATGGCGCCGAGTTGAATGGGTGTTTTATCGCGAGTCGTGTACCGATGTGAATTCTGTTTTTTGTGTGGCAAATTCCAGGTTTTTCATGATTAGGGTAAACAGGTCTGCAGAAAGCCGGGAAATCCCGTTTCCAAGTACCGCATTCCTGAGCGACATTCCATCGCGTACACAGCTTGGAGCAAGTCAAAGTAGCAACGATAACCTTGCTAAGACATCCATCAAACTTATTAGAGGGGTTGCTTCCCTTACACCGAACAGGGGAAAATCAGATAATTTTTCGAAGTTGAAACCACACTGTGTTGTTGCTACGTCTGGAGATGTGGACATTCCCAGGAGCAGCATAGTGTGGTCCCGTCGGCAACGGATAGAGAAAAGGACCACATCATAGTGTGGTTACTTCGTGAAAAGGTTAATAATTTCAAAGTCAACTTTAGCTCTTTATACATTTTTGGCTGAAAATGTTGAAGTCAATCCATCTAGTATTGTAGTTTTAGCAAGCAAAAATCTATTCTTTTTTAATTTAACCCTCTTGCATTTATTCCGCCCCAAGCCGCCCAGCCGGAAGTTGCCTCTCTGTGTATTCAAGCCGCCCTAAACCGCCCGTAGCTTGCCTCCCACTCTGAGACCCCCTCTGATGGCATTTTCATCACGCACTAAGTTCTGGCTTGTTATACACACATACTATGAAGAAGCTTCTCATTTGCGGCGATGTGATAGTAACTGTACGGCGGCTCTGTGTGCTTAAAAAACAACAGATTTTCCCGAAAATGTGTGAAAGAATCTGAACACTAGAAGAAGGTGGGTTTTTTCCTGTAACAAATGCGACTGCGAGAGGGCTAATCGGAGCTTATTACAGAGTTAAAAATGAGTAGTGAGCTGAATTTCAGCACTGATGTGTGTGTGTTGGTTATTGATGTGTGTGTGTTGGTTATTGATGTGTGTGTTGGTTATTGATGTGTGTGTGTTGGTTATTGATGTGTGTGTGTTGGTTATTGATGTGTGTGTGTTGGTTATTGATGTGTGTGTGTTGGTTATTGATGTGTGTGTGTGTGTGTGTGTTGGTTATTGATGTGTGTGTGTGTTGGTTATTGATGTGTGTGTGTTGGTTATTGATGTGTGTGTGTGTGTTGGTTATTGATGTGTGTGTTGGTTATTGATGTGTGTGTGTTGGTTATTGATGCGTGTGTGTTGGTTATTGATGTGTGTGTTGGTTATTGATGTGTGTGTGTGTTGGTTATTGATGTGTGTACATGTGTGTTGGTTATTGATGTGTGTGTGTTGGTTATTGATGTGTGTGTGTGTTGGTTATTGATGTGTGTCTGTGTGTTGGTTCTTGATGTGTGTGTGTGTGTGTTGGTTATTGATGTGTGTGTTGGTTATTGATGTGTGTGTTGGTTATTGATGTGTGTGTGTGTTTGGTTATTGATGTGTGTGTGTGTGTTGGTTATTGATGTGTGTGTGTGTTGGTTATTGATGTGTGTGTGTTGGTTATTGATGTGTGTGTGTTGGTTATTGATGTGTGTGTGTTGGTTATTGATGCGTGTGTGTTGGTTATTGATGTGTGTGTTGGTTATTGATGTGTGTGTGTGTGTGTTGGTTATTGATGTGTGTGTTGGTTATTGATGTGTGTGTGTTGGTTATTGATGTGTTTGTGTTGGTTATTGATGTGTGTGTGTTGGTTATTGATGTGTGTGTGTGTGTTGGTTATTGATGTGTGTGTGTTGGTTATTGATGTGTGTGTGTGGGTTATTGATGTGTGTGTGTTGGTTATTGATGTGTGTGTGTGTTTTAGTTGTGGTTCAACCGTCTGCCTCCCGTGCTGACCTTTGAACTGTGCCGCTTCCAGTTCAACCAGCAGTTGGGTCGACCCGAAAAGATCCACAACAAAATCGAGTTCCCCAGCATTATTTATGTGGATAGGTGAGACTCGCTTAGTGCCCCAGCTGCTGTGTATACCGTACAATGCGGAATACAGTGGAACCTCCCTTATAAGACTCCCTCCCATATAAGACCTACTTCTCTGAGACATTACCTTTCTTTGTAAGTATTAAAGTTACCTCCCTTATAAGACCTCCCATCATAAGACTCCCTCCCATATAAGGCCTACTTTTCTGAGACACTGCCCTTCTTTGTGAGTATTAAAATTACCTCCCTTATAAGACCCCTCCCACATAAGACCTACTTCACTGAGACCCTACCCTTCTTTGTAAGTATTAAAATTACCTCCCTTATTAGACTCCCTCCCACATAAGACCTACTTCTCTGAGACATTACCCTTCTTTGTAAGTATTAAAACTACCTCCCTTATAAGACCTCCCATCATAAGACTCCCTCCCATATAAGACCTACTTTTCTGAGACATTGCCCTTCTTTGTGAGTATTAAAGTTACCTCCCTTATAAGACCCCTCCCATATAAGGCCTACTTCTCTGAGTCACTGCCCTTCTTTGTAAGTATTAAAGTTACCTCCCTTATAAGACCTTCAAAATTTATCCAAAATGAGGGAGGTTCCACTGTGTACGCCGGCTTCTTCTGTCCTCAACTTTGGCCCCATGCGGCTTATGGAGTGATGCGGCTTATCTGCGGATTTGTTTCAGTTTGGCATTTATCAGTATGATTGAATCTGTTTCTGGCCACATTCTTCAGCCTATTTTGAGCTTCTTTAGACTCAAAACTGGCTCGCCTCATGCCTTTTGATGACTAAAAGGCATCAAATCAGGGCCTGTTATCCAAAGACACTATTTTCTTAATTTTGGGAGGTAAGGATAGGCCTAATGTTGTACATGTCAGAGGCATTAGCAATATTGCAGATTGGTTTTTTTCTGTACACACACACACACACACACCACACACAAGCACAAACACACACACACACACACACTTACTTTAATGGTATTTTTTGGCTGAAAATGGCTGGCGGTGAAAGGGTTTTAATGAATAAAACTACACATTTTACACCAGAACTACTCATTTCAGCCATCCAGACTGCTCAAGACTTGTGTAAGGGGTAAACAGGTCTGAAATCTGAACTTTGGGTAAAATTTGTGCTTTATAAGCTTGTAGCCCGTTAAAATACGGTGCTGATGTATTTAATAATAAAAATAATAATTGATAGTATTTCTATAGCGCCTTTCTATAATTATTTTACACTCAAGGCGCTTCCATTCACTGATACACCCGCAGTCACACAAAACATTATTACCCAATCATTCACCCAGGTACAAGATCAAGAAGGAAACATTTACAAACCGAATGAGCTTTGAAAGTAGTGAGTCTTGAGTTTAGCTTTGAAAGTAGAGATAGTTGGTTCATGGCGGAGATCGACTGGGAGGGAATTCCAAACAGCAGGGGCACTGAAACTGAAACTGCGGTCACCAAATGATTTTAGATTTGTTTTTGGAACTTTCAGAAGTTTTGTGTTTGAGGACCTGAGTGAGCGGGAAGGAGTGTAGGTGTGAAGAGCACTGGAGAGGTAAGGCGGAAGGGTCTGTTCAAAGTGACGAAAGGATAGGACAGCCAGCTTATGGCTTGTACACACGTGTCGTCATATCCGGCCACAAGGAGCGTGCCATATTATGGGAGACCGCCATCTTAGTCAGTAACTTTGTTTGAAAAATGCCAGATCGATGCTGTTTACACACAAATCTGACTAAGATGGCCACACTTCCGTTGGAAGGGTCGAGATGCGCACGCAGGTGGGGGGGGGGAGCCATACTGAAGGCGGAACTGCACAGGGAGCTAATGGAGCTTCTTCAGAAGTGGCGTGACGTGATCACGCTTGCGCTTACGCAGTATGAGGCGGGCTGCACTGTTTTGAACTCGCTGAAGGCGGGTAATTTAGCGAGTGGCGAAGGGTTAAAAGGAGCTGGTGGTCCGTTGCAGGTACCTGGAGAGCAACAAGGCGGTGACCAGGCGGCGCCGCGAGGAGTCGCGCAAACTGAAGGAGCAACTGACCGCTGTCCAGACCAGGCTGGACAGGTAAGACTGGACAGGGTTTTTGTGTGTGTGTTTTTTGTTGTTTGCTGTCCCATCTTTTTGTTTAGGTATTAGGTACTTTATTGTCACAGAGGCATCCATGTGAAATTCGGGTTGCTCCCACCTGGAGAGAGTGTCGCAGCCAGAGGCGCGCCACTTTTTTTTTTGTGCGACTGATGAGAAGGGAGGGGTGGGGGGTAAAATTTTGACCAAATGACAACTTTTTTCGTTGCCACTGGGTTTAACATCCGAAAGACTCCACGTTCAGACCGTAAAGCCTAGTGCAAAAGTGAGAGGGAAAAAATCCCTTGTACCCAGGTTCGAACTCGGGGTTTACTTGACACGAGGTGAACGCGTTACCACTGTGCCACTCTACACTTCTGGGCCGTACAGCGGCGTTGCTCCCACGCCGCTCGTTCTGAGTCCCAGTTGGCAGCCACACCTCCTCACGTTCAGGTCGCAGAATCCGAGACCAGCAGTCCATTAGGCCGTCAGGAGGCAACAGCCCGAGGAGACACTGCACTGCTGCTTGAGTCACTTTGGTGGAGTTCAGTGGAGCCTGTTTCAGGACACCACCTACTAAGCCCCCTATACTGACGACACTATTCTCTTAGTCTTGGAGCCAGCGTGAGTGAGGTCCTCCTCCGAGGGCACCACCACGACCGTCCACCGACAGCTCCCCAGAACACACAGACTTGACAGGTTTGATTAATGTTCTTTCAGTTATGTTGTATTTCTGTCATGTTGTTGCACCTAACCTGAATTTTCTCTTTGGGAGATATTAACTCTTCTACTACCGTCAGCGGGTTGACCCGCCTGGTTTACCGTATACCGTTGCTAGCCACGGGCGGGTTTGACCGCCAGATACTAGGGAAACCCCGGTGTCCCCCTTTGCGCTATTTATATCAAGTGACATCACATCCTTTACTTCCGTGACATGCGCAGTTCGCTCAGGGAAAGCCCAATCTTCCGCCATCTTCATTTGTAGGCTAAATTTTCTTGACGATGGAAACTGACAACTTTTGGCGTGAACCTCTACAATATGGCGATAGTGCCGATGAAGCATTTACTGTGGAAAAAGTGGCAGAATCTGAACTTAGGCGAATCCAAAAGAGCATCGAAAGTGTTGAAACGATCTTGGGTTTGCAGCAACAGATCGACACAGGTAAATTTAGTGATGATTCGAGCGAGTATTTTTTAAAATAATTTTGAAAGTGAGTGTGTGCGAAAATCAGTGCAGCGGCAAAAATTACTTGGTGCGCAACAGTAAACAGTCTAAGTAATACTTGGTAGTAGAAGAGTTAATGTATACTTGAACTTGAAGACATTACAGAGTAAAAATAGTTCCCCCACCTTCTGGAAGTGCTGTGCTTGTAACCTTGTAAAGGGGGAGGGAGAGAGAAAGAGAGGCTAAAAGCAGGGCTCCCAATCGTCCCGCAAAACAAGGGGTCCCAGGGACTCCTTCACTTACAGCATAGAGGGTCCTAGAGGCGGGATAGAGGGTCCCAGTGGCATTGCGAATGCTAAAAAGAATTTTTCTAGTGCATCCCTGGGACCCCCTGCACATTCTTTTAGAGGGTCCTTTAGAATTTTAGTACTTCATAGACCCCCAAATGGGGGTCCCTGGGAGCCCTGGGCTTGATCCCGCCAAGGCGGGCAGCAGCAGGAACCCGGGCATTCGTGCTTTTCACTTTTCGTAGGTTTCACTCTCGCTTTTCAGTTGGATTGGGTTTTTTTCATTATTTGGGGGAGTTTCACCTATGCATTGTACATGGGTGCAACTTTTCCTGGTATACAAGGATTTCTTGTTTTTGAATTTTACCAGAAAAGGAATCTTCTTTTCTTTTTTTTTCATTTGTCAAACGAGATCTTTGTGTGTCTACTGTATTTTTCAACCACTTTGAAATAAGCATTTGTATAAATTGTGGAAAGCGCAAACTAAAAATACCTTCATAATACTTCAATTTTCTTTTCTTCAGCTGCAGTAGGGTGACATTACCCCTGGACCCCAGCCTTTCAAGTTTTTTTCATTTTGTGTAGTTGCACCCATGCGCACACACACACACACACACACATACACACACACACACACACACACACACACACACACACACACACACACACACCACACACACACACACACACACGTACGCACACACATGTAGACACACGCAACACACACACACACATATACGCACACACATGTAGACACACACGCACACATACGCACACGCACACACACACACATGCGCACACACATGTAGACACACACGCACACGCACACACACACATACGCACACACATGGTAGACACACACGCACGCACATACGCACACACACACACACACATGTAGACACACACACACACACACGCATGTAGAGAGACACACACACACACACACACACACACACAATATGCACACACATGTAGACACACACACGCACACACATACGCACACACATGTAGACCACGCACACGCACACGCACACACACACAGAGAAACTGAATTTTATTATTTTCGTTTCAATATTATCCGTTCTTATGTTTCAGGTTCTTGAACTACGGCTCAGGCTCCAAGCGATGTCCCCTACATGACGTCCTTCAGTACACCCTGGAGTTTGCCCAAACCAGACACCCTGCCTCTCTCCTCCTCTTCCTCCTCCTCCTCCTCCTCCTCCTTCTCCTCCTCCGCCGCCTCTCTCTCCTCCCCTGCGGCTCCCCCTTCTGCGGCCGCCCCGCCTGTATACCCGACGTGGAAATGGAATCTCCCAAGACGAGTCTTCAGTGAGTACACTATTTTTCGGACTACACTGCAGTCCTGTTTACCCCCTACGCAAGTCTTTAGCTAAAATGAGTAGTTTTTGGTGTGAAATGTGTAGTTTTATTCATTAAACCATCTAAGAATGTTCACTGAAAATGAGTAGAACTCTACAGACCTGTTTACTCTACTCTTTTCGAGTAGTATTCTACTCAATTTGGACCTCTACTACTCTTCAAAATTGAAAATAATGCTCTAATTACTACTCATTTTTAGTGGAACATTGTTTGATGTTTATGAATAAAACTACACATTTTTTGCACCAAAACTACTCATTTCAGCTATCCAGACTACTCAAGCATGACTTGATTTCTCTATTTTCTCTATGATTACAACGGGGGGGGGGGGGGGGGGGGGGGTACGCGTTGTACTCAATTCAACGCTCAGACCTGTTAGTATTCTAGTACTAGCTGTATGATGGAATTTTTCCTTTAAACGTCATGTTCTGTTCTTTTTTGTTCTTTTCGCGGGGAGTGTTTTTAGCAAAGCAAGTCGTGTCCCGAGGCCCAGGACATAATATTCCTATTGATTCTGAAAGTGTCCTATTGTGCACCCCCGCTGTCCGGACTAAAATGTCCTATTGAATTTCAACACTGGTAAGTATTATCCTTTCTTTCCTCTGAAATTGGAATGCGTTGGCTTGGGGCAGTGGGTGGATGCCTCATGCATCCATACAGGGAGCTCAGGGACGACCCTGCCCCCTCCACGAGTCTCTCCATGTGGGGGGGGGGGGGGTTGCTTCATTAAAAATAGTTCCCCCACCTTCTGGAAGTTCTGTGCTTGTAACTTCCTGGGAGTACAGTTTTATATGGCTGTCCGACGACGTCGTCGTTTATCGCATTGTGTTTATGTTTCGCAGGCTTAGCGACGGTGGTGGTAGCAGCCTAGCACACACCACTTCACCACACCCATCCCCCACCCCACATATTCAACACCCCCCCCCACAACCAACAGCCACACCCCCAAGCCACAACCGCGCCAGGAATCTCAACAACCCCCACCCCCACCTCCTCAGCCCACCACCCCCACCAACATCGTCCCACCCTCTCCGCCTCCTCCCCCACCTTCAAGAACTTTCCTCCCCCTTCGCACCCCCACCTCTCCCCTTCCAGAGGAGGAGGAGGAGGAGGAGGGGGGGTCCCCGGAGTTCTTCTGCGCAGCTGGCGGCAGGGGACTGCAGCTTCGGTGCTGGTGTCGGCGTTGAGGGGGTCGGGGGAGTCGGTGGTGGTAGTGTCTCCTCAGGCGCTGGCCTCCTGCCCCTCCCTCCTGCCGGCCCCCCGGCAGGTGAGCGACGCCGAGCTGTGTGTGCTTCAGGGGTGCCTGCGTAGGGTGGAGGGAGGAGGTGGAGAACGACGTGAGAGGTGAGACATTTATTTTTTGGGGGGGGGTGGCACCGCTGGTGTTGAATTGTAGAATGCTAAATTATTGTAGTCGGCAGAACTGCCAAACACCCTTCCGCTCAGACTGCATTTCTTTTTGCCCTTCCGCTCAGAGTCTATAAAATTCTGCTTTCAAAACTTAAATTAAAAAAAAAAAATTTAACACACAAATTCGTCGTCTTATATGCAGAGCAGCACAGCTGCTGTGCATATAGCCGACTTTCCAGTTTCTGTTTGCGCTCTTCCGTCAAGATGGCGATCGACACATCAGTGTGTGTGTGAGACTTTGTGGAGCATGGAAAAGTGTGCATTCACAGATCGAGAAAGTGTGCATCATGCTTGATGTACGATGTGCTCACTACACTTTCAAAAGTCTCCTATGGAGGGTGTCAAGACATCAAATGCCACATTACTTCTCAGTGTCATCTTATCAAAACTGCAAACTCCCAGACTTTCGGTCGTCTTCCACTGTCACCGACTTTTTCAAGCGAAAGATGAACTTGAATTGATTCATCATCTTCCTTCCAAGTCTTATTTATTTAAGTCATCTATGGCGCCAACAGTCTTGGTCTGCCCAAATAAAAAGGACAGAGGAACAAACCAGAAGCTTCTATTGTGTTAGGAATAGTTGTGACACTTCCAGACAAGACTAGTTTTGAACAAGACAAGTTCAAATTATGTTTGCGTGCAAAATGTTTTTAGGTAAGATGCCGCGTCAAAATTCCTCTCAGCTCCCCAAAAATTCCTTAAATTGACAAAATATTAGGTGTTTATTCACATATTATATAAGCCGCACCAGTTTATAAGCCGCAGAGAAAAATTGTATGTGCACAAACCAACACAAATATAGAAATTCTCCTATCAGAACATGTGTATTTAATGCTCTCAGACACTTTAAACATGAGATTTTGAATCTACTGATTACCAAAACCAGTTTTGAGTCTAAAGAAGCTCAAAATAGACTGCAGAATGTGGCCAGAAACAGATTTAATCATACAGACAAACCTCTGTTTTAAGACTTCCAAAATGTCCACAATACAGACAAACCTCTGTTTTAAGACTTCCAAAATGTCCACTATACAGACAAACCTCTATTTTAAGACTTCCAAAATGTCCACAATACAGACAAACCTCTATTTTAAGACTTCCAAAATGTCCGGAAAAATCGGTCGTAAATTGGAGGGGTCGTATGACGGAGGTTTTCACTGGCAGCCGTAGAAAGAAAAAGTTCAGCACAGTTCATACTCTCTTCTTCATGCACACATACAATGACATATTAAAACTGGATTTGGGTCTTTCCAACTCCATAGGATTGTGCAATCGATGCATTACAGTTTCACTTCGCCGACTTCCGTTAATCACCTCCACTCTCGTCCAAAGTCAGTGGTTTTCTTTTTCAAAGTCAGTGGTTTTCGTGCTTTTCCTACGCTCTCCGCCATCTTTTCTACAACAAGGGAAGCGACTCCGCTTTCAGGCCCTTGACCGTGGTTGTTTCCCTTTGCTCGAAGTCTATGCAGACGACAACAACGGTCGTAAAAACCAACAAAATGGCGGTCGTAAGTCGCGTTTTAGAGGAAGTCGTTTAAGAGAGGTCGTTTACATAGTAAAATGCATCCGTGCCAACAAATCCGGTCTCAAATGAGAGGTGGTCGCTTAACAGAGGGTCGTAAAATGGGGGTTTGTCTGTACTGATAAATGTAGAATGGAACAAAATCCACAGATAAGCCGCATCAGTCTTATAAGCCGCATGGGCCAAAGTTGAGGGGAAAAAAAGTAGCGGCTTATAGCACGCATTTTACGGTCAACAACAAAAAACCAGAGTCGTGGAAATGTTGCTAGATCACGAAATAATGATGTTAAGTTAATGTTCGTTTTGACCCTGATGCATGACACTGCGATGTTTGTCCCTGGAAATAAGTCTCTGTCCCTGGTTTTTAAGTAGTTTGTCCCTGGAAACTGCAACAGAGAGGTAGGCAGCAGCCCTGTAAATAACAATAAATGATAAACGAAACTCCCCCGTGGGGGGTCTTGTGTATAAATAGTTCCACCACCTTCTGGAAGTTCTGTGCTTGTAACTTCCTCTGTCACTCACTTTGACTCTGCCTTTTCCCTTTACTTACTGTCATCTACTGCTATCTTTCTGCCTTACTACCGGTCCATTCTGCCTTTTTTTTCACAAAACACTTTCAAAAACATTTCCTCCTCCAGCCGAAGTCGGACTTGCTGGGCCTAACTGTTTCTTAGTTAGGCGCATAACGGCAGCATGACGCATCTGCGATCGAAGAAGAAGAAGAAGAAGACAAACGGATAAAAGGCGAGATAAGAAATGAAGTAAGGTTTGCGTTGTGTGTTTCAGAGCTGCAGTCCACCATTGCCAGTCTGGAGCACAGGCTGGACAAAATGTACTCTGACGAGTCCATGCTCAAGGTGAGTTCACTGGGGGCTTGTCAACCTGTGTGTGTGCCGTAGTTCACCGGCTTGTCAACCTGTGTGTGTGCCGTAGTTCACCGGCTTGTCAACCTGTGTGTGTGCCGTAGTTCACCGGCTTGTCAACCTGTGTGTGTGCCGTAGTTCACCGGCTTGTCAACCTGTGTGTGTGCCGTAGTTCACTGGCTTGTCAACCTGTGTGTGTGCCGTAGTTCACCGACTTGTCAACCTGTGTGTGTGCCGTAGTTCACCGACTACAAGCCGCTTCGTAATATAAGCCGCACCACATACGCATAAGCCGCATCGAAGCATAAGCCGCGGAAGCGTGGCGATGCACGATGTCCGCTTCCGGTTGAGTCTAGAGCTGATCGCGGGTGTGCTGACTAAAATATCAGATTCAATACCTTCGTCGTTTGTCTCCTATTGTAAAAAACAGGTAACACATAGAAAAAAAGGACAATTTCACATTCCGATCATTGAACCCCCACCCCTACAGCCAAACCTGAATGTATAGTCTGCAATGATTGGTTGATTTCAAGAGAGGCAAGGTCAAAGCAAACTGAAAATAGGTTACAACGTGGCGCTTGAAAGCTGGTTACACACCAGAAATCAAAACCTCTTGAAAACTCTCATGAGCCGGATTCGGCTCATTCGTCCCGAGTGAGTTAAGGCTTAGATTACAAACAAAAAACTTCAGCTTCAGGGGGGTTTTGTCCCCTGATGCACGCTTTTTCAGTTTTTTTTCACGATTCCTTATTCCCGTGCCTGCTTTCTCTCTCTCTTAAGGACCAGTTAACTCTCAACACTAAGGATGGAAGTTCAGTTTAACGTCGCATATCGGCTTTCGCCATGTACGACGGGCTGAACAAACCAACCACGGGTATAAACAAAAATTTATGTTCCTGAATCACTGTCTTAGCCAAAAGGCCGAGAAGCGATCAGAATCATATAAACTCTCAACACTAATGTACGCTATAGCGTACATGTCTCTTCGCGCAAACGTTCAACACTAGGCAGGTTTGCATCATTACAAAAAAATTATTATAAAAATAATGCTTAGCCGTGCAGTTTTGAAAATTTGTGGTATTGTTTATAATAATAAAAGTTAGCTTATGTTATAATTCCAAAGTAAACTTTTTATTATTAGCAGATTTTTAAAAAAAAAAGCATGACAAAGAAGACAAAGAGGGGGGTAGTGACTCGTTTTCATTCATTGCCGTCCTAAAAATAGACTAGAAGTCATTTCATTGGTTGAAAACTATTAAGAGAGAGGAACACTTTTATACCAGTTTGGGTTGCATGGGTTCGCTGAGTTGTGAAGTGTGAATGCTTAAACTTGTATGCTATAGCGTACTCTCGTGTTGAACGCTTGTGAAGGGAAGCAATCGAACAGTTTTTGAATGAGTTACCCCCACCCTGTTTTCAGTTCCCTTACCACCTCCACGCGGTGCTGGTTCACGAGGGTCAGGCGGCCAGCGGCCACTACTGGGCCTTCATCTTCGACCAGCAGCGCCGCTCCTGGCTCAAGTTCAACGACATCGCCGTCACCCAGTCCTCGTGGGAGGAGCTGGAGAGGGAGAGCGTGGGGGGGCACCACAATGCCAGCGCCTACTGCCTCATGTACGTGGATCGCGCGCGGATTCAGGATCATGCGGGTGAGATTTTGGACCCCACTGGTGAACTATAGGACTCGGCTGAAGAAACGAATGTGTTTGCAAGGGTGCTACTCTTCATTTTTACTCTGATTTCAGTGTTTTTAATTTCACCAGAAACTGAACTTCATGGCTTTTTAATTCATCCATGGGGCGTTTTGAACTTGGTCTAGCTCTATCTTGGAAGTTTACAAAGGCAATGTAATAATTTTACAAGGCTTATCAGACTCAAACTGTCTCTGTCTATCATTTTAACTGTATCTGTCTGGTTTTATCTGTCTCTTAAGTTGCCCCCCCCTGAATCGTCCGACGGAGCTCTGCCCCTGTACCCTGCCGGGGCCATGGGTCCCTGGACCCCTGCCTTTCATTTGGGGGAGTTGCACCCATGTGTTTTGTGATATATAGGATATGACCCATAATGGGTAAGGTACGTGTGTGTCCGGTTTTCAGTTTTCACTGGTCTCCCCGCTGAGTACAGCTGACACATTCCGATTTCGGAGGAGCTCAATGGAGAAAAAATATTTGTACGATTTTTTTTTTTTTTTTTTAAAGGCAGGAGAAAAAGGCAGGAGAATGGGCCAATAAGTCAGAAAGATAGTAGATGATAGAAAGCAAAGGGAAAAGGCAGAGTCAAAGAGAGTGACAGATTAGAGGAAGTTACAAGCACAGAACTTCCAGAAGGTGGCAGAACTATTTATACAAAAGACCCCCTGTTATCCCCACGGGGGGATTATTATTATTATAACAATTTGCTCCGACAGAGAGACACGAAGCGGCCGGCCCCTCTTCTTCCCCTTCTTCTTCTTCCGGCGGCAACGGAGCCGGCAACGTGGGGCGCATCCTGGAGTCCGTGGAGATGCTGCCGCGGCACCTGCAGGAGGCGGTTGCCGTGGACAACAAGCTGTTCCAGCAGGAGATTGAGGAGTGGAACGCTGAGCAGATCCGCAGGGCCACCACCACCACCACCAGCACCAGCACCGGCGGCCTGGAGAGTGGGGGTGAAGGAGGAGGGGGAGGAGCCTCATCGACTTCTTCAGGTACCGTGTGTATTCAAAACAAGGGGTCCCAGGGACTCCTTCACTTACAGTATAGAGGGTCCAGGGCTCCCAATCGTCCGTCAAAGCAAGGGGTCCCAGGGACTCCTTCACTTACAGTATAGAGGGTCCTAGGGCTCCCAATCGTCCCGCAAAACAAGGGGTCCCAGGGACTCCTTCACTTACAGCATAGAGGGTCCTAGAGGCAGGATAGAGGGTCCCAGTGGCATTGCGAATGCTAAAAATATTTGTTCTAGTGCATCCCTGGGACCCCCTGCACATTCTTTTGGAGGGTCCTTTAGAATTAGTTAGTACTTCATGGACCCCCAAATGGGGGTCCCTGGTTATTTTTTCGGGACCATTAGGCGCTTGTGTGTGTTTATAACCCTTTTCGCCGCCAGCCATTTTTCAGCCAAAATATACACCATTAACCCTTTCACCGCCAAATGTCGCATTTTTGCACCACAATGATTTATCACCCATGTGATCAAAACTCTTGAAATCACTGTCTGTTATTCTATGTATGATATTGTGTTCCTACATTTGGGGCAGTAAGGATTGACCCTATTCTAAACGTGTCACACAGAGAAATCCCACAATATTGCAGACAAAATCTTTTCTGTAGCCAAGTAAGTTTAATGGAAAATTTTGGCTCAAAGATGGCTGGCGGTGAAAGGGTTAAACTTAGCTGGGTGTAGAGTGGCACAGTGGTAACGCGTGTCAAGTAAACCCGAGTTCGAACCTGGGTACAGGGGATTTTTTCCTCTCACTTTGCACTATAGGCCCTACAAGGTCTTTAGGATGAGGCGATAAACCTGAGGTCCCGTGTGGCCCATGCACTTAGCACACGTTAAACCCAGGGGCAACGAAAAAAAGTTGTCTAAAAAAAAAAATTTGCATGCGATTTTTGTGTGACTGATGAGGAAGGAAAGGGTGGGGGGGGGGGGGGTAAATTTTGACCAAATGACAGCTTTTTCGTTGCCACTGGGTTTAACGTGTGCTAAGTGCATGGGCACACGGGCACGGGACCTCGGTTTATCGTCTCATCCGAAAGACTCCACATTCAGACCGTAAGGCCTAGTGCAAAGTGAGAGGAAAAATCCCCTGTACCCAGGTTCGAACTCGGGTTTACTTGACACGAAGCGAACGCGCCACCACTGTGCCACTCTACACTACACTGTGTTTTTCGGAACCATTAGGCGCTTGTGTGTATAAGCTTTCAACTGTTGGTCGGCGCTCTTTTGCTGTCTCAGGACCGACATCCTGGAACAAACTTCCTCTTTCCCTCCGTCAGCGACCAACCCTCTGCTTTCAAATCTAACCTCAAAACCCCCACCTGTTCCCCCCGTCATTGAGGCTCCAGTCTCTCTCTCTTCTCTCTCTTGCCTTTAGGTCTGTTTCTACCATTTATGTCATATGTGTGTGTTCGCTTTGTATTGCATTTTTGTTTGAATGCGTTATGAATGCTAACGTGTGTGTGCGCTTTGATTTGATTTATATCAAGATTCAGAGCGTATAAATACTGTATGTTGTTGTTGATGTTGTTGTTGTTGTGTTTAACCCTTTCACCGCCAGCCATTTTTCAGCCAAAATATACCATTAAACTTAACTGGGTAGAGAAAATAAATTATCTGCACTATTGCGAATTCCTCTGTGACATGTATAACATTAGCATGGGTGCATGCTATTTTCAGAAAACGTGGTCTAAAGTCTAGCCCAGCTGGAAAACAAATGCATTGACTTACTCATTTTAAAGCACTTATAAGACCATTTAGAGACCATATTAAAGATTGTCTTTTATAAATATGAAAAATAAAACGTTGGAGAACACGAAAATACCCATAAGTCAAAATTGACAACAAAAAGAGGTCTTTTTTACTTTTCAAGCCTGTTGTGAGAAACTAGCCCAGCAACTTAACACATTCAAGTCGTTCTGGCCATGCATGTCCGGAATTAATAGGTAGCTGTCAATTTGATGCACTTGCTTCAAGGGAAGTAAATCTGTGTGCACACCATAGTTACCTTGGTCACTTCTAAACTCGCTTCGCTCCCTTAGACCACAATTTGGCCTCTGACTTTGCTTTTGTAGTGGTTTGTTGTGGGTATACCAATCGGTGTAGAGTTTTTCTATATGAAATCTCTATTTTCAAAAAAGTCTGATCTACCACCACTTCCCCATGTCTAAACCTGAAGTAAAAACCTGTAATCTTCTTTCATTTCTCCATTTTGTTTATGTATGTTTTGTTTGTGTGTATGGCTGGAGTGATTTGTGAGTTGTTTTTTTAGCAATTCAAAATCGTTGCGACGTGAATGAGTTCACCCCTTGATTGCCAGAGAAAATTTAAAAAAAATCATTGGGCAAATCATGCCATGAAAAAAAGACAACTGATAGAAACCAACCTGGCAAAATGGTCTGGGGATATTACTCTCTTGACTGTGTTAGAGAGCAAAATCCATAGTTATTTCTCTTCATCTGATGATGTCATCAGTGATGTCATCAAGTCAGTACGTGATACGTTGGTGGCAGTCAAGGGGTTAAGGCCCCTTTGATGGTGCCAGGTCACTCATATTATAGCAGACTTGTTTACCTTTACGATTTTGCCGTAATTTGTACGGGGAAAAAAGTCTAATTACGGCTATTGAAAAAAAATACGGGAAAATAAAATCCTAAATATAAAAAAAACCCACTACAGTTGCAGCGGTAAGCGAAGCTTTTGAAGCGATGCGGTGAAAAGTCATTTCGCGCCATTTCCTTTTCTGTTTCAAAATGGCGTCCAAGCGAGTGCATTCCGAAGCTTCTGTATCTTCTGGTGGAAAAAATCAAAAGAAAAGACATCAAAAGTCACTTAAATGGCACAGAAATTCCGGGAAAGTGACCTAAAAATTCCAGGAATACGTCGTTCAGCACTAGGTGACGAGCATGTGTTCTGTGTCTACTGCTCGACGGACATTAGTATTGCACACTCAGGTCAGTACGATATCGACGTTCATTGGTCACGCGTTGGATTACAGTTTTTTTCTTCAAAATTACGTGTTTTTTTTGTTTCAGAAATTACAACTTTGCAAAATAGGGGTAACCAGGGCCTGTATTCAACATGTGAGATAGCATGATACTTAGCATGATGCTAACTTAGAAGCTCTTCCAATGAATTCCTATAGGATTAATAGGACTTTTGGAAGAGCTTCTAAGTTAGCATGATGCTAAGTCTCATGCTATCTCAATGTGAATACAAGCCCAGGTCTGTTATAAACAAATTTTGTCATCACTTTCTAGTTTCGAAGAATGGTCCACTAATTTAAACAAAAACAAACATTGTTGGCAGACATGACAGCATCTTCCAGCCAAGCCGGTCAAGCGTCGTCGCATCAGCCGTCACTGCCGAGCTGCCACGCCCAGCTGTCATGTGCCGACACCGTCAGAGCCGTGGAACTCGTCTGCACCAACCTGGAGGCCGCGGCCCCTGTGAACGTGTTGGCCCAGGTATCGAGAATAGCTGCGATAGAAAGATGATTGATGTTGATGTGTAGCAGTGTAGAATCTGCCACGGTTCGTAGCAATTCTTGCGAAAACTGGTAGAATTATGGCAATTTAAGCCCTGCAACGATGCTTTTTACATCCAATGAAGGGTTATGGCATCTGTTTGGACGGTATCTCAGACAATAATAGTGATTTTGACGTGAGTATTCGTCATATTGGCGTCTCGTTGCTACTTTCGATGTTGTGACTCACAGTAGACTGCACTGAACACAGCCATCGTTGCCTCTCTTCTCACAAATTTTGTTCACTAATAGGGCGCCCTCATTTATTAGGCACATTGGAGAAATTGGAGAAAAAGATATTGCCTTATAGTCAGAAAATTACGGTATTTCAACGCAGAAATCATTCACAAAAAATAAAATCTTATACAGTGATGCCTCTCTTTCTTATAAGACCTTCAAAAAGGGGTCTTATAAGGGAGGGGTCTTATAAGGGAGGTAATTTTAATACTGGACAAAGAAGGGCAATGTCTCAGAGAAGTAGGTCTTATGTCGGAGGGAGTCTTATAATTGGAGGTCCACTGTAACTGGAATTGTTTTTTGAATTGCATGCGGCGGCCAGTGAGTTAGAGACAAAAGATAATTTATCAATTAAGATCGTCAGTCTATGGATCGATAAAGAGGGCTGGGGCCCTCGAAATATTTCGCTCTCATTAATAATAATAATAATTTATAGAGCGCCCTTTCTCTCTTGAGCTCACGGCGCTTCACAATTATTTAAATAAATACATAGATCATAAATAAGCTACTACAATATTAACTATCACAAACATGCACACAGCCACAACACGCACGCATGCACACGCCCACAACCACATACGCACGCACACCCACCCACCCACAATGTGGGGGACATCATTTTAAGGCAGGAAACAGGACAAGGAAGAAATCAGAGGTATTGCCGGAAGAGGTGAGTTTTAAGAGCGGTTTTGAAAGACTGGAAAGATTTAGCAGAACGAAGTTCATATGGTAGGGTGTTCCAGACAGAAGGGGCGCTGAAAGAAAATGAACGTTCACCATTTGTCTTAGTGTTAGTACGAGGAATAGAAAGGATAAGTTTGCCAGACATTTTTCACCTATTAAACTTAACTAGGTAGAGAAGAAGAAAAAATTGTCCGCATTATTGGGAAATCTTCTGTGTCATGTAGTATAACACTAGGCCTTCAGATGGGGACTTAAAGCTAGTCTGACCCGTGCGCTTTACGCACGTAAAAATCCCACGGCAGTTGAAAGTCGGTAAGAGCAGGGAGAAATCCCGCTGCCTGGTATGGCCAAATTGATAGCTAGGTTTTCCAAGTGTGCCCCCCCATTTTTATTTTATTTGGGTAGGCGCAGCACTTGTGGCGACGCGCTCTCTGGGGGAGAGCAGCCCGAATTTCACAGAGGTTAAAGTCTCTGTGACTAGAACATACCAAATGCCAAAATTAAGAAAATAGTGTCTTTGGATAACAGGCCCTGATTTGAGGCCTTTTTAGTGACATGGGTGTTAAACCATTGCGGTGCAAAAAATGCGAATTTGGCGGTGAAAGGGTTAACCCCTAGACTGCCACCAACGTTTTGTTACGTACTGAGCTGATGACATCACTGACGATGTCATCAGGTTAACCCTTTCATGTTGCCTCTTGGCACCACAATGATTTAACACCCATGTCACTAAAAAGGCATCAAAATTAGGGTCTGGTATCCAATGAGCTTATCTTAATTTTGTGAGATCAGGGCTGGCCCTGTTTCATGCACGTCACAGAGGAATCCCCAATATTGCAGACGAAATCTTTTTCTCTACCCGGGTAAGTTTAATGGTAAAATTTGGATGAGGAATGGCTGGCGTTGAAAGGGTTTAGAGGAATAACCTGATATGCTGGCTTTTGCTCTAACATAATCAAGAGAGTAATATCCCCAGACCATTTTCGCAGATTGGCTCTATCAGTTGCCTTTTTCATGTCATGATTTGCCCAATGATTTTTTTTTTTAATTTTCTCTGGCAGTCAAGAGGTTAAGCACAGAAAATCTTTTTCAAAAAACCAAAAAACCATTTTAACTGGATTTTTGGGTAAAGGTCAAGAATGTGCCACACACACCACCACCCCACTCCCCCCCCCCTACCTATCTCGGTTAATTCTATTTTTCTGTTTATTGCCTTTCTTACCATACATAAAGCTGTATTTTAGGAACATTTTTAGCTAATAACCTTTTTGGAATACTAACCCTATCCCTAACCCTTAACCCCCACCCTATAAGACGGAAAAACGCAACGAACCACAACTGTGACAAATCGCGGTGTACTGCAGTACATAGTCGGGGGTAGGGTTAGGTTTAGGGCTAGTTAGGGATAGGGTTAGTATTCCAAAAAGGTTATTAGCTGAAAATGTTCCTAAAATACAGCTTTATGTATGGTAAAGAAAGGCAAAAACGGAAAAATAGAATTAACCGAGAAATGCAGGGGGGGTGGCACATCTTTACCTTTACCCATTATTTTTTTTTTCAAATTGCCAGGCGGCAGCCAGTGAGCTGAATGCGTCTTCAGGGGGTGGCCGGGCGGTTGAGGGAGGGGGGGGGTGCTGCCCCAGGAGGACGAGCGACTGAGTCACATGGTGGTGTACCTCATAGTCAACTCCGCCAGCAACACCACGCTGCATCTGGTTCTTCTGGAGCAGTTCGCCTACCTCACTTTGCTGGACACTGCGCCCAGGTGAGCGACCTTTCTTTTCTTTTCTTTTTTTTGAGATAACAGGGCTGCCAACTGTCCCTGCGTAGCCGTATTTGTCCCGGATTTTTGCGAAAAGGATGACCCGTCCCCCGATTTTTGAATGACCGTCCCGGAAAATCGATAAAATCGTGGAAGCGTGCATTTTTTCCGCCTGTCTACCGCTTACGTAGCGCTAGGTTTCGGGTTCACGCCACAGATCATGGTTTGCGCCTATTTTTGTCATACGCTATCAACTTCTTTACAGAGAGTTATTCTGATTGGTTAAATCTTCAGTGAAATAAATTCTCATTGGCTGTTGTAGCCCAAATTTTCATTGGCTGTTGTAGCCAAATTTTCATTGGCTGTTGTAGCCAGTTTAGTCAGGGTTGAAAAAATGGCGTCTAAACGGTCTTGTGAAGATGATTCTTCTTCTAAGAAAGAAAAAAGTTTCAAAGCGTTCCTGTTTATTTCGAGAGACATGCGCGGATAAAATGGCCTTTCATTGTGTCAGAAAGAAAAGGCGAAACTTACGCTTTTTGTGAAATTTGTGCGTGTGATTTTTCGATAAAGTCTGGTGGTAGGGATGATGTGCACCGTTGTTATGTCAAGTTGTGGTGGGTACTGTACTTAATTTCTGATCATTATTAAAATGTCCCTGAAAATCAGGCTGTGTCCCTGATTTGAGAGTCGTTTGTCCCTGATTGACAAATTTAGGGTTGGCAGCCCTGAGATAAGTACCAGGGGTGGGAATCGTCCGCCAAACAGTAAATGTCCGCCAAAATGACGTTGCTTTTCCGCCGGGGAAAAGAAGTCTGTCCGCCGAAAAAAAACAAAGTAACTAAATTTAGCCATTCTAATGCTGTTTGAACCCTTTCACCGCCAATGTCGCATTTTAGCACCACAATGGTTTTAACACCCATGTCACTAAAAGGCAGTTTTGGTTTCAATTTTCAAAGTAACCGGTTCTCTGCGCCTATTCCGCTGTATGCGTCCTATGTAATGTCAGGTTATGGGTTTTTTTTATGCGCTGTGTCGCCTTATAGGCCGGAAATTACGGTAGATTTTTAAGACAGGTATATCATTGTTTAGCTTGCAGTGGTGCGAACAGGTTTTTTGCTGCGCTATCCATTGTGTTACTACAGCAGACCTCAGGGCTCCCAATCGTCCCTCAAAACAAGGGGTCCCAGGGACTCCTTCACTTACAGTATAGAGGGTCCTAGAGGCGGGATAGAGGGTCCCAGTGGCATTGCGAATGCTGAAAATATTTTTTTTCTAGTGCATCCGTCGGACCCCCTGCACATTCTTTTAGAGGGTCATTGAGAATTTTAGTGCTTCATAGACCCCCAAATGGGGGTCCCTGTGAGCCCTGAGACCTGTATGGGTGTAGCTTTTATTTATTAATTTATTTATTAAGATTTCTATAGCGCCTTTAACTCACTGTTTACTGGCTGATTACTTCCCTTTACAACCGTTCAATACTGTCGTACGCTGTAGCGTACACAGCGCTTAGCCACTCACAATTCACAACCCCGCGAAGCCATGCAAACCCAAACTGGTATAGAAGTGTTCCTCTACGGTCCCTTAATAGTTTTCAACCAATTAAATCACTTCCAGTCTATTTTTAGTACCGCCATGAATGAAAACGAGTCACTACCCCTCTCTTCGTCTTCTCTGTGATGCTTTTTAAAAAATCTGCTAATAATAAAAAATTTACTTTGGAATTATAACATATGCTAGCTTTCATTATTATAAACAATACCGCAAATTTTAAAAACTGTGCGGTTAAGCATTATTTTTTAAATATTTTTTATGTAATGATGCAAACCCGCCTAGCATGGAACGCTTCTGTACGTCAGGTACGCTCTAGCGTACGATAGTATAGAGAGAGTTAACCCTTTTCGCTGCCAGCCATTTGTCAGTCCAAAAATACCATTAAACTTAACTGGGAGTACCTCTCTACCTAATATGTAACATTAGGCCTATCCTTACCTCCCAAAATTAAGAAAAATAGGTCTTTGGATAACAGGTCCTGATTTGATGCCTTTCAGTGACATGGGTGTTAAATCATTGTGGTGCTAAAATGCGACATTGGCGGTGAAAGGGTTGAGCTCTATGCGCTTTACAAAATCAATAGAAAATTAAAAACAAATAAAAGGCATATAACACTCAAGCACACACACGCACACACACACCACACACACAGCACGCACACACACACACACGCACGCATGCGCACGCGCAAGCAAAACATGTGCAGAACATAATTATAGACATGTACATATGCACAGATGTACGCACTCCACACTCATAGACACCACACATACTCACAGAATCCCATTATCATTCACGCAAACAAATATGCAAGCAAAGAACAAATATGTCCGTTAAGTAAATAGCTTGATAATAAGAATCACATGCCTATTAACGATAATCATGCAAGAATGGTATACAAGGATTTCCTGTTTTTGAATTTTACCAGAACAGGAATTTCCTGTTTTTTAAATTTGTCAAACAAGATCTTTGTGTGTCTACTGTATTTTTCAAACACTTTAAAATAAGCATTTGTTTAATTCACCGCCAATGTCGCATTTTAGCACCACAATGATTTAACGCCCATGTCACTAAAAAGGCATCAAACCAGGGTCTGTTATCCAAAGAGCCTGTTTTCATATTTTGGGTAGGTAAGGATACGCTTTACTTTATGCATGTCACAGAGGAATCCACACTATTGCAGATGGGTTTTTTTTCTCTACCCAGGTAAGTTTAATGGAATGTTTTTGCTGAAAAATGGCTGGTGGCAAAAGGGTTAAATTGTGTGAAAAGCAAACTAAAATACCTTCATAAATCATTTTTTTCTTCAGCTACAGGGGGACATTACCCCTAGACCCCGGCCTTTCAGTTTTTTCATTTTGTGTAGTTGCACCCATGGATCTGTTTACGACGAATACTCACGTTAAAATGCTTCAAAATCCCTATTATCGTCTGAGATAACCGTCCAACAGATGCCATAACCCTTCATTGGATGTAAAAAGCATCGTTTTAGAGCTTGTAGAGCTTAAAATGCCATAATTCTATCAGTTTTCGCGAAGAATAAATTGTCCAAACACAACAACAGGAAGCAGCTCAAACGGAAGTTTGATTATTTGAAAGGGGAGCCAACTCTCATTTATGACAGCAGTAATGGCGGTCGGTAAGCGTTTACAGGATGCGTACGGGCTTCAAACTTCGACTTTCTTTTGCGAGGTGTGTATCGCCTTATAAACGAGGGCACCTTTTACTTTAGTTTTTTTCAGATTTTTCTTCAAAATGGCCCTATTCGCCTTGCACACAGCAGCGCCTAATGATCCGAACAATACGGTACTTAGTGAACATGCATACTTACATGGATGCTCCTTCTTGCAGGATGTCCTGAATTGCAGGATTTTTAAATTGCCTAGAGCAAAAGCGTCGCCGGATTATGAGAATTTGAGAAACAACGATTTTTCTTAAAAAAAAAAAAAAAAACACACACACACACACACACACACACTTGTACAATGAAAAAGGGCCTATATAAGCATTTGCTATATTCAAAGGAATGTAGCACTTGTACTAGTCTAGAGGGGTGAAAAAAGAGCAGTAAATGTGTGTGTGTGTGTGTGCGCTGCTCCTGCACTCCGCCGATGTCAGATCAGATCAGAGAATGAGGACAACTAGGCCTCGCGGCCTCTTAATGTGTCCTTTCTGATTATTTGTATTCTTTTTCATGATTGGCATGACTAGGACGCTTTTAGATGTGTTAATCATATACACATTTCAATTGTTGATTCTTGGGGTCTTTATCGAGGAGGTTTTTGAACTGATTAAGGTTAGGTGCCAATTTAATATGTGCTGGAAGAGAATTCCAGTATTTAGTGACTCTGTTACTAAAGAAATTCTTTCTAATGTTAGTTCTGCTGTTAGTCCCTTGCAGAATTTTAAAAATTTCCCAGGAGTACCCATGTACTTAAAGGAAGGTTTCTGAAAACGTTGAGCTTTTTGCTTCCCTCTCATCAGGAAGAAGCAGCTGAGGCTGCAGTCGCTGGAGAAGATCAACCAGATGAGGAAGACCAGCGTGGACAGCAACGCCAACGAGGAGTATGAGGTCAGTTTTAGTCGGGGTTTCTGAAAACGTTCCGCTTTCAGGGTTTCTGAAAACCTAGAATCTATTCTATCATGTTACCGTTTCACTACGAATGAGTTATACCTTCCAATTTGGAGCAAATGCCAATTTACCAAAGACCAAAAAGTTCTAGTCTTAACAAGACTAGATTACTTCCCTTGGTCTACACAGCCAATACCACTAAGCTGCCGTGGAACCCACTCACTACGTCACTTCCGGAGAGGCAACTTCAAGTCATAATAAAAAAATTTCCAACTTGGAGCAGCCATGTTCTTCTTTGCTCTTCAATTTATTTCGTTTTTCTACCTCTTATTGTCGCCATCCTCCTCGTTTTGGGTTGCCCCTCTGCCTTGGGGCTGCAGGTTTGTCGGCACATAGCTTTGGGGTATTATTTTTTCGTTTTTACTTTGCTAAATAATTTTTGAAAGTAGTTGCTGTGCTTACGTGCTTTGTGCCCCCGGACGCCATGTCGTCCGTCGATCCTGTTGTTTCGACTCACTCTAGTGGGGTCTCTAGTAAGCCTTCTCGGGAGGATAAGGGGAGGTGTTCAGATACACCTCAAGCTTCTTCTTCCTCTAGCTCTCGTAAGCATTCGAGTTCTAGGCCGAAGTCTTCCTCTTCTTCGTCGTCGAAGAAGGAGCAACCCCACCCCCCCCCTCCTCTCCCTCAGCCTGTGGTTTCTGAGTCTTCTGCGGTGGTGTCAGAACAGGTTATTTCCCTAGTGGATTCGTCTACTCTGGTGGCAGACATGCTTGCCGAGTTTAAAAATAAAGGTTTAGTTTTGGTCCCTTCGGCCTCCTTGACCGATTGGTCGGTTAGATCTGGTAGGCAAACGGACTTGACGACTGACTTGACCTCAGACAGACCCGCACGGTACCCTCACGGGACACGAGAAGACAACCAGTGTGTACGTTCCCCTCGCTTTACCATGAATGATAATGATGAACCTACTTTGTACTCAGTTGAGCAGCTGGCCCAGAGGGAGCGCGTTACTGGCATCTCCATCTTCCCCCGAGAGGAAGACCTCGAGTCGGACGGTCGGTCCTTCTCCCAGCGTGACGTGGAAGCTGCTCGCTCCATCGACGCCCACAGGAAACCCCGTCCTGACGCCGTCCCCTTCTACGGCTCTCGTTCTCGCAGGAGCGAACGTCTCCCCTCTTCTCTCGTTGATGATCAGTCTCACGATGATCGGCAGTCTTGTAGCCCGAGTAGGGCGAGAAGTACGGACGTGCATTTTACCCAGCAGAGCCGTTGCCCGCGTAGGGCCTTGCCTCGGCGGTCTCTTGAACACGGAATTTGCGATGACTTCGACGACTACTCGCCCAGGCCCGTGCGCCGTGCCGGCGGCACGCGGCCACCAGTCTCCACCGTTACGGACACCCGTCACAGAGCGACACCTTCGGGGGTGGACCCCCCGATGCCTGTTCTGGAGCCCGTTTCACGTCAACCTGGCCCCCGTCATACGGTTGAGCTTCAGCCCCCCTTGGATGCTCGTCAGGCCAGGCACTCCTCGAAGCGTCATGCGGCGCGGCCTCGAGGGTCTTCCGTGGATGAGGAGTTTGATTCGTCGCCTCGTGAGGGTTTGGATGACTTCGACCTAGCCGTTCAGGACAAAGTGTTTCGCATCATGAGGACTTGGGTGTCAGGGGTCTCAGTGGTCCTCGTCGAGGTCTGACCACGGCTACGATCAACTTTCTCAGTCTGAGCGGGACAATAGTGTGTCTGACCCCCCTGTGTGTTCAGACCCAATCCCTTCGACCGGCAATTATCAAGGCTATCTGCACATCCTTCAGCCCTACTGCAAGGACATCAAGCCGATGGTGCAGCTCGAATCATCTCAGACAGCGGGACAGCCGCAGTTCTTTGGCGAGCTGCAAGCGCAGAAGGAGGCTCGTCTAGCGCTTCACACCTCTCCGTTCGTCCGCCAGGCACTGCGTAAGGCTGACTCTATCCTGTGGGCTCAACCGCCACCGTTGCCCGTGGACGACGACGACATCTCTCCTTCCCCTCAGCCGGAACCGGTCCCGTCTCAACCTGGCTCGTTTGTGAAGAAGGACTTCTTCCCGCCGTTTCAGCTGGCAAACCCCTTCGTGCCTGTGCCTTCGCACTCGGAGGTGTCCCAGCAGGATCGTTCCGCCCTTAGCTATGGGCGCAGGATGAGACAGACTTCGGTTCTCATGGGCCAGCCGGCCTTCAACAACTTGGAGAGATCCATGTTCTCTATTCTTCGAGCCTCGTCGTTAGCCACGTCAATGCTTCAGTCTCTGGCGCAGATCGCCGGTTCTACGGCCGCTTCCAAACCTGAAGACTTCAGGCTGCGTGATGGTGTCGACGAGCGTGCCCTGGGTGTTGCCTTGGCTTCTCTCAACCAAGCTGTGAGCTCCATTTCGTCCGTGGCCTCCTCTACTAAAGTGCAGCTAGCGGCCACGTTCAGGGACGCGGTCCTCAAGGATTGTAAAGTGCCTCTCTCCCTGTTGGATCGTTCGAACATTCGCTCTGGCCCCACCGATCCTCGCTCTACTTTTCATCAGGCTTCCCTCAAGGACAACCTGGAGCGGGTCAAGAAACGGAGACTGGACTTGGGCCAGGAACGTATCATGGAGTTGGCTACCAGGGCTGCCGGCCGGGGGTTTGCTTCCCCCCAACCTAAGCGCGCGCGCTTGGACTTCAGGCCTCCTCCCTCTATCCCCATGAGAACCGGTTCGTCTCGAGGGCGTTCCTTTCGCTACCCCAACTACCAGTCAGCGGGACAGCGTCAACGCCCCTCATACCAGCGTCGCCCTTTGTCCACCAACCGCCGTCCTCCGTCCTCGGGACGGGGATCGGGCACCTCGGGTTCTTCCCGGTATGTCCGTGCCCCGTTCCCAGCACGGAAACAGCCTTTTCAGTAGGGCCTGCACGACCTTTGGGGGATTCAGGCGCTTCGACCGACTCAAGTGTGGGCTCCCTTCTGAAATGCTTTTCAGCATGGGAGCACTTGGTCGAAAGCCCTTGGGTCCTTCAGGTCGTGCGGGTCGGCTTCAGGTTCCCCTTTTCCAGGGAACCTCCCCTGTCTGCCCAACCCATCTCTTTCCCGCCCCCTCAAGACCAGTCAAAATTCGAAGCGATCGACAAGGAAGTCGCTGCACTCTGTCAAAAGGGAGCCATTGTGCAGATTGTGCCTACGGAACCGGGTTTCTACTCTCGTCTGTTCGTGGTCCCCAAGAAAAGCGGAGAATTTCGCCTGGTCTTGGACTTGTCCCCCCTCAACAAGTTTATTCGCACCGACAAGTTCAAAATGGAGACGGCAACTTCGATCCGTCTCTCCATTCTTCCGAACGACTGGGCTACGTCCATCGACCTGAGGGACGCATATTTTCACGTGGGCATCCACCCTTCACGTCAGCGTTTCCTGCGCTTCGTCTGGAAACACAAGACTTATCAGTTTGTTGCCCTTCCGTTCGGCCTGTCCCCGGCCCCTTGGATTTTCTCAAGAATCACCAAGGAACTCGTTCGTCTCGCCAGGTCCCAGGCAATTCGTCTTCACGTTTACCTGGACGATTGGTTGTTGCTAGCAGCTTCGCAAGCCCTATGCCTCTCTCAAACAGACACTCTTGTTCGACTGTCCAGGACCCTGGGTTTTCGCATTCACGACGGGAAGTCGGAGCTGACTCCTTCGACCTCCTTCAGCTACCTCGGCATGAAGTTCGATACAGAGCGGTTTTCAGTGCAACCGTCGGAGACTCGAGTCAAAGCCATATTCGAGATTGTCTCGACGTTCAGACTGAGGACTTCGCTCTCTGCTCGTCAGCTTCTCCGCCTCCTGGGGCTTATGGAATCGGTAGCGGATTTGCTTCCTCTTGCACGGGTGCACAAGCGGCCACTGCAACGACTGCTGTCGCAAAGGAAACTGTCTCAGATGCCTCTCGAGCAACTAGTGTCTCTCGGCGATTGGTTCCTCGACTCGACGGAACAGTGGATGAATCTCGAGTGGCTCAACAGCTCGGTGCCTATCCGTCCCATGCAACAGCAACAGTTTCTCCACACGGATGCCTCAACGACGGGCTGGGGCGCCCATTTGGATCGGGTCGAAGTTTCGGGCCAGTGGACTTCGGCAGAGAAGGACTGTCACATCAACCTCTTGGAGATGGAAGCAGTAGCCAGGGCCCTGAAGTCTTTTGCACTCCTTCTCTCCGGGAAATGGGTCACTGTCTGCGGAGACAATACGACAGCTCTCTCTTATCTTCGCCGCCAGGGAGGAACACGGTCTCCGGCCCTTTCGATGAAAGCGGAAGGGATTCTTCTCTGGGCCCAATCAAGAAAGATCGTGCTCTCAGTGGAATACATCCCGGGGAAGTTGAACGTCCTAGCGGATCAGCTGAGCAGGAAAGGACAACTTCTCCCCACGGAATGGACCGTCGCTCACCGATCCCTCCTCCCTCTGTGGCACCTTTGGGGGAAACCTCACGTGGACCTGTTTGCCACAAAGTACAACTGCAGGCTTCCTCTCTATGTGTCACCTATGAGGGACCCCCAGGCACTAGCGCGCAACGCTTTCTCGATCTCCTGGACAGGAATGTCAACTTATGCGTACCCCCCCACGTCTCTGCTCACCAAAGTGCTGGAGAAATACTGCCGCGACAGGCCCCGCTTGATTGTCATCGCCCCATTCTGGGAAACGAGCCCTTGGTTTCCAGAACTCGAGAGCCTGTCTCACGTTCCAAGCGTCCCGCTTCGTCTCACAGGGGACACTCTACTTCAGCCTCGCTCCGGTGTAGGACACGCCAACCCCCAGCTGTTTCAGTTGACCGCATGGCTACTATGCGGGCCGGGTTGCGAGCACGACTCTTACCAGACAAAACTGTTGACCTAGTCCTTAAGGCTCGTAGACAGAGCACCAATAAGCTTTATGACATTAGGTGGGCTTCTTGGTTCGGGTTTTGCACAGCCCAGGGCATTCCCCCCCTAGACCCTTCTGGTCCACAGTTCACCCAGTTTTTAGCTCACCTGTACCAGGACCGCGGCTTATCCGCCCAGACTTTGTGTGGTTACAGGTCTGCCGTTGTTCATACCGTTGCTGTGGCGACGGGCAAGAGAAACCCTGTTTTTTCGTGTGCCATTGAAGTCTCCCATCTCATTGATGCTGTGCGTAATGTCTCTGTTTCGTCCTGTGTTCGCCTTCCGCAGTGGGATGTTTTTCTGGTCCTCTCATTTTTTAGGGATAAATGTGAGCCCATGTCCTCTTTGTCCTTGAAGTTACTAACTTTTAAAACGGTTTTTCTTCTCTCCCTGGCCACTGCTAGGCGGGTTAGCGGTGTTCATGCTCTTAGTGGTCTGGGTTCCGACGTTGAGTTCAATACTTCGGATCAGTCAGTCACCTTGTCTTTTCTGCCCGAGTTTAGGGCCAAGAATCAGCCTGCTCAGATTGCTTCCCCCTCAGTTACTGTTCAGAGTCTTTGCACCATTCTCGGCCCCGATGATTCGGATAGGCTCCTGTGCCCTGTCAGAGCCCTTAAGTATTACCTTAAGAGAACCTCCCCCTTCCGGGGGCACAAACGCCGTCTGTTCATCTCCCTGAATGAGAAATACATGAGGGATATCTCGAAATCAACCATTTCTAGGTGGTTAGTGGGCGCTATTAAGTTAGCGTACTTAAGTGCCGACAAGTCATTGCCCTCTAACCCCCTGAGAGCCCATGAAATCCGGGCTATCAGCACATCCCTGGCTATGATCAAGGGAGTGGCGCTTTCCAGCGTTATGGAAGCAGCGTACTGGAAGTCTCAGTCCACCTTCACTAGCTTCTACCTGCGCCATTTCTCCGCCAGAAGGCAGGACGACACCTTCGGCATCAGGAAGGTGGTGCTTGCGCAGACTCCGGTTTCTCTGGCCTAACGGTAATCGTTTGTTATTTTTTGTTCTGATGTTGGTATGCATATGCTTATGCTGTTTGGGGGTATGGATGTTTTGATTGTTTATTTGTTATAATGTCCTCTCCCTTACAGGTTACCCCTGGCGTTCCCTGTCAGGTTTGTCTTGTGGGTATTGTTTTTTGTTTGTTTGTTGGAGTAAACTTCAACAATGTTTTCTTACCCACCTCCTCGCTGGGAATCAACTCATTCGTAGTGAAACGGTAACATGATAGAATAGATTGGATGATTTTAGTTAATATAACTATCTATTCTATCTATATACTTACCGTTTCACTACGATCTAAGGTTCCCACCCACCTCCCTCCGACGAAAACATCATTGGGAAGGTTGGTTTTTAAGGAAAGAAAGAAGAGAAAATTTCTTATCATGACTTGAAGTTGCCTCTCCGGAAGTGACGTAGTGAGTGGGTTCCACGGCAGCTTAGTGGTATTGGCTGTGTAGACCAAGGGAAGTAATCTAGTCTTGTTAAGACTAGAACTTTTTGGTCTTTGGTAAATTGGCATTTGCTCCAAATTGGAAGGTATAACTCATTCGTAGTGAAACGGTAAGTATATAGATAGAATAGATAGTTATATTAACTAAAATCATTCAGTTTTTTGCGTATTTCCATCATTGCAACTGTCTTGTCTGTCTCGTTATCTCTCTCTCTTGCATTGCCCCTCCCTGAATCCTCCAACGGGGTTCTGCCGGGGCCCTGGGCGGTCTCTGGACCCCTGCCTTTCATGGTTTTTTTATTTTCATTTTGGGTGAGTTGCACCCATGACAATGTTATTTCTTGGTTTAGACAAATGTGATGCAGTACGCGAATACCCAGCTAAAGTCGGCCAGCCACAAGAGAGAGAAAGAGAGAGAGAAAGAAAGAGAGAAAGAGATTTGATTGATTAAAAAATTGTTCAAAATAAACTATTAGAGATAGATGAATTCTGTTTTTTGCCTGTTAATCTGTTGTCTCTGGCCTTTCTGAAAATATGAATAAGTCAAAAATGATCATTTACGACATTAGCCTTGTTTTCCTGTGCTGCATCACAAATGTTTATTTATTTTGAAAGCATAGTCACACAGGAAAGAGCAACTTCTGCATCACAGCATGTTTTTCTGCCGCATTCCGGCTTCATAAAGTTTGGCCCACTCTAGCCACTTACCCTTCCTTTTTCCTGCCTGCTTCTCATCTGAGCCAGCACCACTGCTGTTCTAATCTTAAACTCGCTACCTATGCTACTTGACACTTTGACACTTTGACTGTTTAATGTCATTAACAAAATGTTCTTATGACATGGGGGGAAAGCATCATTTTCACAGTAAAGAACAAATTTTAACTAAATATAACTAATAAGGGAAAATAACTAAAAGTGAGGAATATGAAAAATAACTTTTCAATACATTTTATGCAAATCCTTACTATTGTAAACATTTTCTCATATTAATTTCCAGATTCGCTCTCATTCATACCTATGCTACCAGAGAGAGAGAGACTGTTATCTCTATCCAGCCAGTAAGGGAGAGGTAACTAAAAGGTCAGAAAGGCCTTGAAGGCAGCAGGAGAAGAAAAAAAAGGGAGAGGTCTATTTTTGGCAGGCTCACTGCTGCTGGAAAATGGGAAAGCTTAGGGCCTAGGCAGTGAAATCTGGGTCCAACTTTCTGATGCTGAGAATGTGAGCTGTGGCGTTCCCATGCCACTTGGCCATAATGGGTAAGGTACATATGTGTCCAGTTTTCACTGGTCTCCCCCGCTAGTGTGCAACCGACACATTCCGATTTCGGAGAAGAAAAATTATTTGGAAGATTTTTTTTTTTTTTTAAGGCAGAAAGATAGTAGATGATAGAAAGCAAAGGGGAAAGGAAGAGTCAAAGAGAGTGGCAGATTAGAGGAGGTTACAAGCACAGAACTTCCAGAAGGTGGAGGAACTATTTGTACAAAAGACCCCCCCACACACACCCCCAGGTATCCCCACGAGGGATTTAGAGCAACAACAAGCTGGAAACTTTTTGTACCGCGCAATTTGTGTGTCATTTCTCTTGTTGAGTTCACAACAAAGTAATTTTGACTGTTTTTTTGTGGTTGTTTTTTTGCGTACACAGAACTGGCATCGACGATACCACCATTTCCGGCAAGCCGTGCACATGTTTGTCAACGGGCTGCAGTCCTACTACAGAGAGAGGTGGGTGCAGGGCTCCCAGGGACCCCCATTTGGGGGTCTATGATGCAGACCTGTTTTCCCTACGGATTTGTCCGTAAATATTACGTTTTGAGACCTCCGATTACGCTATTACGGTCAGCAACAAAAAAAATCTGCATTTCCGCTGAACGAGTGCGGGGAAAAAAAAAAAGAAATCGAAAGAAGGCATGGCGTTTGAGCCGTACTCGCTACTCTGTCGTCTGCTATCAAAGGTATCACTTCGAGTGATGTCCCTTGAATGAATACTTCCGGTTTATTTCTCCATGAGGTTCGAAGTGCAAAATTTCGGCAGTTGTCGAAGTTGGGTTTGGATGGGAAGTTGCAACAAAAGGTTTGACGGCAGCGAAAAATTCTGGTGAAAGGATTTCTCGGACAGCAAAATTACGGACACATGCCTGAAATGACTGTTTTCAGAGCTTGGGATTACTGACAGTGAAGAATTGGGGTAAACAGGTCTGATGAAGCACTAAAATTCTACAGGACCCTCTAAAAGAATGTGCAGGGGGTCCCAGGGATGCACTAGAAAAATTATTTTTAGCATTCGCAATGCCACTGGGACCCTCTATCCCGCCTCTAGGACCCTCTATACTGTAAGTGAAGGAGTCCCTGGGACCCCTTGTTTTGCGGAACGATTGGTAGCTCTGTGGGTGGGTGGGTGTTACGTCACGAAACCTCCATATTTATTTATGTGTTCCCCCCTGTGGGGATACCGGGGGGTCTTTTGTATAAATAGTTCCCCCACCTTCTGGAAGTTTTGTGCTTGTAACTTCCTCTCATCTGTCACAGTCACTCTCTTTGACTCTGCCTTTTCCCTTTGCTTTACTGTCATCTACTGCTGTCTTTCTAGCCTGACCAGTTCATCCATTCTCCTTGCATTTTTGTTTTCACGAAACGCTTTCAAAAACATTTCCTCCTCCAGCCAAAGTCGGGACTTGCTGGGCCTAACTATTTCTTAGTTAGGCGCATAACGGCAGCATGACACATCTGCGCTCAAAATTGACAGGAAACTGTCTGACCGATCGAAGAAGAAGAAGAAGAGTTGCCTTTGTGTATTGAAATCACTGAATTTCCGTATGACTCGCATTTATTGGTTTTTAAAAAAATTTGTGTGATGATGGATTTTAGTGTCTTGCAGCAGAGTATGACTGAAACAAGAACACAAAAGACTCGCATGCACAGTGTCGTTTACATATAGTGTACACACATAAATACACACTACACACATGTGCACGCACGTACGCATGCGCACACACGCACACACACACACATATATATACATACACATACACATACACACACACGCAAACTACTACACACACACACATGCACACACTACTACACACACACACATTACTACACACACACACACACACACACACACTACATACACACACACACACACAGACTACTACACACACACACATACTACACACACATACGTGCGCGTGTATACACACACACACTACACACACACACACACAAACTACAGACAAGACAAGACAGACTAAAAATCATTGTGCTTTGCGCTGTGCTCAGGTACACAGAAACGCTGCCCTACTTCAACCATAATTACTTCTTGGAGACAGACAGACAAGACGGACTAAAAATCATCGTGCTTTGCGCTGTGCTCAGATACACAGAAGCGCTACCCTACTTAACCATAATTACTTCTTGGAGACAGACAGACAAGACGGACTAAAAATCATCGTGCTTTGCGCTGTGCTCAGATACACAGAAGCGCTACCCTACTTAACCATAATTACTTCTTGGAGACAGACAGACAAGACGGACTAAAAATCATCGTGCTTTGCGCTGTGCTCAGGTACACAGAAGCGCTGCCCTACTTCAACCATAATTACTTCTTGGAGACAGACAGACAAGACGGACTAAAAATCATCGTGCTTTGCGCTGTGCTCAGGTACACAGAAGCGCTGCCCTACTTCAACCAGGCGTGGCTGCACAACCGCTCGGCACGCCACAGTCTGTCGGACCTGGCTGGCATGGACAACCGCCTCATCTTCTTCTACAGACGTAACTGTCTGCAGGTACGTCGCGTGCCTTTACCAGGGTCCTTTACCAGGGTCCTTTACCAGGGTCCTTTACCAGGGTCCTTTACCAGGGTCCTTTACCAGGGTCCTTTTTCAGGGTCCTTTACCAGGGTCCTTTTTCAGGGTCCTTTACCAGGGTCCTTTTTCAGGGTCCTTTATCAGGGTCCTTTACCAGGGTCCTTTATCAGGGTCCTTTACCAGGGTCCTTTACCAGGGTCCTTTATCAGGGTCCTTTACCAGGGTCCTTTATCAGCAGTTTTGGGGGGAAACGAGGAAGCGTTTTCAAGTCCTGGAAAGTTTGGGGGGAATTTTCCCAGAGGTTTGAAAGTTTGGGAATTTCCCCAGAGGTTTGTGAAAGTTTGGGAATTTTCCCAAGGGTTTGGGAATTTGAGGTTTGTGAAAGTTTGGGAATTTTCTGAGGTTTGTGGAAAGTTTGGGAATTTTCCCAAGGGTTTGTGAAAGTTTGGGAATTTTCCCAAGGGTTTGTGAAAGTTTGGGAATTTGAGGTTTGTGAAAGTTTGGGAATTTTCTCAGAGGTTTGTGGAAAGTTTGGGAATTTGAGGTATGTGAAAGTTTGGGAATTTGAGGTTTGTGAAAGTTTGGGAATTTGAGGTTTGTGAAAGTTTGGGAATTTTCCCAGAGGTTTGTGGAAAGTTTGGGAATTTTCCCAAGGGTTTGTGAAAGTTGGGGAATTTGAGGTTTGTGAAAGTTGGGGAATTTTCCCAAGGGTTTGTGAAAGTTGGGGAATTTGAGGTTTGGGAATTTTCTCCGAGGTTTGTGGAAAGTTTGGGAATTTGAGGTTTGTGAAAGTTTGGGAATTTGAGGTTTGTGAAAGTTTGGGAATTTTCCCAGAGGTTTGTGGAAAGTTTGGGAATTTTCCCAAGGGTTTGTGAAAGTTTGGGAATTTGAGGTTTGTGAAAGTTTGGGAATTTTCCCAAGGGTTTGTGAAAGTTTGGGAATTTGAGGTTTGTGAAAGTTTGGGAATTTTCTCAGAGGTTTGTGAAAGTTTGGGAATTTTGAGGTTTGTGAAAGTTTGGGAATTTGAGGTTTGTGAAAGTTTGGGAATTTGAGGTTTGTGAAAGTTTGGGAATTTTCTCAGAGGTTTGTGGAAAGTTTGGGAATTTTCCCACGGGTTTGTGAAAGTTGGGGAATTTGAGGTTTGTGAAAGTTGGGGAATTTTCCCAAGGGTTTGTGAAAGTTGGGGAATTTGAGGTTTGTGAAAGTTGGGGAATTTGAGGTTTGTGAAAGTTGGGGAATGTCACCGTTTGTCCGATATTTCAGCAGTTCGAATCGGACAAGGACGTGTCTGAAGCCCTGACGTTGATGCTACACCAGATCCTGGCCTCCCTCTCTTCATCATCTTCATCATCACCATCATCGTCATTGACATCACTGTTTGTCCGATGTTTCAGCACGTGAGCGGAGAGGCCATGCAGCAGTTTGAATCGGACAAGGACGTGTCAGAAGCACCGACGCTGACACGACACCAGATCATTTCTTTACTTGGCTTTCCGATCAATATTCCTCTTCTTTTTCTCCTTATTTCTACTGTTATTATCATCATAAGGCTGGGTTCACATTAGACGCATAAGTTCCGTTCGGAAAACCCTAAATAAGTAGAAAAAAGAAGGATAAAAGTTTACGCTTATAGGGGAAATTTGGACACATATTTTCCGTTCTTTGTTTCACTTATTTATGGATTGCGCGGCACGGGTTTCAGTATGGAATATCTGCTTCTGTTTGTACACGGCCTAACTGCGTTATAGCTATTATTAATAATGTTATTCATTCGATGTTTCAACACGTGAACGGAGAAGCCATGCAGCAGTTTGAATCGGACGAGGACGCAGCACCAGATCCTGGCCTCCCTCTCATCACCATCATCATCATTAACGTCACTGTTTGTCCGATGTTTCAGCATGTGAATGGAGAGGCCATGCAGCAGTTTGATTCGGACGAGGACGTGTCGGAAGCCCTGACGCTGATGCAGCACCAGATCCTGGCCTCCCTCTCATCATCATCTTCATCATCACCATCATCGTCATTAACGTCACTGTTTGTCCGATGTTTCAGCATGTGAACGGAGAGGCCATGCAGCAGTTTGAATCGGATGAGGACGTGTCTGAAGCCCTGACGCTGATGCGGCACCAGATCCTGCCCTCCCTCGCCTTCCTCTCGCAGTCCGGGCTGGACTCTGACACCGCCGCGCTGGAGGAGCTCCGGGGCTGCTGGTGTGCCTTCCTCGAGAAGGAGCTCTCTGGTCAGTCAGTCAGCCAGCCAGGCGGGGGGGGGGCAGTGGCTGGATGCCTCATGCCTCCCATACATAAGTGGCACACCATCACCGTGATTTTGAAATCCGTATATGAATCGCGAAAAGTACACTGACTTCACAAACTCAAAGAATCTTACTTTATTTGTGTATAATTCAGGGTTCCCACAAGTCCTTGAAAACTTGAAAAGTCCTGGAAAACTAGCAAGGCCTTTTCCAGGGCTTGAAAAGTGCTAGGAAAACAGCACAGGCCTTAAAGCTCCTGGAACAATCCTGGAATTCTCTTAGTCTGCTGACCAGATTCTCAACTTTCAGGCAAGCAAAACCAACACTTGATCTCTCAGAAAATATATATAGTAAAACTGAAAGTTACTGTAACGCTTGGGTTTTTTAATTCAGACTTTTGACTGCCTGATATTGTGACAGCAGACGACCATGATACTGCATGTGGACTTTTGGTGTGTGCAGGTTTTGAAGTTTCAAATAATTAGAAGTTTGATATTATAGCATGCCTCTTACCGTAGTGCTTACAAGCACTACAAGCAGTATTTTCAGTCCTTGAAATTTACCAGCATGGTCCTGGAAAAGTCCTTGAATTTTTCTTTTAGAGATCGGGGGGGACCCTGTTACAGTAGAATAACCCCCTTCCCTACAGTATGTATGTATATATTTGTTTTTTTTATATATTGGTGACATGTTTCAGGCATGAAAGAATTCCGCGTTTCGCGGAAAATCCACGTAAATTTTTTAATACTTCCACGGGAAAAAAAAAAATCCACGTAAAGGACCGATCTTGCCGTATTCTTATATCTACAAGTCTCTATTTGGCAATTCTGAAACTGGTTAACCGGAAGTCGCTTTAGCTCACTCGCTTCAATTGTGCGGAGGAAGGCGAAATGAGCACCTCCCGCTCAACAAAAGTAGCGATGATATCTGAAAATGTGTGTGGAAGGTATTTGTGCCGACCGAATTTTCAGACCCCCTCCTCGCTGAATAAAACTTGTGACGTGAGGTAGGTGAAAAGGTGGTCGGAAATTTATTTTTGTGAACGTTGTGCACGCCCCCCCCCACCCCCCACCCCCCCCGTCGGGTGTAAATCTGGGTGGAAGGATTTCTCAGACGAAAATGTTTCCTCTTTTTTGATCTTCATCCACTTTCATGCCTGATGTTTTTCGATCAACCTTCTCTTCCCTCCCGCTGTGGGGATACCGGGGGGGTCTTATGTATAAATAATTCCCCCACGTTCTGGAAGTTCTGTGCTTGTAACTTCCTCTAATTTGTTACTCTCTCTTTGACTCTGCCTTTTCCCTGTGCTTGCTGTCGTCTACTATCTTTCTGCCTTTCCGGTCCATTCTCCTTGCCTTTTTTTTTTTTCTTTCAAGAAACTGCTTTCAAAAAGATTTCCTCCAGCCGAAGTCGGACTTGCTGGGCCTAACTATTTCTTACTTAGGCGCATGACGGCAGCATGACGCATCTGCGCTCATAATTGACAGGAAACTATCTGAGCGATCGAAGAAAAAGAAGAAGCACCTTCTCTTCCAATTTATTGGCTCACTCTAGTCTATAGTATGATAGTTGTTCGGTTGTGTGCACGTGTGTCCATGGTCTAATCTCCAAATTTTAACGTTGGCATTTTCTCAGGAAATTGATGGCATACATTGTTCAAACTTTGCACACATATAGATGTCTATGCAAGCTTTCAAACAATAATGATTTGAATAATTAAAACCCCACTGCAAACAGATAGCTAACAGATAACATTTTAGATTAGAGGGTATTCAACAGGCAACATGAGTTAAGAAACTCATCAACACTGAAAGCCTCAATAGCTCATTGGTAGAGTGTCTGTCATGCCAATGGTTCCGGGTCCGATTCTCGGCACGGGCATTTAAATTTTTTTTTTTTAGTTGTATCCATTAACGATAGTTTTAAATTTGATTGGCAATCTTGTACTTTAGACACCCCCCTCGATCTTTCTTTGTTGTTGTCCCACATGTTCCTGTTCGAGTGAACCTTGAAGGCTTTGCCTCTTTCTTTTTTTTTCAGACAACAAAGTGGAGGAGCTTCAGAACTTCCTGACGGCCATGTTCGAGTCGTTCGCGGACGTGAAGTTCGAGTGAGCCTTGAAGGCTTTGCCTCTTTGTTTTTTCAGAGAACAAAGTGGAGGAACTTCAGAACTTCGCGGACGTTCCTGTTCGAGTGAGCCTTGAAGGCTTTGCCTCTTGTTTTTTCAGAGAACAAAGTGGAGGAGTTTCAGAACTTCCTGACGGCCATGTTCGAGTCGTTCGCTGACGTTCCTGTTTGAGTGAGCCTTGAAGGCTTTGCTTCTTTTTTTTTTTTTTTTCAGAGAACAAAGTGGAGGAGCTTCAGAACTTCGCGGATGTTCCTGTTCAAGTGAGCCTTGAAGGCTTTGCCTCTTGTTTTTTCAGAGAACAAAGTGGAGGAGTTTCAGAACTTCCTGACGGCCATGTTCGAGTCGTTCGCTGACGTTCCTGTTTGAGTGAGCCTTGAAGGCTTTGCCTCTTTTTTTTTTTTTCAGAGAACAAAGTGGAGGAGCTTCAGAACTTCGTGGACGTTCCTGTTCGAGTGAGCCTTGAAGGCTTTGCCTCTTTTTTTTTCAGAGAACAAAGTGGAGGAGCTTCAGAACTTCCTGACGGCCATGTTCGAGTTGTTCGCGGACGTTCCTGTTCGAGTGAGCCTTGAAGGCTTTGCCTTTTTTGTTTTTTCAGACAACAAAGTGGAGGAGCTTCAGAACTTCCTGACGGCCATGTTCGAGTCGTTCGCAGACGTGAAGTTCGAGCGGCCGCGGAGCGTGAGGCTGGGCGACATGGCCGGCCTCTCCGCCCAGTACGCCTCGGCCATGAGCAGGGCGCGCCAGGCCGGGGACATCCAGCGAGCCCTGGCCGTCAGATAGACGGAGAGGGAGAGAGAGAGAGGTGGAGGAGGGAGAGAGAGAGAGATACGGATGAAACCATGTGGCAGGAATCCTGATTTTTTTTTGGGGGGGGGGGGGGCTTCGTTGTTTTTTTGCGATACTTTTATTGGAGAATAATTAACGCTGAAAATGAGAGAAAAAGGAATGGTCGTATTGTTGACTGAAGTGAAATCTGTCCGTAGATGCTCCGGTTTTCATTAGTAAAAGTCAGGGGACATCCAAGCAAGCCTTGGCTGTCAGATGGAGAGATGGAGGAGGAGGGGGAGAGAGAGAGGAGGAGGAGAGAGAGAGAGAGTAAAGAGTAGAGTGGGTGGTAAACTATGCGAGAGAGAGAGAGAGGAGGAGAGAGAGAGTAAAGAGTAGAGTGGGTGGTAACTATGCGAGAGAGAGAGAGAGAGAGGAGGAGAGAGAGAGAGTAAAGAGTAGAGTGGGTGGTAACTATGCGAGAGAGAGAGAGAGGAGGAGAGAGAGAGAGTAAAGAGTAGAGTGGGTGGTAACTATGCGAGAGAGAGAGAGAGAGGAGGAGAGAGAGAGTAAAGAGTAGAGTGGGTGGTAACTATGCGAGAGAGAGAGAGAGGAGGAGAGAGAGAGAGAGAGTAAAGAGTAGAGTGGGTGGTAACTATGCGAGAGAGAGAGAGAGAGAGAGGAGAGAGAAAGAGTAAAGAGTAGAGTGGGTGGTAACTATGCGAGAGAGAGAGAGAGGGGGGGGGGGAGAGAGAGAGAGAGAAAGGGGCTCGCTACACTGCCTACGATCCGCTGTCAATGCGATGCGATTGTGACGATGCGAGCCATGATTCGCGTGACGAGATTCACGTCTTTGGGTCTACTGGGAGTATGTAGAGCGAAAGTGGTAGAAATTTTTTTTGTCTTTTCCCCCAGACGGAAGCATTTCAACGCGACCTCACATCGTCACAATCGTTTCGCGTCGACATCGAATCGTATGCAGTGTGGCAGGCCCTTAACCCCTTGACTGCCATGTAACGTATCACATACTGACCTGTAGTTTGATGCATATGAGCTTACTAAGAGGTTTGTTGGCAACTAAGTTGTCAACTTAAAATATAGTAAGGTCTGCATGGAAAACCCCTAGTCCTAGTTGTTACTTAACTTGTCGAGTTAGTAGACAGAATTTTGGTGGACATCCGATCAGCACTAAATGTGTTAGTTGTGAACTAGTCGTTATTCATTGTTTTGTTTCTTGTTTTTTGGTTGTTTTTTTGGTTGTGTTCTCATGTTTTCTCCATGAGGAAACTGTAAAAAAAAAAAAAAAGACTACTAAATTACAATTGCTTATCTGTTTACCCTCAACAACAACAAAATTGAGTTTTGTGTTTTGAGTTTCCCTCTCTCTCTCTCTCGAAATCTTCCCAATTTTCAGAAATATTTTTATGATTTTGATTAATCATTCAAACACTTGCGCAGTTGTCAACTTGGGCAAGTGTATACTTGTTTAGTAAGCTCATATGCATCAAACTACAGAGAGTGAGTTCCCTTTGGTCTGTGAACATGCGCACTGAACGGATTCACCTTCGAATGCATTAGTAGGTCAGTCTAGTTGAAAACTAGCTAGTAGCATTCAAGTCCGCATTCATGCTTTGAAGACTAAAATTAGTTTCAAACTTGCCTAGTACATGTAGTCTACTAAGCAGTTGTCAACTTGGGCAAGTTGTATACTAGTTTAGTAAGCTCTCATATGCATCAAACTACTGATGACGTCGTCAGATGAAGAGGAATAACTGATATGCTGGCTTTGGCTCTAAAACAGTCTAGACAGAGTTTTATCCCCAGACCATTTTTTGCCAGATTGGCTCCATCAGTTGTCTTTTTCATGCAATGAATTTGACTTTCATTTTCTCTTGGCAGTCAAGTGGTTAAAGGGTAGAGATGGTGGAAATTGTGTGAGAGAGAGACGGGGTGGGGGGGGGGGGGGGGGGGGGGGGGGGCAAGAGAGAAAGTAAAGGTTGGAAATCGTGTGAGAAGTGTGTGGTTTGTCATATGCGTAGCTAGCTTGAGGCTGAGCAAATGTGGGGGACCTTTTTGCCCAAAGTGCTGAGAAATGGAACGGTGATTTTTTTGTTCTCGTTTTTTTGTTTCTCTCAGGGAGATGAAAAGAAAGAGATTAAATGCGCTGAGAGATGGGCAGAGAGATGGAATGGAGATGAGAAGAGATGAAGCGTGCGCTAAAGAGTTCAACTTGGAGATGCGAGAGATTGAGCAAGATTTTAGACACACGGTGGAGAAATCGGAGAAAGAGAAATGAGGTATGCCGAGTGATGTAAAGGCCTTTTGGAGAAATTAACGAGGTTTGGTTGGAGATGAGATGGGAGAGATGTGCTTGAGAGATGGAATTGGAGATTCAAAATGAGAGAGACGTTTTGAGAGATTTTGTTGTGTGATCATTTTCAAGGGGGTTGGCTTTGGTGATGACGGTAGCTGAAGTTTCACAAATGCTTATGCGTAACCGTAGTAACGAAATCAACATTCTTTCGCCTTAATGCTCATCAACTTTTCTAGCACCATGGGGGGGCAAATACATTCGCCCAGTACATCACTCTGCTCTCCCACCAAAGACATTCACTGCCAAGCACCCTGCCATGTGTTTGTCTATTCTTAGAGCTCATGTCCGTGATTTTTTTCCCCTCCCGTTTAAAGCAAAGCATGCTCGCTGAAAATAAACTAATAGTTACTCCCCCCAACTCTTGTCAGTTGAGATGCAACGGGCAGCCAAGAACCTTTAACCCTTTCACCGCCAAAGTCGCATTTTAGCACCACAGTGATTTAACACCTATGTCACTAAAAGGCATCAAACTGGGGTCTATTATCCAAAGACCCTATTGTCTTAGTTTTGGGAAGTAAGGATAGACCCTATTTTATATGTTTCTACAGAAGAATCCCCGATACTGCAGAAGGATATTGTTGACTACCCAGATCAATTTAAAGCAGTGAAAAGTTTGGACGTTGAAGCGAAAAGAATAGTTGTTGGTGTGAACCTTAAGGTGGCGCACTGCGTGTTTTGGGGGCAATTTATGTTCATTTTTGTTTTCTCAGGAACTAATACAGATATCTACATGAAATTTTGCACACTGATGCAAAACATCACCCTGACCATACATGCCAAATTTGAAGACTGTGTGAAGTACTATGAAAGTTAAAAAAAATCACACGACATCTTAGCCCCTCGACAGCACTGGATTGAAGTACTGCATGGTGATGCTGATCATTGGTCCACTTTCCTAAGACATCAAAGAGTGCAATGGTCATAAAATTAGCATGTCCGAGTTGTTAACTCACATTCTTTGTCTCAAGCGAGATCCTATGATTTTTTTTTTTACTGTTGTTTGATGAGACAGAGAATGCGAGTTAACTACTCAGACATGCTAATTCTTTGACGTATATAAAATAAGGTCTATCCTTACTTCCCAAAGCTAAGACAATAGGGTCTTTGGATAATAGACCCCAATTTGGCAACGAAAAAGTTGTCATTTGGTCAAAATTTACCCCCCTCCCTTCCTTCCTCATCAGTCACAAAAAATCGCCTCTGGCTGCGACGCGCTCTCCAGGTGGGAGCAACCCGAATTTCACAGAGACACCTCTGTGACTATAATGTACCTAACCTAACCTAACCTAAAACAATGAGACTGTACGGCACGAGAGAACAGGGAAGGTGTTCAGGTGCATTTATCGTTACGTGCCAAGGCTAATGGTAACTTGTGTGTGTACATAATTGTATTAGCAAATTAAAAAGCGTGTGTGTGCGTGAAAAACACGCGCGTGTGTATACATGCATGTGTGTGTGTATTGCTGTGTGTGTATATCGAAAAAACTCGTATCTCAATTTTGGTAGTTTTTAGAAAAATGGAAACAAAAATGTTTTAAAAATTAACCGTGTTGACCACAATGAATATGTTCAAGACATTGCGAGTTCAGTCCTGCACTTTGTTAAAATTACTTAAGAAAAGAAAAAAAAATGTACACTTGAAAAGAACGAAGATACGTGGTTTTTGTCCTTAACTAGATCTGAATTTGGGACTTCTTCTATTTTCACAACCTCATTTACCCCAGATAGAAAGTCGTTAGAGATACGAGCTTTTGGTGGAAGGTGGCGGGAAAAATTAGAGAGCTGACTATGTATCTAACTCAAAAATCGAAAGGTTTTTTCATTTCACTGTATATGCATGTGTGGGTGGCTGTGTTGTGTATATTATGTGCATGCGCGTGTGTGCGTGAATGAGCGCGCTTTAGTGTGTGTGAGACACGAATGCATAAATATGCTTTGTTTTTTCCACACAAAAACTTTTGGTGTTGTTTTTTTTCTCCCCCAAATTAACTCCCTCGATGATGATTCTGTGTTTTTTGGTTTATGGTTGACGCTTTTGACACATTTTAACCCGTTGATATTATCCATTTGCTGAACCCCTTGATATATTAAATCTGTTGTTTTGACTGTGCTTATTTATGAGCCTTTCGCGCATGTCGTTGTGCAAGATTCGTTTAGTTATTGGGTCTTTAATAGGGCATTTGCCACGAGTGTTCGTTCTCCATACTAGACTACAAATTTGCCCGCGCTCGTTCTGCCCGAGTTACGCTGACCTTTCTAATTGAACTCTGTAAGTTCAGCTCAGTGAATTTGAAGGTCGTCCTCTCGTGGCAAATGCCCTATTAAGTTGGTTCTTTAGGTTGGGTCATGTTCATAAGTGATTGGCATGTACTGGTATATCAGGCATCAGAATTGTCAGAGGATTAAGAATTTCTGTCAGAGGTTTTGCCTTCTTATTCAGTGTTATCCTTTGTGTTAAATAGCATTTTAACGTGATTTCTCACTATACTAAGCCTTTTGGGTGGTGTTGGGAACTCATTTCAGTGTTGTCCCTCTTTAGTGTGGGGCCTTGACCACAGTTTTCAGAGGATTGGACTTCAGACCATTCTGATGCCTGTATTTAATTCACTTGATAATTTTCTGAGGGGAAAAAAACTAAAAAAAACTTTGGCTGTAATTGGGAGCCCTTGACTGCCGTATAGTGTATCACTGATGATGTCGTCAGACGAAAACTCTGATATGCCGGCTTTTTGCTCTAAGAGGGAGTGCATGGTTTTTTTTTAAAAATAATAATAAAATTAAAAAGACGGAGTGTTTTTGAGCAAAAGTCAAAATTAGTCAACCCCCCAAAATACCAGTTTTTCTTCCGTCTAATATCACGAGAAGTGGATAGACGTTAAATGAAAGACACACACCAATTTTTCTGTTGAGAGCATATTTTATGTGACTATTTTTATGTATTCTCCCAGTATCCACAACATGAAAGACATTTGTTGATACTTCCTATTTGTTTATTTGATTGTTGCTGTGTTTTTTGTTATAATGAAACGTGTTCTATGTCCGGTTTCTTCAAAGCGATCTACAGTGTTCCCCATAGGCCTAAATACTGGGAGTCAAGATGACCCCCTGTTCCCAAATCTGGGGGTCACTTAACAATCTTTAAGGGTCAAATCATAACGGATCAGCTTTCTAAAAACTTATTTAAAAGAAACACAAAATTACATACCTGCAACGATGATGTCAAAACATTAAAAAAAAATCCATCCAAAAAATATTTTCTTCTCAGTTCTTTTTGTTTGTGGCTCAAGCCACAAACCTATAACTCACTTTGTCGGTCAGTCGGTCTGTCGGTCCAAAATTGTCGCACATTTTCACAAAATTGTCGCACTTCAAATCGAGGCTACACTTCTGGCCGCTCTTTAAAATCATGTATTTTAAAAGCGTACAAAATAATAAACATATGTAATACAGACACTACAACAGACACGACGAGTATGCGGTGCTTCTTTCGATGAGTATAAGTAGGATAAATAGTTTTAAATGTTTTCCAAAAGATATAAAAAGTTACGAAATGGTGCAGAGATAACATTCTGGTTTACAGATTAAAATTATTGAAAAGCCAGGGGAGGTGACTCATGATTGGAGTGGTAAAAATAGACCGCGTGCCACAAACTATTGCGATTTCGCGCTTGTTTGTCTTCTTCGTCGATAATCTGGTCTGATTCATCGTCGGTCTGAGAACGGAGTTTAGTTCTTTTCAACCACAAGTGAAGCGCCATAGTTGCGAACGCACGCGCAAACAGAAAAGGGAAGCAACTCTAGTAAATTATGTCTGCGGAAGTAACTGTTGTAAAAATCGTCTGCTATGCTGACTCCTAGCGATCGAAGTCGCGAGGACAGCGAAAACGTCTCAGGGCAAGAAAGAAACGTGTGTGTCACAATGACGCGCAGAGACGAAAATTCCGCGTCATTTTTTTAATTTTTGTGCGTCAATTACGCGCTACAGTGCGTTATGGGAAACGCTGGATCTATCTCGAATGGCGGTACAATCAAAACTAGACAAAGTAACCCAATTCTGTTTTCTACCTTTTGACTGGGAATCTTTGCTCCACTTTGTAAAAACAAAATCTCAAGTTAACCCTTTCACCGCCAGCCATATTTCAGCCAAAAATGTCCATCAAATTTACCTGGGTACAGAACAAAATCCATCTGTAGTATTGGGGATTCTTCTGTGACATATATGAAATAAGGTCTATCCTTACTTCCCAAAACTAAAGACAATAGGGTCTTTGAATAATAGACCCCAATTTGATGCCTTTTAGTGACATAGGTGTTAAATCTGTGTGGTGCTAAAATGCGACTTTGGCGGTGAAAGGGTTAAGCCCAAATATGCGATTTTTTTGGGGGGGGGGGGGGGGGAAAACTATGGGAGAGCACTTCGTGAAAAATAGAGTTTACCTCGATTACTCGGTTGAACACCATAGCAACAATGGCATCGAAGCTTGAAACCGCAGGATGCGAGTCAGCGACTTGCAAACATTTTGTTTAAAGAAAAAATGAGGGGTGCCCAGTGGCCACAGACTGATGGAGCTCGCAAAATGTGACGTAAAAATATAAACGACATCAATTTTAGAATGGCGCGCAATGTTGTAAGTGCTGTATGTCTGCTCGAACACACGAGGCGGCGAGAGCTGTGGATCTACTTGATGGTAGAGTAGCCTCCCCTGTTTGAGCAATTGAATTAGGCAAAATCACTCCCCCATGAAATTACTCCCCTTGATTTTATTGAGCAAAGTGAGTGTTGCGATCTCTGTAAAGGGTGTTTTCCTGGTGATATCGACGTGTTTCTTGCAAAAACTCATCCGTCAGGGTGCCCCTTTAATAAGAAATGGAGGAAAATAGAAGGATGTGTGATCAGATCAAAATCTGAATGAAGCTGAAGAACACATATGTGACCCAGCACCACGAAAGGGACATTTAAGTCGCTGGGCTAGTTTCTCACAACAGGCTTGCAAAGTCAAAATCTCATTTTTTTGTCAATTTTGAGATATGGGTATTTTCGTGTTCTCTAACATCTTATCTTTCATGTGTATTGGCTACTGCAAGGAACACCTTTTGCAAGAGTGAATGCCCTTGGTGGGTGGGGGGGGGGGGGATGGTAGTGCACTGACCAAACAAGGCATCACTCTCGCCAATAACCCTATTTGAGGCCACTAAATGGCTGCCTTTCGCAAGAATGAATGCCCTTGTCCGCACTGACCAGCAAGGGCTTCACTCTCACTGTCAAGGGGCGTTAATAACCCTAGTTGCAGAGGCCAATAAAGAGCAATCTTTTATATATGGTCTCTAAATGATCTTTAAAAGTGTTTTTAAAAACGAGTAGGTCAATGCATTTTCTTCAGCTAGGCTAGACTTTAGACTGTTTTCTCAAAATATCTGACACTCGCCCTACTAATTTTAAATGCTCATAACTTTGGAACGAAAAAAGATACAAGAATGTTTTTTGTATCAATAGAAAGAGAATTGTCTGAAGTTTTTCAAAGGTATGATTTTCTCAGAATGGTCAGTTTGACACTTTAATGTCCCTTTCGTGGTGCTGGGTCTCATATGTTTGGGTTTTTGTGGGTTTTTTTTTACTGTTTACCTCATTCAAGCCGTTCCAGCCATATACCTGCGGAATTAATAGATAGCTGTCAATTTGATGCATTTGCTTCAAGGGAAGTCAATCTATGTGCACACAATACCTTGGTCACTTCTAAACTCGCTTTGCTCCCTTAGACCACGATTTTGCCTCTGACTTTGCTTGAGCGTTTCATGCCTCGTGTGAAGTGGCGTCTTTCGACTTTAACGTCTGTGTGTTCTGCCGATTTCATGTAGTACGGCTGTTGCATGATTGATAGACTGAGATTCCTGAAACGGGTGAATTATTTTTTTTTGGGGGGGGGGCATAATACTAAACTGAATGTTTATAAGCGTTTGTGTTGCTTGCTATGCGCGCCTGCAGCTTACAAGAGTGTGTGTGTGCGTGTACATTCATGTGTGTTTCGAATTGACGTTTCTTTATAAGTAGAGTAAAGGGGGAAAATGTGTCAAATTGAAGGGAACTTGGAAAAAGAAAAGAATTCAAAGATTATAGCTTTAAGCCCCATTTGGGTTATTATTTATTTCTTCTGCATTCCCAGGCCATATGGCCATAATGGGTAAGGTACGTATGTGTCCGTTTTTTAGTTTTCACTGGTCTCCCCGCTGCGTACAGCCGACACATTTCCGATTTCGGAGGAGCTCAAAGGAGATAAATTACTTGGAAGATATTTTTAGAAAAAAGGCAGGAGAATTGGCCATTAAGTCAGAAAGATAGTAGATGATAGAAAGCAAAGGGAAAAGGCAGAATCAAAAGAGTGGCAGAATAGAGGAATTACAAGCACAGAGCTTCCCAGAAGGCGGGGGGAAACTAATTTTTACGAAAGACACCCCCCACCCCCCACCCCCGGTATCCCCACGGGAAAGTTATATCTTTCCAATTCTAACTGTTCAGAGTACTTGAAATAGTTTTGCCCAAGTTACCAGAAAAGTGATGAATTAGGTGAATAGGTAGTTGTGGCAAAGATCTCTATGCTGTTGATGTAAAGGCTGCGCGCGATTTGGGCTTCGTTTTTGCCGTACTGAACCGGATCCAACCAGACAGAGCAGGCCGCGGATTGCCGAGGTTTCCACAGCCCATGAGGTACGATCTCGATCGTGCACCTCCAACCAGCGCAAACGACGCCAAAGATCTCTATGCTGTTGATGTAAAGGCTGCGCGACATCTCAACATAAAACGTTAGTTATTCTCATCTAGTAATTTCTTTTTATTTCTTTGTCAGTGTGTGTGTGTGTTTCTCTGTGTGTGCGCGCGAGCGCACGCACGCACGCACACTTTAAGACCTTTGCTGAATTTTGAATTTTTGTGTGTGGGTGTATGTGCTCAAGACATCTCGTGGTGGGATTTTGCATCCTGTTAGGCTTTTCATTTTCATGCCTTAACGAAGGAACCCCCTTTAGTTTACGTGTATTCCTTCTCACTTCACCCAGTTTCCTGTCAATTGAGAGGGCAGATGCATCATGCTGCCGTTATGCGCCTAGCTAAAAAAATAGTTAGGGCCCAGCATCAGGCATGAAGACTCCCTTCCGCGTTTCGCGGAAAATCCGCGGACATTTTTTCAAAAATTCCGCGTAAAAAAAAAGAATTCCGCGTAAAGGACCGATCTTGCGGTATTCTTATATCTACAAGTCTCTATTTGGCGATTCTCAAACTGGTTAACCGGAAGTCGCTTTAGCTCACTCGCTTCAATTGTGCGAAGGAAGGCGAAATGAGTAGCTCCCGCTCAACAAAAGTAGCGATGTTAGCTGAAACTGTGTGTGGAAGGCTATTTGTGCCGACCAAATTTTCGGACCCCCTCCTCGCTGAATAAAACTTTTGACGTGAGGTAGGTGAAAAGGCGGTTGGGATTCCAGGGATCATCCCAACAGCAGAAAGCACTTGAACACTATGGTACCAAATGGTCAGCTGGGGGTGAGAAAATTACATGTGTGACCGAGTTTTGTTTACCCCGCCACGTGGGCAGCGCAGCCACAACTCCGATTTTGGAGACTGGTGCTGTTATGCTAGGAGCCTGTCCATGACTGAAGACAACCACCCCTGCATAAACTATGCAGAGCATAACAACATTTTGATGTAGCCTTGGTGTTCTAGTCTATGTCAATTGGTTCTAGCGACTGCTGGTGGGTGGGGGGGGGGGTATTTCTTTTAATTAACCTTTCGCATTTATACCGCCCTGTTTCTGTATTGATTGAATTTATCAACCGTTTGTCCATTTGGGGAGGGGCTTGCGGTATAGTAATAATAATAATAACAGTACATTTAAATAGCGCTTTACCTCAAATGAGATCCCAAAGCGCTTTACAATCAATTATTCATCAACAGATAACAAAAACAAAAAACAACCAAACATTCAAGAATGACACCAACCACCAACAGTGCATATGCAAAGCAACTATCTCTCTCTCTAACACACACGCACACACACACAAACACAAACACCACACACACACACACACACACACATAAACACACAATTATTGACGCCAACTCGTCCATACCCCATTCGGTAAGCCACAGCCACAGCCACAGTATAGTGCAAAACTTTTTGTTTGTGGCTCAAGCCACAAAAACCTATAACTCACTTTGTCGGTCGGTCTGTCCAAAATTGTCGTACATTTTGACAAAATTGTCACACTTCAAATCGAGGCTACACTTCTGGCCGCTCTTTAAAATGATGTAATTTAAAAGCGTACAAAATATTAAACATATGTAATACAGACACTACAACAGACACGACGAGTATGCGGTGCTTCTTTTGATGAGTATAAGTAGGATACATAGTTTTAAATGTTTTCCAAAAGATATAAAAAGTTACGAAATGGTGCAGAGATAACATTCTGGTTTACAGATTAAAATTATTGAAAAGCCAGGGGAAGCGACTCATGATTGGAGTGGTAAAAATAGACCGCGTGGCACAAACTATTGCGATTTCGCGCTTGTTTTCTTTCGAAAATCGAGCATCTCTCGCCGGAAAAACCCAACCAAACCAAAATTATCTTTATACGGCACAATCTTCATTTCGCGCCATTTTGCTCTTCCGCCGTTGTCATTTCCAAGATGGCGTCCGCCGAGAACGCATGTTGTCAGTTGGAAGGCGAAATAGGATGTGAAATGAGTGCTTGCCCACCCAGCCCCCTCCACCCCCGCTCAACAAAACTTCTGATGTTAGACTGAAAATCCTGGTGGACGGATTTCTTGGCTGAAAAAATCTTTTTTTTTGGGGGAACAGTAGTTTTCATGCCTGATTATTCTTGTCGTGGGTTGTCATTTGAATGAATGCTGAAAGTTTTGGTGTGTTTTTTTTAGTGTTCTTTTTTATTAACTGTTTTGATGTATTTGTGCGGTGGGTTTTTTTTTTGGGGGGAATATTTTGGATATTTGGGGTAGGAATCGAGGAGTCGACTGAACTATGACCAGCCTTTCAAGACACTACATACTACTACTGTTGGTTTCATGGATTTCATCTTTTCAATGTTGGAATTTTTTTACTTTTTTTAAAAAGTTGGTTGGTTGTGATGGAAAGCGTGTTCTTTTTTTCCCGCTGCTTTTTTTTTTTTTTTTTTTTTTGGGGGGGGGGTTGTCTTTTTAAAATTTTTCTTTGAGAATTGAAATGTGTTGTGTGTGTGAGAGAGAGAGAGAGAGAGAGAGAGAGAATATGCTAAACTTATCGCGATAAAGTTGTTTTTTTGCGCTTTATATTTGTATATATATAAAAATTAAAAAAAGACAACAGTTATTTGCCTTTGTACGTTTTATAATGTGATCACTTTTGTACATTTTCTTCTGTTTTGATTTTTGTTTCATGATAATTTAGAAAAAAAAATTTTTTTAGTTTGCCTTGTATGACCTGGTTTTTTGGTTTTATCATATAAAAAAAAAAAATTCTTTGCCCTGTATATCTCTTTTTACATTATTATTATTTTAGTTCTTTGTAACACTGAATTGAGCTGATGTTATATTGTTTAACCTGTTTAACAAAGGTTACCTTCACAGACTGTGATTTATTTGGTTGGGTTTTGGTTTGTGGGTTTTTTTCATGGGAAAAAACACCCCCACAACGGATTGAAAGATTGGAGAAAAAGATAGAAAGAAAGGGAGAGAGAGGAGAAGCAGGAGAGAGAGATGAAGAATGTGTTGATAAAGGTGCTATGAATATTAAACAAAACAAACCTTTGGAGTGTAGTTTTCATGGCGTGTTTTAGTGTGTTTTACTAGCGTATGTGAGAGAGAGAGAGATGGAGAGAGATCTACGCTCTGACTATACAAAGGGCATTTAAACATAAAGTGACTTTCGTTCTCTTGTATCAAGAGAGAGAAAGATTAGGTACTTTATAGTCTCTGTGAAATTCGGGTTGCTCCCACATGGAGTGTTGCAGCCAGAGGCGCGCCACCCATTTTAAAAATAATAAATGTGCATGCGATTTTTTGTGTGACTGATGAGGAAGGCAAAGTGGGTGGGGGTGGAGGTAAATTTTGACCAAATGACAGCTTTTTCGTTGCCACTGGGTTTAAACGTATGCTAAGTGCATGGGCACACGGGACCTCGGTTTATATCGTCTCATCCGAAAGACTCCACGTTCAGACCGTAAGGCCTAGTGCAAAATGAGAGGAAAATCCCCTGTACCCAGGTTCGAACTCGGGGGGGGGGATTACTTGCTCACGAGAGATATGACTGTTTGAGAGAGAGGAGTGGGGGGGGGGGGGGGGGGGTGCAAAAGAGAGAGAGAGAGATTGTGGTGCGAATGGGGAGATAGCGTTTGTGTGTGTGTGTGTGTGACTGTGTGTGTGTGTGTGACTGTGTGTGTGTGTGACTGTGTGTGTGTATGACTGTGTGTGTGAGACAGCTCTCAAAAGCCTACCTATTCAAACTACATTCGACAACCTTTAAGCCATATTACTTTTGACTCTCATCTCACCCCCCCCGCCCTCCCCCCACCATTTATGTTTAGTTGACTGTCAGCGTTAGCTTTGTTGGGAGAGAGAGAAGAGAGGGGGGGGGGGGGGGTGATGCTTTATTCAGACAGTTGTAACATGTTGTGGGGTTTGGTGGGGTGAGTGGTGGTGGTGGTAATGGCCGTGTTAACTGTCAGTGTCAGCTTTGTTAGAGAGAGAGGGAAGGAGAAGGAGAATGTTGATGCTTTATTCAACAGTTGCGTCATGTGTTGTGTTTTTGAGTGATGAGGTAATGGTGTGTTGACTGTCAGTGTCAGCTTGCTAAGAGAGTGGGGATGAGACAGAGAGAGAGAGAGAGAGAGTGTTGATGCTTTATATAGGGGAAGACGGGGTAAAAAGCGCATGGGCGGGTAAGAAGCCCACCCCAATTATCTCATGAAATAAAGAAAATTTCAGTCAAATTTGCCCATGAGACGAATTATAGACATTAACAGCTCGTCTCATGGGCAAAATGAGAATAAAATTTGCTTCATTTCATGAGATAAATTGGGGTGGGCTTCTTACCCGCCAACGCGCTTTTTACCCCGTCTTCCCCTAATTTGTATCATGTGTGTTTTGGGTGGGGTGAGTGGTGGTGATGGTAATGGTGTGTGTGGTGTGTGTGTTTCGTTCGGTCTTTAGTTCTTTAGTTTTACGTATGTTCACCCGTAAGTGATATTAGACAAATGGTGTGTGCGCGCATGTGGTTGGGGGGGGGGGGGGGGGCGTTTGTATGTGTATGTCTTATTTGCATGTGTGTGAGCGATTATATGTCCTTGTTGAACTTGTTTTATTTTGTTTGTTAAGCGCATAGAGCTCCACATTTGGTGGAGGAGTGCGCTATATAAATGCTTCACTATTATTATTATTATGTGTGTGTGTGTGTGTGTGACTTGTGTCACAGTGTGTGTCCAATTTCAACCTATTTTTTCGCGAAGGGAAAATCCATTACAAAATTGACACTTCTAAAAAAAAATGCTTTCATACTAATTAGTAATATCACGCAGAAGAGTTACAGCAATCTAGTTAAACAGCATAGGGAGAAAAAAAAGGGCGGGGGGGGGGGGGGGTGGGGCCGGGGGGGTATGCAAAGGAAAAGGTGTCAAACCGGTTCGCACAATGCGTTTCGCATAATCCTTTGATCAGAGCCGAGGGCGCAAGTCGAGTGTCTCTTCCCCAAATAACCTGGCAGTTCAGCATAAACGGGTTTGCCAATTTCGCATATTATGCACTCTTGCAGGTTCTAATGCACTCTACGTGACTTTATGTTACTTTCTTACAATCCCTAACCCTTTCCCTAACCCTACACCTAACCCTAACATATCCCTAACGTCCTGAGTTTCATGCGAAATGCCATGTCCACAAAGCTTTGTAGGCGAAGCTGGCAGTAGGCGAAAACGGCAATACGCGAACCGGCCCGGGCGCACCGAAAAGAAACTGACAAGCCGAACATGTAACCTGCTTCTCGTGGGAGACTGATCAGAACATATAGACCACTAGAAATTCTCTACCACGTGTAGATGAAACGTGCATTAGACTAATGGGTTCTTGAAGCACTAGGATCGGCAAATGTTGATATCAGCTCCCTCCAGCTATGGGCACAG